>OY769903.1:21092095-21279987 GCA_963669185.1 Dyspetes luteomarginatus | reverse complement strand
AAAAGGTACGCGGGTGTAGATATATATATATATATATATATATATATATATATATATATATATATATATATATATCGGGAAAGCCAGGAGTTGTAACAAAATACGGTCGAGTATAAATTGGCCGTAAAGTCTTCTCGTGGTCCTGGCTTGTATATAACGCACACCCTCGGACTACTGGATGGTTCGTGGCGTTTTACTGATCCTCCACACGAGTCCCGATACACAAAACATATAGTCTGATACTCTCTTTCGCACTATCTTTCTCTCTCTCTCTCTCTCTCTCTTTCGCATCATCTTTCTCTTTTTCTCTATCTCTTTCTCCCCTCCCACCTCTCGCTCTCTGTCTCTCTCTCTCCCCCTCTCTTTCTTTAGCAGGATATCTTTCGTTGGAAGGGATATCTCGTATCGTGCTTTTGCGAGGAGTCGAGAGAGGTGCGGCTTCTGCTCTGGTACACGGTTTCTCTCTTTCTCTCTCTCGTAACCAATCGAGAGTTTATGCGGTAGCGCCTTACGCAAATTAGTGTTGTATATCTCGAGAAACTCGAATCCCCCAAACGTTAGTATATCTCGATTTGTCCACAATAATGATACCACGACTTGGCCAATTATGAAAAAATCACCTAAAACACTCAACATCGACTTATTACACATATGGGACATTCTCGTTAAACTTTTTACAATTTCTTACTTGTTTTTTTTTTATTTATTTTTATTTCAGTATATTGTAGAGTAAGACAAAAAAAAATATTCTCTGAATTTTTTTGATTATTTCGAATTTTGATATGCACACAGACTTGAAACAAGATATTGAAAATAAAAAATTACGCGGAAATTATTTTTTTAGAAAATAATTTCTTAGATCTGAAGCAAAGAAAAATTAAAAAATTTGCTTTCTTTATTTTGCCTTTTTTTTTTTAACACCACTAATTTTTGGGCTCTCGAAGATTTTTTCGTGTAACAAAGAATTTCCTGTGAAAAATAAAAATTTCAAAATACTCGTTATAGAATCTAAAATAATTCATTCAAAAAATCATTTGCATCCAAAAATGTATTTAAAGTTTTTTTTTTTTTGGGCATTGCTTGAAATACTGAAAGGTAAAAAACATGTGATGGGTCAATGCTTCGTCGATTTTTGTTGGAATATCCCACATAAAATATGTCGTTCAAGCCACGTGGTTGACCTTTGGTAATTGATATACTGCTATATATGTCTACTGAAATTCAAATGCTCGAAAATCTTTGTCGAGATAACGTTTTATCTGACATCACAGTGCGTAGTCTCGTCCTCGCTGCGTGAAATTTTCTCTCGGCCCTTTAAAATACATTCTCGTCTCGATCGCCATACACGCGGGTCAAGAGTCATCGTGACTCGGAACATTAATAATCGTTTGGGATCTTGAAAGGTTGCGCGCACACGGGGTGTGGCCATTGCGTTACTGTGGCCACATATGCTACAAGGAATTTGCGCATCTACCGAGTTGTATATGTATATATATATATATATCGTCGTGCATTTTACATTCACGTGTGTGTATATATATATATGCACACGTGAATGTAAAATGCACGACGAGAATAACGTGGAGAGCCTCTTCATGGCGCAAAACGTCCCCAATAAACCTCAGCTCGGACATATTTTGACCGTGACGAATATCGAGCGTCTACTGCACTCTCTCCTTCTCTCTTTATGCATGACGTACATAAACTCTTCGCATTTCAATCATTATGGCGACACGCCCGAGACTCTCGCGATGCGGCATTCCGACACATATCGTATTAGGCTCTCGAGGTATTAACGTAATTTTTATTCATTTGGCTCGAGCAATTTTCTTATATCCGATTATCTTTTTTTTTTTCTAAACAAATTTTTCAAATGAATAATTATTCAATTTTTAGAAAATTAAAAAATAGAAACAAGTAAATAAATCAATAAGTAGATTAATGTTTATAATAATTAATTTATTATTATTTATAATTACCCTTATTATGCTCAACATTTTTTTACCCTCAAATTTTATTGTTAAATTGAACGTTTTGTGAATTAAGGTTGTATCGAGCATTGCAAAATTTTGAAAATTTAAAATTTCTCAGTGCCCTTAAAAAAAAGTGCATACTTGTATAGTTTTCAGTGCAGAATAAAAAAGGATTTACTGATTTTTTAATCATTCCTCGTTTTTGTCGAACCAAATATGCGAGTAATACTTGTACGCATCATCACAGAATTTTTTATGAACGAATGTGCGGTTGAATTTCGAGCCCTCAGTCCAAAATCGGACAAGCGCTCTCTTCGCCCCCGCACACACGTTTCACATATATACCACCTGCAGCGAAGTGAATCAGCATATTTAGCATTCGCGTGGATTTAATGCCCCATCGCTCGAGGCCTTGTATTTTCGTACGACATTAATTTGCCTCCGAACGCATAAGTTTACTAATACATATATATATATCTATATATACATATATATACATATACAATATATATATATATATATTTATGTATATATGTATAGACGTGGAAGCTCGAGAGAGCCACCCCAGTTTGGGTACCTGAAATATCTCATCCCGTAGGCCACGGGTGAGCTGCCTGCATTCAATTAAAAAATCATTCCCCCCCCCCCAATCTCGCCCCTCAATGATCAGAGCTCGCAGAAAAGTTTCTCTGCCTGACGCCCACGCCGTCACTAATTTCAATCGAAATATTCATAGGTGAATTTTCGGACTGTTGAACCCTTCCCTGACCTCTCATCTGAGCACTTCAAAATTTCTGCCAAAAAAAAAAAAAAAAAAAAAAAAAAAAAAAAAAAAAAAAAAAGATTCTTATTTTTTCATCAACATCCGATTTATTAAAATCTGCTCTGAGGCGAGAAGAAGCCAAAAAATGCATTCTCAACAACATATACATATATATATTGTCTGTGCAAGCGATTTGTTGGTACACCTGCTTGATGAAGGTAAGAGGGAGAGGGAGGGAGGGAGGGAGAGAGAGAGAGAGAGAGAGAGAGAGAGAGAGAGAGAGAGAGAGAGAGAGAGAGAGAGAGAGAGAGAGATTTCGTGAGTCAAAAAAAAAAAATGCTCACACTCATGTATCTTATTTGAGATCTTCTTTTCGTTCATCCGTAAATTTGTTTCACATATTACATTGGCTCGTGCGGGGCAATTGGGCAGCATCTCGTGTATCATCGTTGACATTTTATCTTCCCTTTTATGCATTTTTGATGTTTTTTTTTTTTTTTTTTTTTTTTTTGCAAGTTTTCTTTCTCCCTCGCGCCGTTTTGATCGAGAAATGTTGAGAGTATGGGCGTGGTGTTTACGTGCGATCCATTCTGATTTACGACGACGAGGTGGGTATAATAACAGCACGTTAGCCCAACGTGCTATCAAAACAGAACACGTACGAGAAAATCCACGTGATTTCGTGTATAATAACTGCAGAGAATCGCAATGTGGGAGACATTTTTTTTTTTTTTTTGTTTTCACAAAAAAAACATTTTTGTCGTCTGGTAGAAACGAAAACAGGACACAAGAATTGGGCCTTTTGCGAGAGAGTAAAATTTTTTTTGTCCACGAGAGAGAAAAGAGAGACGAGGAGAGGTTTCGATCCTCAAGAGTAAAACCTCGGACAACTTCTTCTGCCCACACATTCGCGTGAATTCGATGCCGGAACGCAAAATGGCGTGGCCTTTTAATTTACGAATCGTTAACGTCGTGAAGCCGACAGGGAGAATCTCTCGCACGGGCTCCATACGTTGCACTTAAAGAGCAGAATCTTGTTTTTTTTTTTCCCTTCTCTCCCTCTTACTCATGGCAATGGGCTGAGGGAAGAGTTCAAGTTTAGAGTCGAGAATAAATTTCGAAGGCATTAAAGAGGTGCCAAATTTTTAAATCACCTCACCAACAATCGAACGGGACGCCCTAACAATACAAGCTGAACGACCCTATATATTAAACTTCTCCCTTGTTACAATATGGCAACATATATCTATATATGCGTGTGCATATATATATATATATATATAAAAGTATTTAATGATATTACAAAACTGCGATATTCTTTTCTTTTTTATCAATTTTTTATTATTTATTTATCATTTCTCATTTTTTTTTCATTTATACGATCTCGCTAAAAGTAAAATGGGCTACTGAACGATGCATAATGCACTTGTTCGATGTTTTTATGCCTCTCGAATGTTCCCTCTAATTTATCCTTAATTTCGAATATTCAATCGGGAAATTCTCAAAGGGAGAATTTCACCTACTCGAAACATTGCAGTACATTTTTTCCCTAACCAAAACGTAGCTATGAAATATTGGAAAAAAATGAATTATATGAATAAAAAAAATAAGAAAATGAATATTCAAAAATGTTGTCAGACCACACTCGACGCTCGTTTCTAATATATATATATATATCGAGGCGCCTCAAGAAGCCTTTTGCCACATTCATATCTTTCTCTCTCGTTTTTATAGTTGTTAAATGTCATTTAAAACACTCAAAGAATCTCTCAATGTGAAAAAATCGCGCACTCGTGCATAATGTTTAAAAAACAGCAACAAAAAAAATAAACAATTCTTGGTCTTATCGATGTTTGCTTGGCGGTTATATAGTCGAAGCACTCATCGTCGTTTTCTCGTCGACACTCTCGACGCCAATTCAATGAGGAATAATTGCGATCTTTATAACCGTGCATGTATATGTATATATATATATATATATATATATATATATATATATATATATATATACACATACGTATTAAAAGGGGCGAGAGAGTTTCGCGGTCGTAGTTGTCGCGCCATTTGGATTCCTCACCGCGACCAAAAGTCTTTAGAGAGAGCTTTTGCTTTCTGGGGTCTCTCTCACCGCAATTTTACGATTTACCATCATATACAGCGAGCCAGAGCTCTCTTTTGCAGCTTCTCTCCACTGCTACGGAGACTCGGCTCTCGTTTTCTGACGCACCCGAGAGGCCCTGGGGTGCGTCACACACACAAACACACACAAACATGAATTTATATATATATATATATGCGTTCATGAGTGTGTCGTACAAATAGAAATATGTGCAGCCACGACATAAAATTCTCACATACTCTATAATACTCTGTGGTAAACTCGTCTCGTGTACTGGTTGACGTTCCATGGCTGGATAACTGCCTATATTACCAACGAATATTGCCAATAAATATCGTGTCAGCGCGGCCCACTTACTCGTAAAATCTCGACGAAGCCGCCCCACGTTGACCTAGCACATTTTCCCATGAAGAATATTCCCTCCCTATGAAGACTCGTCGTTTTTACATTTTTTTTTTTTTTTCACCTCTCTTTTATTATTTTATTCCTCCACATTGTAGCCCTCATTTTTATCACGAAGAAGGCTAAATATTCCCTATAAAATTATCTCCTGAGTATAGCCGAGATGTTTAACATGATCCTTAAATTATTATCGTTTCGTGTCTTTGGATATATTACGAGATTCCACTCGCTCAATCTCTTTGATAATCTTGACCATCAGTCAAGCAGATA
This sequence comes from Dyspetes luteomarginatus, assembly GCA_963669185.1. Taxonomy (NCBI): domain Eukaryota; kingdom Metazoa; phylum Arthropoda; class Insecta; order Hymenoptera; family Ichneumonidae; genus Dyspetes; species Dyspetes luteomarginatus. The sequence goes on along the minus strand of OY769903.1, from coordinate 21,274,460 downwards.
TAAACGCCATGGGTGTGCTCTTTAAATCAATTTTAAAAACATTTTTGTTGTTTTCTTTTTTTTTCTTTTTCGTTCATTTTCAACTCGCTGAAACTTGGGCTAATATGTGCAGTTTTTGTGGATGGAGAAGCAGGAAGTTATCTCGATCGATTTCGCGCATAATCGAAGTTCGAGAAGATTATCATGCTTTCTCTCTCTCTCTCTCTCTCTCTCTCTCTCTCTCTCCCTCGATCTCTTTCTCTCGATTTCTTGTAGTATCTCTCATGGATTTCGCCGAAATCGCTCGATCCCTTAAATAAGCGTGACGTTAATGCTTATCGTCGTTCGATCAATAAATTCGGTCGAACTTTCCGTCGGCTTCCCGTGTTTCGGTGCAGCATTCGCGATCGGTAGCATTTTTCTTTTTTTTTTTTTTTCTTAAACGATTTATACGATGTATAAATATTTTTCGCACGTGATAGCGAGGGACGTAAAGTCAGTTTGTGTTCGTGGCGAGTAAAAGAGAGAGAGAGAGAGAGAGAGAGAGAGAGAGAGAGAATTCTCTTCGACCACCTAATAATCCAGCCCGAGCTCTGCACTTAATAGATTTGTAACGCTCTCGCCTCTTATCGTCGTCGTCTCTTTCTCATCAAACTTTCTGCACAAGCCGAACCATTACCGATATACACATTTTTTTTCTTCAATCACCGCCAGTAAATTCCTCTCTGTGGTGTGTTTCTTTGAGTTTCTCATCTCCTTCAGCAGCTCCGAATCAGCGGCATCATTCTCTCGTACAAACAGCTGCTATTATTACGTCTGATTGTGAGAGGCCTATTTATGTTATATGTCTATATATATATATATATATATATATATATATATATATATATATATATACATATATATATATATATATATATATATTTACACACACACGTGAATCTCACCGTTACTCACAAACCATTAGTTATGTGCGCTCAAAGTGTGTATATCTAATCGAGAAATAATAATTGAACGCGGGGGAGTCGCTATGGGGAACTGCGAAAAAATGACTCGTATAACGGAAAATCAAAGTCAGTGCCACACACATACACACTCACACACGTTAGAATCATAGCGATGGCTTCTGACTTTCAAGAAGATATATAACGAAACAGTTTTCTTTTCTATTCTTTTTGTACTACTTACTTTTTCTATACTCTCTGCGTCTATTATTATGTCAGTAATGAACGATTTATTATTATTATTATTATTATCATTCCGGACGTACTTTACTTCGAAAGGCTCAACTACGAGCGATAATAGCGAAGCTTTAATAGCCACAAGAGACACGTCCAGTGTGGGCTAATTAACTACGATTTTATGGTTCTTGGAAGTGTTTTTATATAGCTGCAATAATGTACAATTTAATTCATATTGCAGTTGACCCAAGTAGGCCGACAAAGTTTATTCGTCGTAAAAACTGTATTAGTCTAAATATTTACAAACATATAAATATATTTTTACTCAGATTGAAAAAGAATTATATATATACATATATATATATCTACTTTCTCTCAATTTTTGTTCCGTTTGCCGAAATATATTTTTATCCTGTAGTTTGGGAAAAAGTATCACAAATTCTGGAATTTAAGTGATTCTATACAGTTCAGTGCATAAAAATTTTATATTCAAATATTTTATGTTTTATACATTTCGTATTTATTGTCATACGAATAAAAAAAAACAAAAATTACGCTTTATGATTTTTGTTTTTCTTAATCGGAGTTATTTTATTTTTCTGCCAGCTGAAGAAAAATGACTGACAAATTGCGCAATTAGATCGATTAAAGAATTCAATGATTTTTTATTTGCCGAGGATGTGAAACGTCGCGTTGGGGGCGATGAGCACATTAGCGATCGAAATTAAAGAAGTTGATGTTTCAAAATGACGTGAATTAATTGATCTCATCGGAGATGTCGTGTTCACGAGCAACCGAATAAAAAGGGAAAATAAAAGGAAAAAAAAAAAGAGTACAGTTCGTGTCGCTTGCTCTGCTCGTACGAAAAAAAAAAAAAAAATAGAAAGAGAGAAAAAGAGGAGATGGGGGAGACAAAGTTCGTGTGTATTATGTGTGCGAGTGTGTGAGAACCGGTTATACCACCAAAACTGGAAAGATTTCTTCCGTACGCATCTCTCGCTTCTCTCCCGCGGGAGTTTCGTGGTGTCGCCCTTGTGGCCCAAAACGGACAAATGGGGACGAGATGTAGTTTGAGCCACTGTTTTTTTTCGTCCGAAATGCTTGAGCAGCATCCTCCGAAACCGCACAGAAATAAAAAGGAAAACTTGCGAAAATCGCTGCAGCGCCTCTCGTGCCTCGATATATATATATATATATATATATATATATATATATATATATATATATATATATACGAAAAAGATGAAGAAGGTAACAAATAATAATAATAAAAACGCCCAACGATGTCAGCAAAAGTCCAAAGGGAGCTACGAAAAAATAAATCCACGTCACGAAATCATTACTCGCTGCTCAAAGATTTAATTGACACAAGCTAAAAGAAAGCCAGCTTCTTTGTATCTAGTATATATATATATATATATATATATATATATATATATACATTTTTTTCGTTGACATTTGATAGTCAATAGTCTCTCTTTAAATTTCTATTATATTACTAGGTATTTTGGCAATTCTCTCATTCCCCGCTTATTCTCGGGACATTTTCGATTCTTTTAAGCGTGACAATGATACAATTAATTTTTCAGATCGAAAAATGGCGTTGATTATCAATTTTGATTTCTATAAAATATATATTTTAAGTAGTTTTGAGTGGATTTTTTTGAAGTATTGTAAAAAAATAACTTGAATGTTTCGATGAAAAAAATTCCGGAGGGGTTAAATATTACGAAAAAAATCGGTATGCGGGCGACGACGCAGCGCCTTTCGTACAATACACACACATTTGCTGATCGCGTATACTGGCATTACTGAATATATATATATATATATATATATATATATATATATATATATCTACTCCGCGGGAAGCGAAAGAGAGCCTCGCGCAATTACAACGCTAATAACACCATTTGTATCCCATAAGGCGGTCGTGAGACAAATCGGCTGTCCAGCCTTGGTGAGTAATTATACAGCTGTAATTATCGGAGTCTCGCCCGCGCGCGCCTTCAAGGGAGCTGAAAAGATTCCAGAGAAGAGGACAGATATCGTACATGTATAGGATAGATACGGAACCAAAGGAATGAGAAGCAAAAAAGAATAATAATAAATGTAAAATTGCGCTCAGACGATTCTACGTGTGCCGGACGGCCACATAGACTTGAAAAATTTCACACATTTCTCTCTCTCTCTCTCTCTCTCTCTCTCTCTCTCTCTCTCTCTCTCGCGTTCACCGAACAATTAAGAAAAATACGTGAAGTATATAGTTTAAATGTGCAGACAATTCGATTCCTATAATACAAGAGTAAATTTGCCTCGAGCAAAATTGCAAATTGAATGCGACAAATTCCCTTCTATTTTTTCCTGACTCTATATGTGTGTGTGTGTGTGTGTGTATGTGTGTGCGTGCGCGCGCGTGTGTGGGTGGGTGGGTCGGTGGGTGTGTGTATGTATTTATTATTATTTTAACTAGGTTAAAGAATGACTGAACGCGTTTATCAATCTGTTTTAAAAGTCTCGAGATTCCCTTGCCCATATTGTCCATCACGAGAAGGCCAAGTGTCTTGGATAGCAGAACATGTTCTCGTTTGTGGGCGGTTCATTCTGCCACCTGGCTCGTTCGTCACGATTTCGTGGGTCCAGTACCAGCTACACTATGTACATACACACACACACACACACACACACACACACACACACACACACACACACACACACACACACACACACACACACACACACACACACACACACACACACACACACACACACACACACACACACACACACACACACACACACACACACACACACACACACACACACACACACACACACACACACACACACACACACACATATATATATGCTACCCTCGTGCAAAAGATGGAATGAGACGGCGAGATTTTGTTCATGGGTCACGGGTCATTCGTTATACTCTCGGTGGTTCACGCCCACCCACTATAGCCCATCAGTGTTTCTTCTCTCGGATTTCTTTTCTATCTTTTTCCCTCTCACGTTGTTTCCCTTCGTGCTTCGTCCCAACACACGCCCGTTATTAACAACTTCCCGTAATTAACGTCAAACCGATAATTAAAAATAATCGTTGTCCGCACCTGATAAATACATTTCCAAATATGTAATCGCTGGTAATACTTAAAACTTGTCCCGATATCGCTACTGAAGCTAAAAATGAATAGCGTTCATTACAGAGAACTATTTATATGATTTGTTTTTTATATTTTACGTATTAGTGATGGAGTTTACTCTAGAAAAGCGATTTTCGATAACAATTCGCACTCTCTCTCTCTCTCTGTCTCTTCCTTCGCAGTCACCGATTCTGTTTTATTGCTCACTCCTTTCTATGCGACTTATTTTTCATCGTCATTCAACTTCTCGTCTTTCTCTCCATTGGTCGTTCAAAGTCGATTTAACGTTGAAAGAAGTCCCAATCGAATTGGCATCTGGAAGTGTGCGGGAACATCCCGAGCGCGAGTTTACGAGTTTTGAACGAGCCCACTCTGCTCTCTCTCTCTCTCCCTATTTCGTTCTTTTTATCTTGCTTCGTTCGTTTTCGCTTCCACTCTTCGTTTCCAGAAAAAAAACGACGAATTCGGCGACCACCGTGAGCGATTCTATGGCTCGCGCGCGCCTCTCTCGATTTACCGTGGATGTTGAGTACTCTTCATTCGCTTTCTCTCTTTCTCTCTTTCTCTCTTTCTCTCTTTCTCTCTTTCTCTCTTTCTCTCTTTCTCTCTTTCTCTCTTTCTCTCTTTCTCTCTTTCTCTCTTTCTCTCTTTCTCTCTTTCTCTCTTTCTCTCTTTCTCTCTTTCTCTCTTTCTCTCTTTCTCTCTTTCTCTCTTTCTCTCTTTCTCTCTTTCTCTCTTTCTCTCTTTCTCTCTTTCTCTCTTTCTCTCTTTCTCTCTTTCTCTCTTTCTCTCTTTCTCTCTTTCTCTCTTTCTCTCTTTCTCCTTCTTTCCTACTCTTCCGTTGAGACGTTTCCCTCAGGCAATGAGAGTCCTGGCTCCACTATTCTTCTTCCTGCAAAACGATTTTATAGACTCCCACGAATCTATTCAAACAGCCATTTCAGCGGAGAAACGGAGAATTATTGCCGGGAAAGATCCATTAACCCTTTTTATTACCCGAGCGAAACCGTCAAAGTCGCCGATGATGGTGAATTAAAATGTCCTTTTTTTTTTATTACTAAAATAAGTTTTTTTAAAACTTAATATACAATTGAAATTAAATAATGCTATTTAACAAATCCAAGTTTTTGAGCTTAAAATCAAAGGAAATAGTTTTTGTCTGCAAAATCAAAATTGTCTGCAAAATCAAAATTGTCGACAATAAAATTGTAGCAAATATATCATTAGTTTTTCATTGCCAAGGCAGGTCTTTTGTTGTATGGCTGATGCACACTGGGGTTGCGTTTTTGTTTAGAAATTAGTGCTATCCTATATAGCGCTGCGTTGACGATACGATTGTTTGTATTATAACGAAAGGCTGAGAAAGAGAGGGAGAGAGAGTCAAAGTCGCTGACGCTACGATCGGTATGCGCCCTCAGGATCGTATTAATATAATACTTATATATATATATATATATATATATATATATATATATATATATATATACACATATATGTATGTATGTAGTTTCGTTATATGCTCTCTTCTATTCTCTATTCAGGTGTGATTGTCTCTCATACAAATACATCCGACGACTAATTTAAAAGCATACTTTCCATTTCTATAGCTCGAAAAAAAAAAAAAAAAAAAACAAAACAAAAAAAAACGGCGTACAAAACATTCGCTCATTAATTTATCACAAAAACCTAAATGGAATTACGCTTTGATGATTTTTGTCACGAAACTGCAATGTGATTTACGCAGGAAGAGGCAAACATATCGGGAATTTAAAATAAATCTCATAAGGATTTCAAAGTTCAGCAGAGAAAATTATCGAGGAAAATAAATAATGCTCGAGTCCCGTTTGAACAGGTGCAAATTTCTTTCACCTCGCAACGAGACACTCGGCAACTATCACACATTTTACTGTATAACGCATATCGACTACTACTTACCACTATAGAGGCCTCTGCTGGCGGTCTAACGGAAGTATCTTTATCTTGCTGCTGGCACGTGTGAATAATCGCAAACTTGCTTTATGTGTGTAATATCACACTATGTAATCGTAATATATATATATACAAAAGTATAATGCAGAATAGTATAATCCCTATCGTTATGAGCTTAAGAGTCCAAGATTGCTTCAGAAATCTACTGTCTGTGTACAAAGTACTCGGTGATTTTAAACATCACGCAGAGTGCACGTCTCTGCGTCCAGCCTCCCACATATGCTCGCGACCCTCACAGAAGCTCACTTATCAGTGAGTTACACACACATACAGACACTTGTCCCAACTTCATACGGGCTGGTAGATATTATTTTTGTTTTACTCTTTATTATTATTATTATTACTATTATTATTATTATTATTATTATTATTATTATATTTGACAATCGAGATTAAATTTAATATTGCAAATTTTTTGATCAATTTCCATAATACAATTATGGAGAAAATTAGCTTTTTGCTTGCTTAATTATACGAGGAAAACGATATCGCTTCAGTCCTCAATTTAAAAAATATTTTTTTTTTTTTTTTTTTTTTAATTGAAATTCAATGCACCGTTTCGGAGATATCAACGAAAAAGTAAACAATATTTGAGTTATTTCGTGATCGGCAGCAGATTGTTTTTCGATCACGTGAACAATGACAGTCATCTAAATGAAATGTCTCTTAAAAAAAAAAAACAAAATGGGGTTACTGAATTCTTAGACATTTTTTAAGTGATTTAAGTGCTATGGAATCGTTCATACATGTGTGTGTCTGTGTATATATATATATATATATATAGTTACGCACGAGAATAAAACGTGAGGACAAAAAAGATTCCTGAGCAAACGCTAAACCAAAAGGAGAGAGATCACAGCGTGTGTTATCGCGCTGCTGCCTCTGCTGGATATGTCGCCAGGCTCGTACGCACGTCAATCCTTTATGTACCATATATATATATATATATATATATATATATATATATATATATATACACCTTTATATACATATACAAAATGCATATGGAACATGGGATACAGCACTGCAAAGTCCGTCAGGCGTAACAGGAGACTCTGCGTTGAGAAGTGCTTGCACATATGCGACCAGAGTGAACGAGAGTGAAAGAGAGAGAGAGAGAGAGAGGGGGAGAAGGAGAGAGAGAGAGAGAGAGAGAGTGAGAGAGAGAGAGAAAGGGTGAGAGAGGAAAAAGTTTGAGCGAGTAAGATAGAGCGACCAGGAGCGATCGTGAGGGAGCGGGACGTTGACCTCGTGGACGGCTAGCTCATATATATGAGAGGACTGTAACATATATAAGTATTGTCCATGCACACATAAATATTACATATATATATATATATGTGTGTGTGTGTAGGCTCCAGTTCTGTATATGATCGTCGCTGCTGCTGATGTGCACGAGTTCTCTGCTCTCTGTATTCTCTCTCTCTCTCTCTCTCTCTCTCTCTCTCTCTCTCCTTCGCCCTCTCTGTCTGTCTGTAAACGTCACACGAATGCGTTTCGCCTCGTTGACAACGACGAGAGACTCGCGTGCGACATTCGCTCTCGTCGTGACCGCGACGATAACGATAGAGAGAGAGAGAGAGCAAGAGAGAGAGAGAGAGAGATGAGCAGCTTCTCCATTTCGTCATGCTCACCAGACCCTCTATATATATTATACATTATCTATAATCGTGAGAGCCCCGCCCGATTTCTCATTCGGCTCCAGAACATTTGAAAATTGACTCAAAGAACTTTTTTAATTGACTGAATGAAGGATTTTCTTTTTTTTTTTTTGTTTTCTTCTTTTTTCCATCGATGTATCACGTGTCGTATCGTTGCACACATTGGAATTATTTTAATGCATTTCGTCTGTATCTGATGTTTTTTAGATTTTGTTTTTTTTCTCAAAAGTTATCGTTCCAACATGGGCATTCATTCCAATCAATAATACGAAAGAAATACTAAGATTGAAGAGGTATATAGTAATACGAGTTTTCTCTCGTCATGGGGCGTCTTAATGGTACTTTTGAAGAGAGTCAAAGTGCAACGTCGATGATCCCTCTGCTCCGCTGGTATGAGCGTTTGGTATTTAATATACTGCTACTAAATTGTGATGCATATGAAAAAGTGTTGCGTAGTCGTGTGAGCATTTGTCTATGAATATATATATATATATATACAGGGTGTCCATTTCAAATGATACACTTGAATATTTCGAAAACGATTCGTCGTATCGAAAAACGGTTCAGATCAAAGCTGTAGGGTTTCAAGGGGGACATCAAAGATGGGACGGGACATCAAAATTTCGAGACATTCGTATGGCAGCCCTTTTTTTTAAATGGAATTCGATTTTTTTTTCCGATATAAAAATTGTAGGTGGCTTCAAGACGAATCCAAAAAAAAAAAAAATGATCCTAACTTCAAGGACACCGGAGTTATGACGGTTCAAAGTTCCACGCGGCCACACAAGTATCTGATGGCTCGGGCGCCTGCAAGTGCACTAGCGCCTGTGAGCAGCAGACGCCTCGCACTGGCAGGCCGCGTGGAACTTTGAACCGTAAATCGAATTCCATTAAAAAAAAAACGGCCGCCATACGAATTTCTCGAAAGTGGCGCCATCTAACTTTAAACTGATTTCATCATTTGATGTCCCTCTTGAAACCCTACAATTTTCATCAGAACCATTTTTTGATACGACGAATCGTTCTCAAAATATTCAAGTGTGTCATTTAAAATGGGACACCTTGTATGTATATATACACGCGCGCGCGTGTGTGTGTGTGTGTGTGTGTGCGCGCGCACTATTACGAAGCAAACTGTATGAGACGAAGCCCGTTTGAGTTGGTACATAATATATACATAATATGTACATCAGTTTAGATCCTCGTATAGAAAGCTTCGAGATAAATCGAAGAAGATGAAGAGGCAGAAGATCACAGTCTTTTCCAATCGTCGCACCTGTCGACGTGGTGCGTTCTCCGTGCTGTCGTGGCTTCTGCCTATTTATTACACACACACACACACACACACACACACACACATATATATATATATATATATTCTCTGCATATTTATAACACAAATGTGCGTCTCAGCTTGACATTTATCCTCACTCCTCTCTCTTGATCGATCGTCTCTCTCTTTCTCTCTCCGCACAAATCTCTTTTTGTTACTTCTCTCGTGCGTTTTAAAATAAAATTCTTCATTAGAAATTGCATATCGATCCGTTTGTTACCTCTCACGATAATTTTCTAATCCAGTCTCGAATATGCATAAATCGTGAATCGAGTCTTTTAAACACTATGAGAAAATTAGAATTTTTTCGTATTATTCGTGTCGATAAATCGCGATGCCTTAAATTCAAGGAGAGATAATGTTCGATATTACAAGCAACTCGCGTGTCCTCATTAAATTAAAATCGACTTTATGATATATCCGGATAATATGTTGATGACAGTCATCGCTGTCAGTGCTCGCAGAGACGAATAATTGATCGAGAGGAAAAATATATTTGCAAGGCTCAAAGAGGCATGAAGAAATAGTTTTGCTAATAATTGTTATTTTTCCTTTCTCAGACCTTTTAGACACCTAATTTTAAAATAAATTTTTAAATCCTCTCAAGCGTGTGTTAAATCTCGAATCGATACTCACATGACGAGAAAAATGGAATGTCACGTGTCATTTAATCCTAAAGTCTAAATCTTCGAGATGCAATCTCAAATATTTAGGCTTTGAGAATCGTAATATTGGACGTCATGACGTCCATTATTCATTACTCATTACAGTCAACTGCGATTTATCCGGATATGTTGACTCGTCTGTGAGTGTACAAAGATGAATAATGGACCGAGGCAAAAATATTCACTAGCGCTACAGCTGGCAGAGAAGCGTGAAAATAGAAAAAAATTACTGTGAGACTTTAACACTCTCGGCATACTCAGAGTGTTTGTACTTATTGGGAATTTTTTCTCTCTCTCTCTGAATCGTTTTTCCTCTTCGTCAGAACAAAAATCATTTTAATATCCTCGAATGATTGTTGCATTGGGAAAAACGAGATGTATTTTTCGAGAAAAATCATAGGCAAAATCTAAACGAGTGGAGTTACATATATACATATATATATCGTGCTTAACGACCGAGAAGTAAACATTAAATCCGTTGATGAAAAAGTGCATGAAGGAGAGGATATATAGGAGAAGAAGAAATAAGACAAAATGCGAAGAAGAAAAGGAAGAAGAAGAAAAAGGAAAAGAAGAAGAGCCGAAGGTCCGTTAAATCCCGGCGTGGTTCTCTCATCGCGTTGCTCTCCTCGTCAAGGACGTGCCAATCGTGGCGAACCTTGACAGGCGGATCTCTCCGTTTTACCTCCGCCGACCATCCACACGTACCTAGCAATACGTAACTTACATGTATATATATTCCATATATTGGCGTTGGACGATCGTATGTAAGCGAAGCCGCAGTGAGAGTTCGTGAGCTCGCATAAATGAGTCCGCCCACGTTTTTCACCGAACTGAGGACCTGAATACGCTCTCGTCTTCTGTTTGCCATCATGAATTCGTTTTTTTTTTCTTGTAGAAAATCTTGGCTATTCTCGTAAGAAATTAGAGAGTCCCAGACGTTTTCTAATCGAAGAGAATTTTATTGGGATGCGTTCTATCGTAGGAAAGAAAGAAAGAGTGGGAGAGAGAGAGAGAGAGAGAGATGTGTTGCTGGCTGGCTCAAGGGATTGTACACGGTACACGGTCAGACAGTGGCGGCATCCAAGCCCGAGAGTGTGATATATAGGTAGGCGTACTGCCGGATATGGTTCGCCGGAAGTAGGGGGACCCCTGCAGCCGCGACTGCCGCCGACACGCTCCGCGATCCTCGTCGACACGCCGTGCTCTTCTCTCCTTCTCCATGTCTTTGCGTGTGCCTGTGTGTGAGTGTGATTGAGTGCGCGTGTGTGTGAGAGGTAAATGACGGGCCCAACGGTATACCGGACGAGATTCGCTAATCTTTTATCTTAGTTTGTGACTTCTTCAGTTTCACGTATTCCATCCAAGAAAAAATTCGAATAGAATTCAATGGAATTATTGGATTTTCGTTTCCTCCGGTTTTGGTTTTAATTAAAAAATCGAAGAATTTAATTGCACAGACACGAGAAATTATAATTAAGAATAATTATGAAGGATCAAAAGATTTTATTAATATTTTATCGGGTCGCATTTCATAATAATTGTTTTGGATTTAATAAACATAAGTATTTTAATAGTTCATATAATAGTTCGATATATTGCATACGTACAGTCAAACTTCCCTTAGCTAAACAAAATTTACTTCTCATTATATAGTTGCTTATTTCTCCTTGAAATGTTTCCCCATGAATTCAGCCCCATACAAATATACGTTCATCGATAAAATTTGGAAGAGTGGGGTGAGGGAAAAAAATGTATTTTTTCTCCTAAAAATGATCAAGTATTAATTTATCCGAATTTTTACTGTTTTCTGAGTTTTGTTGGATTACAAGAATTTACTCACGTCTCGTTATTATTTGCTTATCTATTATATATATATATATATATATATATATATATATATATATATATATATATATATATATATATATGAGGTGTTTGTCGCTACTATACTACCACCAGCATACTTACATCACGTGTGTAATGTGCTTCGTTGCTCGGTACACACGATTTAAAAAAATGTATTTTTTCTCCTAAAAATGATCAAGTATTAATTTATCCGAATTTTTACTGGTTTCTCAGTTTTGTTGGATTACAAGAATTTACTCACGTCTCGTTATTATTTGCTTATCTATTATATATATATATATATATATGAGGTGTTTGTCGCTACTATACTACCACCATCATACTTACATCACGTGTGTAATGTGCTTCGTTGCTCGGTACACACGATTTAAAAAAATGTATTTTTTCTCCTAAAAATGATCAAGTATTAATTTATCCGAATTTTTACTGTTTTCTCAGTTTTGTTGGATTACAAGAATTTACTCACGTCTCGTTATTATTTGCTTATCTATTCTATATATATATATATATAATATATGAAGTGTTTGTCGCTACTATACTACCACCAGCATACTTACATCACGTGTGTAATGTGCTTCGTTGCTCGGTGCACACGATTTAAAAAAATGTATTTTTTCTCCTAAAAATGATCAAGTATTAATTTATCCGAATTTTTACTGGTTTCTCAGTTTTGTTGGATTACAAGAATTTACTCACGTCTCGTCATTATTTTCTTATCTATTCTATATATATATATATATAATATATGAAGTGTTTGTTGCTACTATACTACTACCAGCATACTTACATCACGTGTGCAATGTGCTTCGTTCCTCGGTACACACGATTATACCGCGTGCAACAAACTGCGCAGTTGAACGACAGAGAGCGTGGCACGCCCTTCTCGTATGTCGCATGATATGTCGCGTTTGTTAACCCACGTACAGGGTGTCCCGTTTACGAGTTATATCGTCATGTCTCACCTCTATATATTACACTCGTATATCACGATTGGTCAATTTCTTTCTCATTGTTTTTTGTATAATAGACTCGTCACGCTGTAATAATAAGTCGTTAAAAAAAAAACTATAACTTTAATATTGACTACTATAACTATATATTGATAACTATAACTTTGATATTCTCAATTCTACAATTTCATTCAAGAATTAATAAAAAAAATCCTTCAGTTTTCACAAATTTTGAGTCTAAATATTATATTTTTTTTTATCCATGAGTAATTAAAAAATTTGACGTTGAATAATAAACGAAATATTCAAGTCAAATTTCAATTTTTTTTACTCACTCTAACATTCAGCTCTATTGGTATATATCAGTTAAAAATTATTATTTTTTCTACAAAAATTTAAATTTAGAACAATATCAAATGATTAGTGAAAAAAACAAATTGGCATTTTTTTTCACTTGAAAATTATGGAAATTGTACAAATTATTGTTCTCATTGGCATTGAAATTGAATTTAATTGAATTGAATTGAATCATTGGAAATTTTTTTGCTACTCCCTTAAAAAATTATTTCTTACTCCTTTAAAACTCTTCTGCATCGTCCGAGGCATATTTTTTTCCCCAATGAAACGCGTCTTGGTGAGTTTTCTCGTGATAATGTGAAGCTTATTACTCGCGCAATTTTCCTACTCTGATATTAGTCCGCGTGGCTAACGTAATCGCGGGTGTCGCGGTAGCGCGGGCGCAAACTCTTTTGTACTTTTATCTGTGGTAATATGCATGTACATAGTGAAACGTTGCATTACCGATAGCGAGAGGAAGACCTTGCGCCCGCGTCGTCGTCGTCGTCGTCGTCGTCATTGTCATCGTCGAAACGAAAACGAGGAGGAGCGTGCTCCACGTGCACACCCACAGCGTTATGCAACTTATTTGCTGGTTTATAGCGCTTTCCGAGCACTCTGTTAGGAGACTTGTATAGCTATATAGCTTCTTTTTCAACGGCGAATTAAGGAGAGAAGGGAAATACCACCTCTGTCTCTCGCTCTCTAATACCGCATTAAAGTCGCGTTTGTGCGCCCCTATCCGTCCTATATCGTTGCACATTATATATATATATATATATATATATATATATATATATATATATATATATATATATATATATATATATATACACGATACGTGGAGTACAAGTATATGTCTATACAAAGTTTGTACTCTAATACACGAGAGAATATTGTCGTTATAGTAATGCCACCGAGAAGAGCGCGGTGATACCCCGCAGGCGTTCCAATCTACATCTGGTAGCCTTCACCTCGTTTCAACCGGGCGTTTCCGCCGTGGAAATACGAACGGCACGTTTCGTGTCCCTTCCATCAGAAATCTCTTCTCTCTCTCTCTCTCTCTCTCTCTTTCTCTCTTACACACGCACACGCACACGCACACACACACACACACACTCATTGCGCGAGCAAGACACGCCGTACCGTGGACTTCGGTCTCTGGCGACAGGCACACGCAGTGTGCAAATACACTAGGGTAAAATATACTCGACTCTCTACTCTCTATCGCGACATAGACCGCCATGTATAGTTTTGGTGCTGGGACGCGTTCGTTGCATCGTTTTGCAGCCAACTCGCTGTGATTCTCGTATACGACTATAGACATATATATATATATATATATATATATATATATATATATATATATATATATATATATATATATATATTGTTATCGGCTCTTTTATCGACTGTCATATATATATATATAGAAGCAAAGAGTAACGAGAATTCTCGTGCTGAATATTGATTTGTTTTCACACTAATTTAAGCAATGTTTATATAGTACATCGATCGATACGTGACCACGCCCGATTTATCAACTTTCATTTGGAGATGATCAGATCAGTCAGTCAGATCAATAAACCTTGAGATTCAAAATAATAAAAAATAAATAAATATTGTTGAGAATACAATTTGGACGTTTTTTTTGTGTCTGAGAAAAAAACTTACTGTATTCTATTTATCGAGCTACTGTTTCTAATCGGCGGAATATTAATAATCCAGATCTGTATTAGAGTCGAAAATACACTCTGGCATGAAGAATATACCTTTTAAAAGAACGCGGTATTCAGAATTACCAGCTCAGCATCCATATGAATGCGAGAGTCTCGCGGTTAATGGCGCCGGCGGCTTGTATTTATTCCGACAGTCCATAACTCTACTCGATCCGTAATTGCCGTAATTACCAACGCTCGTAATCGACGTCGATCCAAGAGAGAGAGAGAGAGAGCGAGAGAGATACAAAGAGTGAAGAGTAAGGGGCGTCTGCAGACTGAGAGTTTTGAGCCATCGAGAGATAACTCGTCTCGACGAACGCGCCCATCTCGTCCTCTTCTTGTTCTCTCTGTCTGTCTCCCGGTCTCTCTCTCTCTCTCTCTTTTTGTACGTCGCGTCTTGACGACAATGTACAGATACGTGTATGGTTTCATCTCCCATCCCTCTCTATATGACCGCAATGGATGAAACTTGTCGTAGTATCCGAACACGTTGAAAATTAACGTATACATTCGTCATTTTGAAATCGATAAATCGATACTATAAATGGCCGATGTATTCCAGTTCAATTTGTTCCAGATTGGTCGAATATCTACTACAGCGATGCTAAAGTTGATATATCGGGAAACGAAAGAGATTTATTGGCAATAAAACGTCCCGAATGATCGAGACACCGTTCAAGTGGAAAAAGCTTCACAGGTCAGACATATCCGAATATCCCAGGCTGATTTTTTTTTTCACGGACAGGGTCAATCTTCATTGAAATTTATTTGCAATTTTTTACATTTTTTTTTTTAGCAATTCCATGCACTTTTTTAAACTTCTTTTGCTAACGGTAAATTAACATAATGATATAATAATAATGATAATAATTCATTAGAATTGAATCCAATATCGGTCTATTTCCGTTAAAATTATCACAGCTCATATTTTTAGCGGCAAGAGATCGCCACGAGAATTTCGTTTCATCGAAGTGGTCAAGTCTGGAAAAGCATCAGACAGAACTCTCCCCCCCCCCTCCCCCTCCCCCTTCCTTCTTTTGTAGTCTTTTTCTCAACACTCTCTCGTTCTTTATAATTGCCTATTTTTTATCTCTCTCCTGTTGTTTTTTTTTCTCTCTCCCGAGGCATCGATACAATTTGTCGTAACTCGTTGAGATTCCGTCATTTTTCGAAACTTTGTCTGGTCTGATGACCAGTCGGTCGGTCGTTCGGTCGTCGTCGTTGTCGTCGTCATTGTCGTCGTCGTCGTCGTCGTCGACGTCGTCCACGTCGGTGCCGATGGCGGCGCACGCAGCCACCCGTGTTTAATCAGATGAATGCGAGTGATGAAGAAAGAGGAAAAGAGAGAAAGAGACGTGACAGTGTGCTTAGTGTTCGAGAGTCTTGCTCGTGTGAATGTGAGAATTTCCAGATGGCAAGAGAACGAGAGAGAGAGAGAGAGAGACAGAGACAGAGACAGAGACAGAGAGAGAAAGAATCCCCTATGGATGTCTCTCGTGTCTGTGGGAGAACTTTGAGCAGCATAAAATACGTAGTAAGAGAGACCAAGTTGAAGGTGAATTGCGGGTAGGGCGTGGCGCACATGCTGCGTGTGCAACTGTGTGAGAAGAGACTATATGTATAGATATATCCACGGCGAGATGTAATAGCGGGACACGAGAACGCATCCTGCTCGTTTTTATGCTTGTCTTATATGCAACAATATAAAAGAGAGAGAGAGAGAGAGAAAACGAATGCACCGACACCTTACTGACTCTGATCACCTTCTTCCTTTATTCACATCCTTCACCTTAATCTTCTCTTATTTTATCCAGAATAACAGTCATGGCGAAACTGCCGCGAGTGTTCCGGGATATGAGGCATAAATATTACCAGAGCGTTTTTCTCTATCGGTGCTTAAATCCATTTTTTGATCGTTAAAAAATACTCGCACGTTTTTTTTTTTTACTTCCAACTCTAGAAGGGTAAAATAAATCTCCGTGAGATTCCATGCGCAGTTGATATTTTTTTATGTTTACGACTAGCGAAATCGCGTAAGGGAAGATTTTAAGCGAAGCGGCCGAATCAACGACAAATAAATTGAATAATTTTTCTAACACTTGCATGCTTTAGAAATCAGCGCGAATACATTATAAAAATGTTAAAAACAGTAATAATTGCAAAATCACCCACGTACAGCTCGCTAGGATTTATTCTTCATTCTTTAATCTATTTTTATTTTTTTCATTTTTTAATTCATTATTTTTATCTGCTTCTTCATCCACGATATACAGTATATGTGACGTTTATGAGTATATGCATTACCACCTCGCGTCCCCCTTTTCCTTCGACGAATGCTCGTAAATGTCAATTTTTTTTTTTCACTATCGCTCATATGCTCTCCTGCCTCTCTTTTATTTTATATCGTCTCTTTTCACTCATTCCTTCGTCGTCATTCTTATTCGTACGGTTTGTACAGATATAAAGATAGAGGGAGAGAGAGAGGTGGGAGGGGGGTGGGGCAGAAAGGAGTAAAAGCTTAAGCCAGGATCGTTTGGAACTACCGTTTCTAAAGATCAGCGTGGCGCGACCTCGCCGTTAACGAACACGATCGCGAGTCGCACGCAACGCGCGCGAGGATATCTCTACGAGCTTCTCTCGTTTATAGTCGTGAGCTTCAACCGACTACTCTCATCGCAATGACAAATCTTTGCCTGGGTACTGGAAAACGCTGGTGCTCCTAAATATATATAGTGTATTAGTATATATATATATATATATATATATATATATACATACATACACACGCGTCCCTTTCTCGCGCCGGTAATTTAATAATCCTCGGTGGAAAACGGGAATACGATCGTCGATTGCCACAGATAGAGAAACAGAAAGCATTAAAAAGAAAGAAAAAAAAAAAGAAAAGTCTCAACGTGAGAGGATAAAGTTGATTGGCCGGCTCTGCCTTCGTGAGCGGGCGCGCGAGCGCACGAAATCTTCGATCGGCATTGCTCTCCGGATTAACGCGTGAAATTCTCACACATACTACGCGCGGTATGTAATACCCTTAATATACGTATACATACTCGTGATTCAAGTTTGACTTGAGCTTGAATTTTATTGATGTTATAAAATGGATTTTAGACAGGATTGTACGGATAATGATTATTATTAAAAAATATTGAATATGCTGGATGATTTGTCACTGTAAAGATATGGAATTTGCTAAAGAGCTCTGGATGATAGAGATTTTTTTAGTTTTAATAGGAAATTAGATCGGTAGATTTCTTACTAATTGTAATTACAAACTTCTAATATCATTAATAGGGAGATATTTTGAAAAATAGATCTACCGTTGATTTGTCAATTCATCGGAGAATACATTGTCAAGGGTAGTTGGTGGATCTCACATTTTCCAAGTCTTTGGGCCTAAATATTATATTTATTCTCAAATTCAATCTTAAGTTGAAACTTAGATCCTGATTTATATCCAATCTCAAGTTAACCTGTACTTGAGATTTAAATTTGTTTTATTTAGATTTATTGTAATTAAAAAAAAACAAGCTTTCTTTATTTTAGATCGATCAACGTTAGATTACATTTTTTTTCGCGATGGTTAATTTTATAAATCGAATTTTTTACGTCTCGCGTTGTTACTCGTCGACGATAATGTATTATTTATATTTATCGTATATTCTCTGTATACAAATAATCGCGCAATAATAGTCAGAGAGAGAAAGAGAGCTCGATAATGCTTGAATAGCTTGATACAATTTACTCAGACTGCTCTGGAATTTTTTTGCTTCTCTTTATGCAGACCTCTCTGACGTCCTTTCTCTCTTCACCGATCGTGATTATTCTTCCGTCTGTTGCGATCTGTCAGTCTTTGCTCTTAAACTCTTTAACCGCCCCCCTGCATATATATATATATATATATATATATATATATATATATACATATATATATAGCATTCGTCAGCTTTCGTGAGCTGAAAAAGGGGGAAAAAATTAGTACGCTGAGAGGTACTAATTTAATAATCTTCATTAACCATTGCTGCTGCTGCTGCTGCTGCTCACGAGAGAGCCTGCTGAAGGTCCAAAAGGGGCCGAGAGAGTAACATTCGCGGATGCTCGCGAGACACGTTGGGAAGGTCTTCGCCGTGATCTGCGAATAACCGTGACGGGCAATGGGGATAAGAGCTGGCGAGAATGAAGAGAAAAAATAAAAAGGGAGAGAGAGAGAAGAACGAAGAGACGAGGTATATAAAAAGAATAGAGAGAGCGAGAGAAGGAGAGAGAAAGAAAAGACAAGGGAAGGAATCGGGCAAAGATAGGACAGGAGCGAGAGCAGACTGTTTGCTCATTAGACCGGATAATTGCAGGTGGGCCTCGGCTCACCTGGTCTATCTCTCTCTAACTCTTTCTCTCGTCTCACATCCCGTTTCCCCTTCTTATTCTCGCCTCTTCCCTTTACAACGAGAAAGAGACCGATCTCTTTTCGAACGGATCCTTTAACCGGCTTCATGTATGATTTTTCGAGACATTCCATCTGCTTCTCGCAAACGTTTTTCAATTTTTCGAATTCGATTTTTCAAGACGTTTCATCTGCTCGTCGCAAACGTTTTTCAATTTTTCGAATTCGATTTTTCAAGACGTTCCATCTGCTCGTCGCAAACGTATTTATAATTTGTCAAATTCGTTTTTTCGAGACGTTCCATTTGCTTGTCGCAAACTTTTTTTTTAATTTTTCGAATTCACTCATTCCCACAACGAGTGAGCTGAGCTCAGAGCGAGTTCTCACATATTATTGGATATAAGCAATTAATATGCGTTTTTTTTTTTTTTGTTGCCACGATTAAATCCGATCCAGAATGTAGTAAATTGATAAGACTCTCTAATTTAATCGGGAGCTGCCGGCAAGAGGAAGACTTTATTTTCGACTTAATTATGACAAACGGACGGATGATCTCGTTTACCGAACACTCATCTTTCGTTGCGAATTTTTTCAATTAACTTAAACCCCGAACTCGATTTTATACTCGATATATCGCAGTACCGATATAGCTGAGCTGGGCAAAACGGTCTTTCTCGATATACATGAAATATGGAAAACATCGAGATGACGTTGAAAAATAAAATGAAGAAAAGAGAGAAATAAAACTCGCTGGATAGAGGATAAGTCTGTTATTTAGCTGGATCGATAGTGAATTTTTTCTCGTTTCCGCTCAACAGAGTGAGACACAGGCCAGAAATACTCTGAAGAAAATATATATATATATATATATATATCGTATATATACACAATACTCTCAGGTAGAATTTTCTGTTTCTCACAGACGCAAATTGCTACTGAATTCTCGACGCTCTCAGTAAAAAATCGAATCGTTGTTTTTTTTTTTTAACCATTTTTCTTTACACTTTTTTTTTAAATCTTAATACTTAAAATATTTCCCGCGGTGTCGTGTATAGAGAATTTCGTCACACGGTCTTGTATGAGCAGCTTGTCCCGGTTTTTATTTTCCTGCCCTCGTGCCACAGAATCTGTGGCGCCACCGCAACGAGCTAACTTTTTTACCTTCACATTTCTATCTAGTCACGGGTGAAAAGTTAATTAATTCCCAATAAAGTTTCCGATAATATACGATCGTTTTCACCGAACGAGCACCGACAGATAAAACGGTATAAACGAGACAGTGCAAAACTCGCGGCGCAACGCGAAACTTATTTCTGTCGATCATGAGTCTCGAGGATATTTTAGCGCGTGTATGTATGAGATAAAATAAAGCGTGGTGTAAAATCGCGTTGCGAGCTATATATATATATATATATATATATAATAACACATGACATGGCGGAACGAGGTGATCGACGTTTGCGCCGCGATCACAGTCACGATCGATTGCGACTAGATTTCGAGACGTGTGTGCTGAGCTTTACGAGTATAACACCCCGATAAGGAGTTAATACAAAACGATAGTATTGACTCTATCCCCATTTTTTTCTTCCCTCTCATTGATTCATCTAAATATTTTTTTTTTCTCTCTACTATCTCCCTCGTTTTTTTATTTATACATTAACAATATTTTGTATAATAACAATTTAGTAAAATCAATGAAAATTTCAAGATTTACTTATTTGTCGATTTGACTTAGAATGCCCCATACATGCCCGTAGTACAATTACGACACGAGAAAATTTAATTAAAATCCCCTGGTATTAATTAATGTTCCTCATGTATTTCATGTGACTACACTCAACATTATATAATATATATATATAATATATTCGAGCGTTTATTATTCCCGATCTTTGATAATAAATTATCAGATTTTTCTACAATTTTCAATCAACTTCAATTTTTTTATGACGGTAATTTCTGATACACACATCAAATTTTTGCTGCGGGCAAAATTGAATTGAATAATTGCCATTAGACAACGTCTATTCGTTCGTTTGAATCAATTATTGAATTAATTGTTTATTCTCATTATACATTGATCAGGAAATTATCAGCTAGTAGAAAAAACGTGAAAAAAGGACTCTGACAAATAGGCCATTGTATAAATAATATATGCGTCAGAGGAATGGATTAATCGATCGCAATCTTTGTGCGGATATCGCATGATTTTATCTACAATGTTTATTGATTATCGAGTTTTTTCTCCTTTATTATATAGATATACAATTGCAAAATGCAATCGTGCTTTTTATACAATTTTTTTTCAAGCTAGATATATATAATCGTCACTCCTCTTTAATTATTTTTCCAACTAAATGTATCGTTAATAATTTTTTTACAATTTTTAATTAAGCTTTGTAAATTTTCTTTAATTTTGCGCCATAATTTTTGCAAGTATTTGTTGTTCATGATTATTGCTAAATAAAGGACAATTATGTGTATCATACGTGATCATATGCTTGTAATTTTATAAGCATCAGCCCATAAACGCCCTCAACTTATACATTACACAGTATTATATCTGATGATAATGGTAAGTCTCTCTGTTGCGGTTGTCGGTGAGATGGAAGATATATATATATATCTTATATGCTGAATGCAAAAAGACCAGCCTTATATGCATCTATATATGTATCGATAATTATAATGATTGTTATACCCGACTAGAGGAGTTGAACGAGTCATGCTGTGGGAACTAAAAGAGGGCGCGCGCGCGCAAACACACACGTATATATATGTATATATATATATATATACACACCTGGCTATTATTGGCTTTGCAATGTTAAACGTAATTGACATCGCGGAAGTCCGAGTAATGAGACATCGGAGGAAGAATAATGAAGGGAGTGATTCGTTTCGGGTTCGCTTCTCACGATGAATGAGTGATTTTCTCACTGGCTCGAGTTATAATTCTCCAATGGAAACACCTCACGCGTCAAAAATATTTATTTTTCCTTAAACAAATGAGACGTATAAGAATTATTCTATATGAGAATCGCCCTAATTTGAAAATCTAATGCTAACTAAGTAAAGAAGATTTAAAATTACATTTTTAAATCAAAGCTTGGTATTGATTTTTTTTTTTTTTTCCTTTTCCATTCAGCATTGACACTTAAATAACTTACATATATATTTTTTCAGCAACAACAATAACAAAAATGTACTTTTCAATTGTTACCATTAAATTATTGTGATAGCTCACGATATTTGCCAAATAATATTTTTTTCGAGCTCATCTCCGAGTCTTTCTTCTGCCAGACTTTGCAAAATATTCTCATCAATTTGTCGCGTTTCCCTCAAAACTTTCCAATTGTTGAGGCGCGTGGGCTCGTGACAACTGTTTTTGTCATTCTTTTTTTTTCTTTTTTTTTTTTTTTTTTGTACACAGTGTCAATGTGTTAAAAAAACTCATGGGTTATATAAGGTGCGAGCATACACGATGAGAGGATGATGGTGCAGAGATGGCGATTCTTCTCATCGTGGTGCGAAGAAGGAAGATGAGCGTGTACCTAAGAGGGAGCGGCTACTCATCTTGCGAGATGATTCGCGACCGATCACGAGAGCCGTACCCATCTTTCTAGATGTTGCATACACACACACGCGCGCGCGCACGCATATATATATATATATATTTATACGCTTATATGCGAAGAATATACAAGATTAGACATTTGCCAGCCTCGCTCTTCCGCGGAGGTGGAGCGAGACGAGGGCGACATTTTTTTTCTCCACACCGTTCGAGATAATCCTCCATTAGTTTCTTGCAATGTCATTATTTCACACACCATGATTTTTTATTTTCTCTGTTTTTATATAATTTGTTTTTTTTTTTTAATTATTTTATTTTTTTTTTTCCAACA
The DNA here is from genome assembly GCA_963669185.1 of Dyspetes luteomarginatus. Classification (NCBI taxonomy): domain Eukaryota; kingdom Metazoa; phylum Arthropoda; class Insecta; order Hymenoptera; family Ichneumonidae; genus Dyspetes; species Dyspetes luteomarginatus. The sequence goes on along the minus strand of OY769903.1, from coordinate 21,251,326 downwards.
TGAGGATGAAAAAGCTCGAGAAATTATGCTGAAAAGACGAGATAATCATTTACGAGCTTTCATCACGAGATATAAAGTCTTGCATTTTCTTTATGCTGTGCAAGATCGTAGAATCGTTAATTGTGCGAGCCTCGTTGTCTCATTGGCATAAACGCTATCGAAATCTAGATGTAGATATATATATATATATATATATACATATAGTCGAAGAATATTATATGGGCACCAAGTGTTGTCTCTCGTGACTGATGCGAAAACTAGTGAATAAGAGTAGGTGTATCTTTTTTTCTCGTACTCGTTTTCTACTTTGGCGTGGGTCGATCGAACGTATAACTGCGAGAATATTCGCCACTGACTATATTATTATTACTGCTATTTTCTACTATTTTGCGAGCAAGTATATTTACGTGAGATGAGATCTTTTCCTCGTTGCTTTCTCGTTATCGTCAATACAATATAACTTTTATATATATATATATATATATACGTAAAGCAATTATACATGAGAATTCCCCACATTATGAACAATAATCATTATTTTTTGTTTGAAACAATTGCCACCATTTTTTTTCTCCTAATCAGATAAATGTCGAATTAATTGAAAGAACGAATTATTTAATTCACGTATATCCCAGTCTAAAAATTCGTAAACCTTTTTTTCTCCCTATCAAGTAACTAATAGCTTCAACTTAAAATGGCGTATCTCGTGCGCTTAATCATAATTTTTTGTTTTCCATGTAGCGCATGTATGGATTACATCCATTACGATAAAATTTATATATAAATATTCCAAGTCATTTAGAAATGCGAATAGTATGCAGTGAATGTAATCAAAGATTCTAGCTCGTCTCATTAGTAAATCATGCTAACCTGCAATTTCTCTCGTTGCTCATGGAACGAAAATATATTTTACCGTGACGAGAATGATGACGATATATATGGGGGCGACAGTATGGCACCACAGCGAGAATTTTCAATGCATACAGAAAGCCAAATCCTTCGGTGTCACTCATGACGTCGACGTACGTGCGAGATCAGACTTATCCTGAAACACACTCGAATTATACACGCGCGTTTAAAACCTTTCTCGCATATATACATATATATATATACTATATATATATATTGGCTCGCTTTTATCGGTGAACAGAATCGCTTGCTCTCTCTTCTCGGGCACGTGCAATAATTTGATATTTATAGATACGGGCACGGTGATGCCAACCAAGAAAGATACGAAACATATATATACATACACACGAGACGACACGACGACGACGAGTCAAGTGGATGTGATTGATCGCACCGCTGATTGGTTTAATTATGATTCCCTGTATTGTGAGTTACGCGTTCGAATTTTCTGTTTTCTTCCAACAAGTATACAGACATGAAGATAAAATGATAAACGCACCGATATACACAAGAAAAATAATAATAATCAAATTATTGGTTATATATATATATATATATATATCGGCTTCTGACTTGTCCATCTTTGAAATGCTAAAAGTGCTCAGAGATCTTACGAAAGAAGAAGAAAAATCGTTTAAAATTTCTTGTACGATCCTTCTTTCTCGTTGCGATTATATCGTGACATACAAACACACGTTTTATTTACTTTTTTCATTTTTTTTATACAAAGGTAGGAAAAAACCCTTTGATTCCGTTCTTTGCGTATATATAGTTAAGTAGAGAAAACCTTCTCGTGCTCACCTCGATCATCGAGTGCAAGATATTTTACCTGGTACCCGTTCTTATGCGATAAATCAATGATACACATGATGATGATGATTAATGTGATATATATAGCATATATATTGCATATGGAACGTTGGAAAAAAAAAGTATCCGACGTGATGCATGCGTGTCCAAGATTTATACATATATATATATATATGTATACGAGAACGAATACTAGACAAGTTGCAGTGTCGCCGTTTTATAAATCATTTTTTGCGATCGTTTCGCATTTACACCGATCGTAGAAGCGAGAGTAAAAGATATCGCATTGAAAAAATAAAAAAAAACCGTCGGTCTTTGTATAAGATGTATATATATATATATATATATATATATATATACACATTTACCCTCTCACGGCGCTTAGACATCCGCGAGAGCGTCAATTAGCCGCGGTGAGATAATTAGCCGCCTGTGGACTTTTTATTTAATAAATTTACAAATCAGTATATATAAAATTTTATGTAGTAATAGGAATCTCAGAATTTTCCAACGGTAAAATCTCGCGAGTAAAATAGATAAAACGTCTCATCTCCTCGCTATGTCGGTTCATTCTATGAGTCGTTTACATCGTTCCGTTTTTTTCTCTCCCTTTCTCTATATATCGCCTCGAGTATAGGAAACCTCATGATTCGCAAACGTCTTTCCGATTCCGCTTTATTCGGACTCTTTCACCTCTCGGTGGACATTACGAATGTTACGGGGGCACATAACACGAGAGGAGAGTCGTGGCATAAACAGTAGTGCGGGTTTTCATTAATTTTATTGCCTCGTAAAGTCGTCCGCGCGGAAGCCAATATATGTATATATATATACATACCATACTTGGTTCTGTTGGTGAAGCAAAGTATGCGTTTTGTGCTTGGATACGAGCATATACCACGTGTGCAGAGTGAAAAAAAGAGAGTTAAAAGAACATATGAAACGAGAGACAGAGATCGAATATTGCTTCGTGTGTGCTCTGTCGATGGCTCAGAGCTCTCTGTTTGCTGCTCGGTCCATCGTAAGTTCTCTCTCTCTCTGCTGTCAGTGATCGACAGAGAGAGGCTCCACTGCCACGCATTCGACGGACGCATATAAAGCAAAGATCTCGCGCGCGCTCGCGAGACCGCCTTCTTTTTTTTTCGCTACTATTCCCCCAGGGGTCGTGAAACTCTGACTGTAATGGAATTGAAAGGGGATAATGCACCGCTCGATATCATACTGAACGTGCCCAGATACATAGATATATATATATATATATATATATATATATATCATGTATAGATCTGTGGTCTATGATATAACTGTACAATTATTGTCCATAGGTGGTCCTGCGTATATACATATATATATATACATACGAATAGCTAAACTTGCGCAATAGACACTTTGCATATAAACAACATACTGATATATGCTCAATTTCATAGTTTACTCTCACCATATACCGTACTTAAAAATAAATAGAAATCACGACGTGAAAGAGGGAGATGCGAATCGATCATCATATGCAAGTTTTCGATTGATATTGAAAAATGGTCTCACTAAAACAACTCGCCAGTTCGATGATAAATTAGTCATCATATTTCAATCATATCTCGTTTATAAGCAATCGCTTTTATAACAGATCATTCGAATTTTATTAATTCTTTTTTTTAGGCCACGATACGTTAATTTTAGGCAGGAGCTTTAATCAATATGGCGAGAAAAATATGTTATTCTGATTTAAATAAATTTTAGACTCGAGTGAAAATATCTTTGCATCAAAATTTCATTGGTCTATTTTTTTTGTATTTTTTTTTCCTTCATTTTAATGGATACATTTTTTTTAGTACGTAAGTACGACAGTTAGTTTGGGTTTTGGTCAGTAGAATTTTCAAGGATTCTCGAGCTTGCTCCTATATCGAGGATGATAATTAATTCACACGGTTCAACTCGCATTATCGAGGAGCAATAAAGAAAATCTGAAGTACAACCTTTTTTTTTACCGGTCAGGTCAGTTATGTGTCCTGCCAGATAGTCCAGCTCTTTCGCGCTACTTATACACATACACAATATAAAACGTGTATATATATATAATGGTATGTGTATACATATACACCCGGTAACTAGATCTTCATCGTATTTTCATACACGAGTATTCTCTGTGCGTCACTCGAAATCACCGAGTCACCATCTCACAATCATCATCGCATATCAAATAATATAAAAATAATATAAATACATATGCACACACATTTTATATTTGAAACGAGCGATCATCAGCGAGAAACCGGAGAAGTAGATACTTTCGCGTTAAATCATATATATATATATATACAACGTAATCCATATTGATATGCAAAACACGCATTCGAAAAATCCCAGCGTGGCGAAAATTTACAAATCGCGCTCGCCATCGTCTGACACATATTGATTTATCAATAATTCAATTAGAATGATCGCGACGAGAGAGAAGAAATCTGGCTGTAAGCATCGACGAAGGCGATCAGATCAACGAAAGGCCCGCCCACGTGTCATCGACCTCTCATCGGCGAGTGCAAAAATAAAAAGCTTCTCTCTATATTATAACGGTACGACACACCACTCGACTGCATCAGAAATCACGTTCAGCGTGATGAAAAAAAAATATATAAATATTTTTTTTCGCAATATCGTTATATAAATTCAAGGGTATAAATTATTGGACCTCCCCGACGTTTTATTTGCAATAATTGGCATCAATGCTTTTGCCATCAGATATATATACACTGAAATTAAGAATAAAAGAAAAAGAAGGAATCCCTAAAAAGGTGAACATAGCGGCCTTGAGGTTTTTGGTCACTCCAGCAGATCTTTGATTCTACTTTATTCTTCTTCTTCTTCTCCTTCTTCTTCTTCTTCTTCTTTTGCTTCTTCTTCTTCTTTCATTTCTTTATATCTTTTTCACTTTTGCCTGACAGGCCATAAGACAAGCGCGAACTTTCCCCGCTAACGAGCCACCTCCGCCTCTTTTTATTTCTACTGCAAACGCGGACGATTTCGTACATCAGCGAGACTCACATATTCCACTTCATCAGTTATAAATAAACTCACTCGCCCCACCCTATATACTATATGGATATTTTTATTTGCCAGTGTAGATGTGCTATATATAGGGTACATGTCAATGTACATTTGGTACGAGTACTTGGTGCTTGAGTACAGTAAATACACATTATATGCGTTTCCGGGCTGGAGGGTGAGGGCACAACGGCCTCCCACGCGTGACCGACCTTGAGGCAAAGATATATGTGTGTGTGTGTATATATATATATATATAATAAATTGCGCGAGGCCTCCTCAGCTTTGAGGGAAGGAGAGGAAGAGGCACCTCCAGTCGAGAATGCCTTTAAAGACTCGACGAACGGTTCGTCGAAAACACACACTCCTCCATAAATACCTCCTCCTGAGGTGTACTGATGATGCCCCATATGTATATATATTATACTTAAAATTTAGTATGTATATAGTATATTTACAAGTAAAGGAGCAAATTGTCAAGTTGTACCACACGCGAAGAACGCTAACTGGAGTGTTTAACTGGACACGTCGTCAGCATACAGTTGACTCTCGAACATGCCGAGAGAGAGAGAGAGAGAGAGAGGGAGAGATGACACTCTCGCTCTCTCAGGCGACTTCCACGCACACACGACACGCTTTCTAGTTTTTAAAGATACTTCAGCGAACACATGATGACCAATTCTCGTGCTAGCCCTCGATCGTGACATTCTGCATGCAGTTGAACAATTTCGAAATTTTTGGTTGAAGGTTTCACCTTCTTTTTTGGGACAATTATTTGGCTCTGCAATGTACACGTCATTTGCATGATCTTGAAATACTTTGTGTAGTTAAAAATTTCAAGATTTTAGGTTGAGTGTTTAACAATATTTTTCTGGGATAATTTTTTTTATTGCAATTTATTGTTCGTCTATTTGTAATTTGATCAAGTTTTATTCTCGTACTCTGTATATGATCTTGAAATTTTTTGTGTAATTGAAAATTTCGAAATTTTAATTTGAGTGTTTAATCGTGTTTTTGTGGGATTATTTTTTTTTGTCTGCAATTTTTTCCTCCATTCGTATAATTTGCTCAAGTTTTATTCTCATAATTGACCATGATATTGAAATAATTTGTGTCGTTAAAAAAGTAGAGATTTTAGTTTGAGAGTTTGATGTTTTTTTTTTTTTTTCGGCACAATTTGGCGCTCGGCAATTTTGTTTGTGAATTTGTGTGTTGCTGCGCATTCATTGAGTTTAATATGCACGATTTTCTCACTGATATGCATAATTCGTAGAACCGGGAGGGCCAATAAATACGCGATTCGATCGCAAATAAAGATCCGATGAATGTTGCACGGTGGGAACGAGAGAGATTTGTATATGTGTAAGTTGGGCGTGGGCAGGAATAATACTCGTTGCGATATCTCCTCGAAGAAGACAGAGAGAGAGACGTCGCTGTAAGCTGTAACGGCTCCCTGACGACTATAAGTACTCGATCTATCTCTCTTTATCGCTCTTTCGTGGAGTTCGTGATTCACCACCTGCACCGGAAGAGTCCACGCGAGCGGCACTCTTGTCCATAATATATTCGCGATCTTCTCCACGTAACATTGTTCGATCTAAAAGTGAAAAAAAATAACTAAAAAACAAAATAAAAAACCTTCACAATAATAAGTTTTTATTACTATACGATTGTATAGTATTTTTTTTACTAAATTTTTTTGATCTATTAAGAAAATTGCTGATTTATGATTAACGTGAAAAAAAAATACGATCTATGTGCGGTCCAATATTGTTCACATTTTTCGAGAAGGAATAGGTTATATTGTTGGTCTTTGGAATGCCAAAAAGCAATCCAATAAGAGTCAAATAATTCATAGTATCATGAATAATTATTTAGTAATTATTACAATAATTTATTTATAATTTATGCTCTTTTCATTACATCTTTTGTATATAAAGTTAATTAAATATTGTGCAAAACTATGCGTTTTTATAATAATTAATAAATCACTATTCACGATATACGACGAATTATTTTACTCTTCTTGGATTGTATTTTGGTGTTCACTCTTGATAATCAACGTTTTGATGTAGGAATTTAAAAAATAATAATTTTTTAAATATGTTTAAGAGGGTTTTAAGTCGCGTCATTCATTTTACCGATTTTCAAAGTGCTCGTGAGGTCGTAAAAGTAATAATATCAAGATGAACCAAATGGAAATGTAGTACTTTATCAGTGAACAAACATAATTTTTTTATAAATGTTATCGATTCCGGTTTAGAGGGCCAAATTCTCACATATATTGGGGCCAATGCTTCGATTCTTTCTTGATGACACTGGCCATTTTTTTTTTTTCACGAGATTCGAATTATTCTGCCCCCCGCCGCCCCTCCACAGGACGAGAAACGAGGATTGGCACTCACCCGAAAGCCTCTCATTCGTATCAAAACTCAGAGATAGCACAGATAAGAGTGGTTAAAACACGTTTTACAAGAGCATCGATTCACCTCATTCTCTTTTTTTTATTTCTTTCCTCCTCCTCGTCCTTCTGCTCTTCTTCGTATTCTTCTTCTTGCAAAGGACCGCGAGCTCAAGGCAATGATTTACACGAGTTCGCTCTCTCTTTTCCTCTCCCTTTCTCTCTTACCCCGCGGGATCTCTTGCTACAGCGCGTGTCTTAACTCCTGCCCGAAGGATCCTTCCTCTTCTCTCGCTGCGCTTCTTTACGGCCCGATAGATTCTACCGGTCTCGTTGGATGAACGGTTTAACTCGTATTTTTTTTTACTTTTACCTTTCTCGTCCCTCCATTTCTGAGCTCCGAATTAACACGATCGAGCAAAGTCCTCTCTCTCTCCGTCTCTCTCTCTCTCGTTCTTTATATTTCATTTTAAAATCGAGACAAAAACGACTCGCGCGCCGCGCCCCGGATTCGTGCATATTCGTTTTTCATTATCGGTAAATCGAAAATTATCGGTAAATCTAGATCGGTTAAATCAGCCATCGAAAACTCGATTCTTAAATACGAAGACTCGTTACGAGTCTTCGAATCGTACACATGCGATACCTCGATCTTCCTGCGTCCAATATCTTACTGCCCATTCCCATTGAACTCGACGAGCATCATTATTTTATACTTAAAAAAAAAAAAAAAAAAAATTCAGATCCGATGAAAGATATTCATGTGAAATTTCGTTCCATTGCAACGATCAAATATGTCGTTTCGTTTACATTAATGCCAATTTCATAAACTGCATCAATCGAATAAGATTTTTTTTCTTGTGTAACTTTCCTTCAATGAATGACTCTCTCACGTATATCGCTGTTAATGTGTGTCTCGTTGCTCGTTGATGTATATCAGATATGTCTACATATATTTATATACCTTAAAAAAAAAAAACAAAAAACAAAAAAGTTTTCAGATCCAATGAAAGATATTCATGTGAAATTTCTTATATTTGACGATCAAATATATTATTTCGATTCATGCATGTCGATTTCACAAATTTTATACATCAAATAAGCTCGTATCACTGTTGCCATCACTTCTCGTCTTTGTCTCATATATATATATTTTTTTTTTTTTTTTTTTTTTTTTAAAGATTGTAGATCTGATGTCAGATATTGATGCGAATTTTTTTTTCGATTCGCCTCTGTGAATTTTATAAATATGACAATTCAAATGAGTTATTATTTTTTCGTGCGACATTTCTCCAATGAATAACTCCCTCGCATCACTGTTAATAAGTGTATCGCTGCTTGTATGTATATATATATATATATATATACATATATACGTGTCTCGATGTTACTGGCGTAGAACAAGGTTAAATGACTCGCGAGAGGTGGTTATAAGATAATCTTCCACGAGCTAATTGCCCGTGTCGATACGCGGCTAATGACCATGCAATTTCATGCTTATACCACGGCGATACGTCGCCGATATTAATTTATCGGCTTTGCCCAAGAGACACCTCGTCCTCTATGTGCGTGTTTGTGTGCTTGTAAATGTGTGAGTCGCGACTCGCGCACATAGCCGAGGACTCGTTCGGACCGCTTAATTTCCACGATGTGCGTGAATCTTTCTCGTCTCTTTGCTGGTATTTATCGGCGGAGACACACGCAAGAGTTCCGCGCGACACGTTTAAATATCGTCTTTGAGCGAATCTCTCTTCTCTCATTCCGTGTCTTTATCACTTGTAAAGTACAAGAGACGCACGCGCACACTCATAATCATTATGGGGGGTTTTTTTTTTTTTTTTTTTTTTTCTTTTTTCTCCATGTCGAGAGAGCTAAACGCCTCGGCCGAGCTTTTCGAGCGAACGGCGTTTTGACCACAAGTCACTTTTCGTTATTACCCCGAAAAGTGAAGGATTATTGCCAATTATTATAATCGAGGGACCATCTCGCATAACCAAGGGCTTGCACCTGACATTTTACCGTGCGTACCATTTTTATTATCAATACCATTTTATTTATTTATTAAACTTTGTCCCTTAGCTTGAAAAAAAAACATTCTTTTATAAATTATTTATTTATTTTATTACATTATTTTTTTAGTTGACTAAAAAACATTCATAATAAATTTTCGTTGGATTGGGAATTTTATTAAGAGTTGAATTTTACATAATTTGGATATAGTTAAGCAACTTTAATGTTTATCATATGATTGCGAGACGACACATTCATAGAGTATGCACGCCTGTATATAGACAGAATCAAAGAGTGAAGAAGGGGTAGGGAGAGAGAGAGAGAGAGAGAGAGAGAGAGAGAGAGAGGATACATAAATACACGGGATGAACGGGCTCGTAAGTGCTTTGCCGATGGGTTTCAGAAAATTGATTGTAAGTTTGTCGATGCGTAATTTGTATTCTGGACTTGAGGCCCAAAGACCAGCTCAGCTTTTGCCTCTCCTCTTTCGCTCGTGGTAATCGCTTATAATGGCCGGTAATAAAACCTGTCTTTATATTAATACGCGCCTCTCGACATTACGATGACGAGGAAGAGAGGAACAAGAGGAAACAGAAATGCTATGTCAGTGTCTATAAGAATCCATGTATGGAATATTTTACTCGTCTTCTCAGTGGTACGAGAGATAAGAGAAAAGAAACGGACTCGTTACGTGTGGCGCAATGAAGAAGAAAACGGAAAAAGGTCATCAGGCTCGTTTATAACTATAAATGTCGCTTGTATTCTATATATTATTTAAATGGTAATGTAACGAGCTTGAGTACTTTGATGTATATAACAGACGTTCAATAAATCTCCAATGTGTGTGTGTGTTTTTTTTTTAATTAACAATCTTCTCTCCCACTTTTTCGTATCAAAGTTAATAAATTTTCTATTTAGTTAGAATAGGCGGGTGAAAAAAATCATAGAGGGAGAAAACATTCTAAATTATATTTTATGTTGAAAAGTTATGGAGGCATCACATCTGCCTATATAATTCTCCTACGTAACTCTTCCATACCTACGTGAGATTATGTAAAATCACTTGAAACACATAAAATTTAGTAAAAATTTTAGATAGCGAAAAATTGATTCCTGCCCCCCATGCCAAAATTTTAGCCAAAATTTCTCGCTGAGATTCAGACATCGCGCGGTAGTCAACGGTGCTTGTATGGTGAATGCGTCATCGTACCTGACAGGGTTGACATTGACGAAGGATGAGAAGTTCCAGCAGCAGAGAACGATCCCTTGCACGTTCGTAGCAATAGACCGACAGAGAGAAAGTGTGTGTGTGTGTGTGTGAGAGAGAGAGAGAGAGAGAGAGTGAAAGAGAGAGAGAGAGAGAGAGAGAGAGAAAGAGAGAGAGAGAGAGAGAGAGAGAGAGAAAGGGAGAGACATTGGATAAACATGACACGCGTTAGATCGGGCAATTAACTATCGGGGTGTCGAGCATCAAAAGTGAGCCGGTCGTGAGCCTTCTCGCAGTGGCACACGCGCTCCTATATATTTATACTTGATTCTCCTTCCCTTGCATATTCTCCACAGATCCAAACGTGAACATGTTTCGTTTCGTCTGTTTGCTCGTTTCTCTCTCGCTGCTAGGACAGAACATCGTTACATATTTAAGCGGCTTTTCTCCGTCGCTGTTGAGGGAGACGAGAGATGAAGCCGATCTCTCGCAGTGTCGCTCAAGTGGAAATTTATCGGATCTTCACTCTGATCTGTTGGCTCGCATGTGTGGCGTGACGGAAAGAGAATATATATATATATATATATCTTTCTCTCTTTCTTTCTCTGCGACTTTGATCGTGAAACTTCCCTGGACCGCAGCACATACGTCGTCGCTCATCCATTGCCAATACGTGATGTGAATAATCGGTACATCATCGTCCGACGTCCGACCAGACCATAGAGGTATAAATGTCGATGAGGGATAGCAAGAATCGAGATTTTCTAGTTTCCGATTTATTTACAGCAACATCGATAAGATCGATGAAAATTGTATAATTGAATTGTGAATTTTTATCGAAATCATAAAATATTTTTAATTCCTATTTGTTTTTTCAAATTATTATTATTATTATTATTCATTATGTAATAAAATTTAAAAAATCCATGCTTTTAGTCTCTATCATATTTCGATAATTTAAGGTGTTATATTAACAGAAGACTGAGAGAATTTTATAGGAAAAATTCCTATATTTCGTATAGTAATCGCGAGACATTATGACATTATGGCGATCTATCCCATATTGATGTATAAAACTACTTTACGTATGTCCATGAGCCATTATCCACTGTGATGCAACGTAATATTTACTATACGCAAAGTAGTTCTATACATCAATATAGGATAGATCGTTATAATGTCATAATGTCTCGCGATTACTATAGGGGAAAGATGAGTAAACTCGGTCGGCGATACCCGCCGGCCACCTTAAGTTTTGGACACTTACGCACAAATAAATTTAAAAAAGAAAATGTGACCAAGATCGTTGCCCGATTTTTCATGTTTTCTTTTTTAAATTTATTTGTGCGTAAGTGTTAAAAAATTAAGGTGGCCAAGGCTACCAATCTTTCCCCTACGAAGTATAAGAATTTTCCCTATAAAAATTTTCTCAGTATATTTTTAGCGATTACTCGGTCCCTTTGCTAACGCTGAGACGTTAATTAAGATTTTTTTAAAACTTAAGCTCTGTTCCAGAACGCGTTATCATATTTTATTTTCGCACATCCGTTCTCGTTCATGTCAGCCTGTAAATATGAATATGAACGGGAGACGAAACTTGTAATTTTGCTCATCTATATCTCTCAATGTGGCTGCGGCTGTAAGTGGACACGTACAATACGTACACATTTGCCCCTGTGCGCAGAGCTTCAAATATATATATATATATATATGTATGTACATAATAATATCCGAGCCGGTAGAATAACTATCGCTCACTCTCGAGCGGGTTTCACGTATATAGGAGAGAGAGAGAGAGCCTCGCCCCGGTAGCTGGCACTTCTGGCAGTCGAGTAATTAAGTGTTGGTATTTACGCGCCCATTTCGCGGCTATCCCACATATATGCATACCGCACTTGTAGCTTTATGCATCTCTTATGTATTGTATTTATGAATAATGCGTTTCAGAGCTCTGGCCTGCTCTCTGATGTGCGTAGGTAGCTTATATATATATATATATAGTATATCGATAAATGTGCATCACTGAAGTCTAGTGGTTCGTGCCATCTACAAATATTGAGTGCCAGCAGATTATTTTAGCTATGATAAATCGACCCACTGCATTTATGCGGAAAAAAAAATTGAATTTTTACATAAATCATTTGATTTTCGGTTTAAACAAAAGGCAACGGGGTGTTTAATCAGTGATTTTTTTTTTATTTGCCACGGTCTTGAAATATATAAAAATATTAAATGTGTATAATTTTTTTTTATTTTCACCAAAAGAATCCAAAAAGTTTATTTGAAAAAATTGTACTAAAAATAAAGCAAATACACCCACTTACCGGATTTCGCGTTTGATAAAAACGAAAAAAAAAAAGAGAGAGAGATTTTCAAAATGCCGTTATTCAAACATTGTCATGGCAAACAAAATGTCCACACTTGAGCTTCACTTCTCCTCTGAGCTCAGACACGAAATCTGAAGTCTTGATGAGTGTTCCAAGACCAAATTTCAAAGAGATATCAAATATTTGTTCCAAAATGAAATTGGTATAACGAGACGAGAGCGTTTTGTCTCTTCTCTCATTATTGGGCATACATACAACCTGTACGTACTCATAAATATATACACAACGTGATCCATAAAAATTGAGCTCGTGCCGCGATGGTGCTGATGACGTTTGGTGTACACGCTCGTTAGCACGACTCATTTGCCATCCATTGGTGGTTCCTCTTCTCTCTCTCTCTCCCTCTCTCTCTCTCTCTCTCTCTCTACTCTCTACTCTGTATAATGTCGTAAGAGTGCCCAAAGAACAGCTAGCACGAACGAGAAGCTCTCTCTTGCATAGCATGGATGTGAGTCTCATTGCGACGAGACCAGCCAACCTCGTACGCAATTAGAGACTCGCCCGAGAGAAAAAGAGAGAGAGAGAGAGATAAGAGAAAGACTCTAGGGCGGTCTCTGGCTACGAACAGGATGGTGTTAACCGGGTGAACAGGTGCGCTCATTCTTCACCATCTCTCTCTCTCTCTCTCTCTCTCTCTCCCTCTCTCTTATACACGGTCTTTGTATTCGACTTTTCAAGGCACGCACGTACAATTTTCGCTGCTCTCTCTCTCTCCATCTTTCTCTCTCGTTTCTACCATACTTTTTTCTGTTATACAGATTCTACTCAACTAGCCCACCGAGTTGTTCACGAGTTTGTATATCTACATCGGCCATTGGCTCGATTTTGTGTGTATTTAGCCCAGCAGCGAGAAGCAACAACGATTTGCTCTGCTGCTGTGTGAACTCGTTTAAAAACAATCAGGGCTAAAACATTTCTCGCAGACTAATTGCCAAATGACTTATCTCGTAAATTCGAATGACATTTTTTCAATTGTAAATTTGTCTCACGTATGTATTCAGCTGGTACGATAGTGTACAAATTGGCAGTATGTACAGTAAAAGTATAACGGAGCACTGCTGAGATAATGCACGAGTATGTAGACGCAGAGCGTATCTCACGTACGATTTGCTCAGAGTACGAGCAGTGTAATGCCACAAGTATTGTGTGCATAGTAAGCTTTTACACACACACACACACACACTCTGACGCACACACATATATATATATATATATATATATATATACACATGTGCTTATGTGCTATGGTAAATCCACTTCTCTACCATTTTGCCAGCCCTGCGGTCACCGCCATAATAAGCTCCGTCCGCGAGGGTAATCAGGCCTTGATCCTTGTATCATCTTCGTCTATTTTTATCGTCCTTGAAATATGTATATATATATGTATAGCGTAGGATTTCGCGACTTGGCTTGTTCGGAAACTACAGAAAAAAAAAATCAACCTTTTTTTTTAAACCGTAATTGAAAAATCCGCAATTTAGAAAATACTGAAATAATAAGTTGAATCGGAAATCTTCATTTTAGTTGGGAGATGCTAAAATTTTACCAAAAACACAAAAATAATATTTTAATCTGAAGTTAATATTTTTTGATAAAAATAAATATTAGTCTGATAGAAAAGATCGGCGCGCATCTTGACGCCACAAAAATTTATCTCAAGTGCCACGCCCATATACTCTTGTCGAGCTACATTTTTTCATCTCACAGACTGTGTTCGTCTATTAGTTACTTAAATTGACCGTAAAAAAAGATCCATCAGTTACACTCGGTCGCACGTGAGTCGTTGCACATTTAACTAAACGTTTGTGTGTTACTTTTTCGTTTGATAAATCGACATCAATGAGGGTGAACCCCTTGCTGGTTTTGCGATTTCTCTCATGATCGTGCAGTATATATATACTACATACGTACAAATATATACTACATAATAATAATAATAATAATAATAGTAATAATAATAATATATATATATACATACATAAGAATACAGCTCATGTATCATAGTATAAAAACATGCGTAAGCGTTTACGGATTATTTGCTCTTCGTGTAACACATAAAAAGCTCATGTATCGTATATATATATATATATATATATATATATATATATAATAGAAAGAGAAAAGTGCAATCGATAATTTTACATCGATTCAATGCCACACACAGAGTTCTCTTAACGAGCATATCGATTGCAATCTGGTAAATCTTGTAGGCAATACTGTTGTCTCTATAATCGAGCATTGTAAAAATCCTCGCTGTAGGAAAAAAGAAAGGAAAGAGCTCTGTAGGCAAGAATCTCACCAAGGATCGAAAAAAATGTTTGAAAAAAGAGCCATCGAAACAAAAAAAAAGAAAAAAATTGTGCGGTGCCTTTGCAACTTGTCAAGGAACCTCCGAGAGACTTCTCCCCGATCCATTGTTCATTCATCTCGCTCTTTTAGATCTTATCAATTCGCGAGATACATGTCCATTGAATGATCGCGTTGGATGAATCGTTAATTACGCGCGTTATCGGACTCGCAATTTTAATAGCTCTGCGTCTATGCTCGCACTTAACGAATAGTCAATTGCAGATATCTATCTGTGTTTTATCATTCCTCTGTACATGAAAAATATTTACGTTCAATGGCATTTCATCCCATGATGAAATTATTTTTCAATATGCCTATTAGAAGTTTATTGCTCTTTCATTATCGTCGTGCAAGTGTTTTTTTTTTTTTTTTTTTTTTTTTTTTTTTTTTTTTTTTTTTTTTTCATCGAACAATTGTTTATCGGATTAGAAAGCAATTAGTTTAATTGCTTTTCCATTGACAATGGTAATCAATCATTTTTTACGCAAGTTCTTATAATTTGCTGAAATTATTATTAATTGGCAATAATAAAAGATATTAATGTTACGTCTGTAATAAATATTTCTCATCATTATCTATATATTATTCTTTAGATTAGAGAGATGAGCATTCTTGAATCATGAATCTGTTTCATAACGAAATATTGCATACGAATCACTTAATCATTATTAATTATCGATTATGAGTTCGTCATACATTCAATATTTGCATTCATATCCGATTCAAAAATGCCCACCCTTGATTCTTTATCTGCTCTCAAACTGTATATATGGCTAACAAAGTTGTCAAGTCTTTCTCGCGTGTAAATGCACACTCTGGAGCAAACTTGAGGATCTAGATGTACATATATATATATATATATATATATATATATATAACAGTCACTCGATTTATTTACTTTCTCGTTGCATGTATATCTCCTGATACAGATGCAGATCCTTCTCAGGCATAATCCTCCGGCCATGCTCTGCTGAACAATCTGCTCGGCTACAGCCCAGCCAGCAGCCAATCTAAAGTTGTGCACCCTATCTCTTTTCCAGAGGGAGAGGGAGAGGGAGAGAGAGAGAGAGAGAGAGAGAGAGAGAGAGAGAGAGAGAGAGAGAGAGAGAGAGAGAGAGAGAGAGAGAGAGAGAAATGTTTCTCCGTTTCTCTCTGCGTTGAGACACGAGAGGCGTCGAGGACACCCTCTCGGTCCGTTGGTAGAGCGGCTCGTTAGCGACCACGAGGATCTCTCTCTGGACGTGTCATACCCCGGTGCTCGGTATATATCGTGCAAACTGTGCTCCCGCTGGCGTGTCAGATCTCTCTCTCCCTCTCTCTCTCTCTCTCTCTCTCTCTTTCGCGTGCCACGATCACCCACCGTCGCGACTCGACTTCATAAACTTCCCTCACATCGTGGAGCACCGAGAGAGACACACAGAGGGCGCTCACGTTGTGCACCAACTATATATTATATTGGCGGAAACTGGAAAATATATATATATTCTCGGATTCTCCCGAGATATATTCCGTTCTCCGCAGGGTGCACCGACCGCTCGAGAGAGGAAACTTTTTTTTTTTTTTCTCCTTGTTCACGCGCGTGAGGATGATGCTTCAATAAAACGTATTAATTTAAAGATTGCAATTTCATCTCGTTTTCATTCAATTGCCGGTGCAATTTCGTGCCCAATTTTTTTTCCAAGAATATTTATTGTGAAGGTAAAATCTCACAATTATAAAATTGTGAATATTTAATTTTTTTTATATTTTTTCATCTTTTTTTAAAATAATTTTTATATATATCTAATTTTTTCTATACTTTCAAATGATTTGAGCACGGTGTGCTTTGTAGCTTACTGCTCTCGTCTAGAATTGTGTCCACGCTTGCACACTCGGTCCATCGATCGCTCGTGCCTGAGACTGTCGATTGCGAATGACTGTACTGTTTACTATACATATATATATTTATATATATATATCGCTACATTTTCCCATCGCGCTCTCGTTAGTCTCTCCCTGCTGCTTGTCACCTGCGGCTTTATCGTACTTATGGTCGTTATTCTCGCGGGACTGTCCCCACCGCTCACACTCTCAATTATAGGCACGCGGACCTTTCATATATATATATATATATATATATATATATATTATATATATATATTATATATATATATATATTATATATATATATTATATATATATATTATATATATATATATATATATATATATATATATATATATAGTACGTTAATACAAATATGCACACCTTATCAGGCGTTTACATCGTATAAGCTCAGTATAAATGGAAAAATACTTGAAAATAGAAGAAAATATTGTAAAAATTGTGGCAAAAACTGAACAAAAAAAAACATTTCTAATGTATTTAAAATATATTTTAAATAATTAAAAACTGAGGCAACTTTTCGACATATCAAACATATTAATCATGAGAAACTTTGGATCATCAAAATCTATCATTTTGATTATCGTAATTCGAGAAAAGAAAATACAATTGCAATTATTCACGTGTATTTTACTCATATTTGTCCCAGTTTCCGCATCTACACGGAAATTAAATAGAAGAAATATAATTCACACTGAGATGGTGGTAAATTCAAGGATAAAGTGGAAAAAAAAAATGGTATTCATCTGCAAAAATCTGGGTATAGTTACCAAACGATACGAAATGATATTCTCTAATGTTTGGAATTGAATGACATTTTTTCACATCATCCTCGCATTACCACCCAAGTCTGGAAGTATATATTCCTATTTTTTTTTTTTTTTTTCAAAATGAACGTCGTGGAAAAAACCATAACGCCTCGACCATACGATCGTGGACTGAAGAAAAGTTTCGGTACATATATATATACGCATACTAGCCGCGGTATGTACCTCTATTATCGTAGACTTGAGACACTGACCGCCGTGTGCGCCTTGCGGCCAATTAGAACCAATAATCGTAGAGTAAAAAACCGTGGCTGACTCCACCACGGGCTGAACGAGAACTCGAGAATGAGTTCGAGGACCGCGCAAATCACGAACAACATAATGTGTATATATATATATATATATATATATATATATATATATATTCATGAGGGAACGCCGCGCCTTATTCTTATACGCGAGAACGAAAACGGTCAAGTCTTGCTCTTTACGCACACATGGCATATTCTGCGACAGCTGTGCCTATTGGCCAGAAAGAGAAGCAGAGGGCGAGGGGAGAGAGAGAGAGAGAGAGAGAGCGAAAAGTCGGGCAAATCCGCACTAGCCGTCTTGTTACACCACGTGGATTATTAATTTTCGTCTAATGACTCGTTCGGACTCTTTCATTAGAGCTCCCCGAGGGGTCTTACTCGAACATTATGTGTAGAGATATAATTTACGCGGTTAATTAAAGGCGAAGTTACACGCACCTACATCGCTCGCTCGAAAATCAACCTCGAAAAAGTTACTCACTAATAAAATATTCTTTAACGATAAAAAAAAAAAAACGTATTATCATGAGCTAGTCCATGGGGCCAAAAAATTTCTACGCTCAATGATAAATTACGATTTTTATTTCGAATTTTGATTTATTTCATGGGTCCGATGATACGCTTTGAAGTTAATTGAACAATTATATTTCAACTGATTGTCGAAAAATTCAAATAAAACAATATTTATTTCACGATTACAACACTCTTGGCCAATCATCCTTAAATATATGCGCAATTTCCGGTAATCCAAGACATTGATTTCTCCAATCTACACTGTACTAATGACGAGATTTTTCATTCCTGGTATGTAGTATTGCCAAACTTTGACCCTTGTAGAAGAGACCAAGGATTATGATCTACCTCGCATCGAACAAAGTGCGAGAGAGAACGTAAAAATTGATGACAAATAAAAAAGGAATATTTAATAATTGAATTTTCGAAAATATTTCTATATATATCATACGATATAAACTTACAGTCCAAAAGTATTTGGTACTCGTGGGCTGAGAGTAATGAGGAAAGCATCAACAATGAAGATTTTTTCTTAAAAAAAAAAAAAAAAACGAACGATTTTCACATTCTCACGTAGACATTTACTGTATATTGGGGATAGTTTGAGCGAGCAAAAGAGTATCGGCTCGCGCTTAACGACCAAATCAGGATTGCCGTGAATTTAAATTCCTAATTGGTTATATCGGTGCCGTGAAAAGAAAGAGAGAGAGAGAGAGAGAGAGAGAGAGAGAGAGAGAGAGAGAGAGAGAGAGAAGGAGCAAAAATGTCGAGGAAATATAAGGAGCATGTGTGTTGGGGTTCTCTTTGGATTCTCGTTGCAATGTCGTGCCCTCATATGTATATATGTATATATGCGGGCACGCATATATACATACGTGGCGCGTGTATACGCGCCGCGCCGCGTAAAGTTCTACGCTCTTTGCAACTCCACCAACATGGAGCAGCAGCAGCAGCAGCAGCAGCAGCAGCAGCAGCCGTGAACACGACGTGAACGACGACAACGACCGCGAGGTAGAAGCGAGACTCAAGCGAGTCGAACTCGCGCCTCCCTGTGGGGGGTCATCTCTTGTAACAAGGAACGTAAAGTTGCGCCGTATTAGCCCTCACGTATATATTTACGGCCATGCTCAAGCCCAAGACATCACCACAGAGGAAGCCCTCTTCGTTATTCTTTATTTTTCTTCGTACTTTCCTTCATTCCTCTATTCGCAACTTCTTCCACTCTCAAGTCTTTGTCGCGAAATAATTGATTCATTTTTAATCAAGATTTATTTGAATTCAACAATGTCGAAACAAAAAGAACAGAAAAAAATTTATAAAATTAGCTATTTATTATTCAATTTAATGCGAAGCAAGCTTGATACCGTTCGATATAAAAATTTGTTACATGTTTTTTTTTTTACTCAAAATGCATTGGAACTTGATCAGTTTTTTTTTTTTGTTTCTTAAGAATAACATTTGTCAGATTAAAACAGGTTTTTTTCCTACCTTTAGTTATAGCATCTTCTCAAACCCATAAGAAAAAAAAATCTGATTTATCTCCTTTGTCGGGTTTGTCTCCTCGGATGTCTCTCTCGTTTGCGAGAACACTAATCTCTGCGCTCGACTGTTGATGATCGGCGAATTGACGCGAGCGAGAACACATCGAGCCCCGAAGGCAACTCTCCATGCGATCGAGCCTGCGGGACGTAATCGCTGCGGGAGAACACCACATAATATATATTTATGTATACATATATACATATATATATGTATATATATGTGTGTGTGTGTGTGTGTGTGTATGTAGAGGAGGTGCGGAGGCGACAGGTGCGTCCTTGACGATCGCGGCTTCTCGATCTCTTTGCTCTCTTCTCTTTTTCTCTCCTTCATTGCTGTGAAATATATATATATATATATATACATATATAAAGTCTATACATATGCCAGCACATACGAGAGCTCAGGTCTTCGACGCCTCTTGATCCTTGTATTCCTTTTTTTTTTTAATTTTTTTTTTTTGTCGGACACACGTAGGGCAGCGAGAGCGTTTTTATACTTTCGTCTACATTAATTACCAGTTTACTATATAATACATAGACGAGCGAGAGTCAAGAGCAAAAAAATTTGAACGAAAGAAGAGTGAAATTACGATTATGCTCACGCGTCCGGCCAATCGACCCCCCTCCCCTCCCCCCTAATTTGAGTATATCCACCGGTGTCTTATTCCCATTCGATGTATATACTTATCCTGAGAATTCTGACGCACATACACAAAGTGGCAATCGTTATTTTTAATTGGGCCGAAATACCGCGCCCTCAAGTGATTCGACTTTGGTGCGCGCGAGGACTGCATCTCATTTCTCGTACGATTTTTGTGCCGGACACAGACGCATCTTCGAGGTATATTATGGCACTTTAACCTGCAAGCACTGTACATGTATATATTATAACGAAATACATATGTGTATATATATATATATATATATATATATATAAATATGAAATACAAACGCTGAAGAGTCGTTAAATGCCCGCCCAACGAGCTCTTCCTTCACGCGAGGAATTTACACGAATATGGGACTCGCGATTATTCGGTAATTAATAATAGAGCGATAATTTTACCGTATTGCTCCTCTTGCGATTTTTATCATTAGATCGATGTGACAAAAGTCCGAGTACATATTTATTGCCGAAAGAATTCTTGCAACGTGGGCAATTCCCAAGCACTTTTTTTTATTCGTTCATTGCAAAGTTAATTATATCTCCGGTTAATGAATGAAATGAGACTCAGATTCGAATGAATAATAAGAATTTTAAAGCGTTAATTAGCCATATTTTTAATTTTGGGGTCTTGGACACTTTTTAAGCGATAATTGATTCTTTTTTTTTTTTTTTTTTTTAATTAATATTCTGTATATATTTTCACGCTCCCACGGTACAAAATGAGAACTTTCGATACGAAGCTCTTTGAGTGCCCGCCTTAATTGTAAAATAATTTGCAAAAGTTTAATGCAGATAATCTGAAACCGCAATGCGAAATCGATTTACAAACGATCTCTCGATGTATACACTGACTTGATTTTCCCATCGATCCTCGTCGGTGTGCCGGGCAGTTGCGTCACACTATCGCGCTGAGACAGCCTCGCGGAATGAAAAAAAGAGTAAAGATAAAAAAATAAATAAAAAAATAAAAAAAAAAAAAAAACGAGAAGAAAAAAGAAATATTGGGTTACCCATCGACGGATCCAAAAATGTTCCCACGTTCTTTCTCGCTTCTATACCTACCAAGAAACACCAACTACACTGTGCTGGCCGCATTCGCGTTTCTCGTTCTCGCCTTCGCGCCTCCATTGCGAGAGTTAATACCGATCGCGAGAGAGAGAGAGAGAGAGAGAGAGAGAGAGAGAGAGAGAGAGAGAGAGAGAGAGAGAAACCTGCAATACACACCGCGAGCTCGCCCCCGTTCTCGTTCTATCGGGCACGAGGCACGGGGGGGAGAAGCTCGACGTCGATATTTCGTCAACGAGACGCCTGCTAAGATTCTGTGGGCTCTCTATCCCCGTGCTTATTTGGTCTATTGTTTATCGACGTTCTCCCTCCCTCGAATTCTCTCTCTCTCTCTCTCTCTCTCTCTCTCTCTCTCGCTCTCTCTCTCTCGCTCTCTCTCTCTCTCGCTCGCTTTCTGTCGCTCTCTCTCTCTCTCTCGCTCTCCCTCTCTCCCTCGCTCCCTCTCTCCCTCTCTCTCTCTATCTCTGTTGTTTCTACTATCGCAACATTTACAATACGTAGTGTAGTATTAAGTATACTGACTGGTTTTTCGCCCTCGCGGATCTATCATCCTGGTTGGGGCGTCCGCGTGAGCCTCGTCTCGTTTCTCAATGTCTCTCCTGGAAATGTTATTTCCACTGCAGCGCTGCACCGTGCACGTTCTCGCGAAACCGCGAGAGAGGCCGCCCCCGCCATATCGCGTACAGGATTCTCCTTCGAGTATCGAACTGAGCGCAAAAACCGCCATGAGGAGGGGCAATGCCCATTAAAGCTGTACTCATGAAAACTTACATGGGGCATTCAGAGCCAAATTCACGAGCTTCCAATCCACACGATTTTCAATTCAAGTTATAATTTTTTTTTTATTATTCAGCCTGATGAGCAAATTTTTCTAATTTTTTTCTCCTTCTCGTTAAAAAATTTACCATTTTTCCAAATTTCAAGTGCCACTTGAATTTTAATAATTTATATTTTACAAATTATTAACCGTGTTAGAATAAATTTTCAGGGCAAGCCAGCTAACTCGAATGGTATTTTCATCAGAATTTTTTTTTATCCCTTATTTATTTGTCTAATGACGAAAATTGTACCCGAAAATCCAAAAATACCAGGTCGCGCCTGATTCTTACTGTCTACGTAAATAAATAAAAATTAGAGGAAAATATCATGGCTCGAATCGATACAGTCAGGGTTAAAAGCTCGTTCATTTGAGACAGAATTACCCATATATATATATAGCTACTAAATTCACAAGAGATCAACGTTCTCTCAGCCTCCATGTATTTCCCTTCCGTTTGCTTCAACCTCTTTATCGAATCCCCCCCCCCCCCCCCAACGTTCATCGAAGTTTTTAACAAAAAACTTGATATCGACAAGATTGGGCATTTCGTGCTCAATTAGCCAGCTAAGCTGTGAGCGAATGATCGGAGACACTTTAATCGTAACAGCAGAGGCTTTTCATTAATGAAAAATGATAGGATCTCGGTATATTAGCCGACTATATCGTATTTCCTATCGTGTGGATTTCCTAATAGAGTCATTACGAGTTGCGACTAAACGTTGAATGTAAAAGAGAGTTTTCACGAAGGTGGACAAAGTGAGGAACAAAGGGAGAGAGAGAGAGAGAAAGCACACGATTCCGAAATGACTTTACCATAGAATACTTACTGTTACATTTATTTCGCCTATCGTCGCAGTATATTAAGCTAACAGTCGAACACACGTTAACGATCGCTATTCTATGAGCTCTCTCGCTGGGCGTAACAGAGCAGATAGCTCGTTATATCCATACTCTTTCGTTTTATATATATATATATGTATAAGTAAATCGACGAGACAAATACATAGAGGGAGATAGAGAGAGAGAGAGAGGAGGGGCAAGAAAAGGCGACGAGAGCGATATCGGCATCTCGAGTCCTGGGATCCCGTAACGGCTCACAGCACGGCGAACGTGACTCTCGCGACTTCTCCAATTATGAGGAACGACTCAATTAAATCCATCGACTGTAGAACGTGCCTCTCATTCGACTATCGTGTCCACCATTCCAAGTTCCTAACTGACATTATTATAATTTTTTAATATTGTTTTTCGGTTTATCAGAGCGCATTCTCGTAGGTATTCCACACTTTTGTATCTTCGAAAAAAAAAAAAAAGATTCTTGTTCAGCTTGTTAATGTAAAATTTGAATTTTCGATATGATCCTTTGATTTTTAATATTTTTAAATTATTTATTTTATGGATGATAAAATTACACGTGGACATTATTGTCATTGTAAATTAGTAAATAACGATTTGGTCAATGGAAAAATATTTTCATCATTTGTTCATTCATTGCGACTCATTGATGATTATTTAATTTTTATTTCAAGATCGCGATTAGTTGGATGATAAATCGTTTTTGCTGTGCTATTATCAAACTTTTTAGACAAAAAAAAACTTCCACAGAGTCCATCCTACCCTATCCTCCCTTTTCCAAGATCTTCTCTCGCCAGACAAGCTTCTCTCTCTCTCTCTCTCTCGTCTGTCCTTTCCCGGAAAGCGATTAAGTCACGGTTCTGGTTCGAGGCCCAGCAACAGAAGCAGACCATCGAAGAAAAAGACCAATGCTGGATTAGAGAGATGGACGCTTTAGCGGAACTCAAAGGAGAGAATTTCGGGTTTGTATATATCGTGTCGTGGTGATCTCGCGCGATATTCACAGTTTAGTGTGTCGAGAGAGAAAATCCATGGCAAAAAAGGATATGCTGGAGTCGCCTCGACGCCTCAGCGAAGCTCTTATTAATTACGACTATTAGCATCTATAATACACAAATCATGATAAGTGGGATTTTTTCGGTATGAGATTTTTTTTTTTTTTTCTATAATTCGCTTTCACTGGTTTTGGGCTTCTTGTCTGTTATATGCTGATGCTGGGCTACTGCGGATTTGCGGGTCCGGAGAAACGGGGCTTTGCAGTCTTTTTAGTCACGCAAAGTTATTAGGGATCATCCGCGTGTTTGTGCTCTCTCGTACTACCCATATATATATATATATATATATATATATATATATATATATATATATATATATACCAAAATACGTATAAATATATATAGACATAATACATAGGTGTATAAATAGCATGGGAAGAAGAAGAGATGCGCGCTCGCAAGATCGTATTATATATATATATATATTTTTTTTAAACTCTCCTGCATGCTCAAGACAATGGGGATCTATCGGCCGTGGGCGTAAACCCGACGACCCTGTTTGCCGTTGTGAAGAAGACCCAGTTTCATCACGTGAAAAATGTACCGTTATATGTACACGTATGTATATGTATATACACAATATATAAATACTCCATAGGTTCATGCACAAAGACAGAAAGAGAGAACAGGAGAGAGAGAGAGAGAGAGAGAAAATATATTCCATCCCACGATAATCTCAGTAAAACATCCCGCAGCGCGTCAACGAGGTCATTTGCTAAACCACTAAAAGATTTATACTATGAAACGCGAGAAAAGAAAAAAAAAAGTGTCGCACTGGTGGAACTAGATATTTCTCTGTACGTAGTTTAACATCGTTGCGCCCAGGCCTTATTAAATTTGCATTGTAAAATATTATTTTCGTGATTTGCACATAAAAAGTATATTCTCAGTAAGAATTTTTAAATCAAACCCTCAAATGATGGAAAAAATATCAAAATGTGTAAGTTCAGTGTAATTGCAGAACGTTTCCATTCAATGATGCCTTCACCCTAAAAATATCGATCGATCGCACGAAAGTGTAAAGAAAAAAAGACTCGCCAACAAAAATAAGTAAGGAATTCATTTGAACTGCAAGCATCGAGGCTATAACTATGTATATATATATATATATACATGGACACATGAGAAGGCATATAATCTGATCGAGAAGAACATTTGTACGGAATGTCGAGCAAGTGAGTGCGCGCGTTACCCAAGAAAAGTTACAACAACGGAGAGAAGAGGTAAAAGAGGAACCCTTTGAGCTTTCTGTATTTTAGGAGGATCTAGGAAGGAGGATTTAGGAAAAAAAAAGTGTCGCACTGGTGGAACTAGATATTTCTCTGTACGTAGTTTAACATCGTTGCGCCCAGGCCTTATTAAATTTGCATTGTAAAATATTATTTTCGTGATTTGCACATAAAAAGTATATTCTCAGTAAGAATTTTCAACGGGGGGATTCATTGGCAGTTTTTTTTAAAATTAAATCAAACCCTCAAATGATGGAAAAAATATCAAAATGTGTAAGTTCAGTGTAATTGCAGAACGTTTCCATTCAATGATGCCTTCACCCTAAAAATATCGATCGATCGAATGAAAGTGTAATGAAAAAAAGACTCGCCAACAAAAATAAGTAAGGAATTCATTTGAACTGCAAGCATCGAGGCTATAACTATGTATATATATACATGGACACATGAGAAGGCATATAATCTGATCGGGAAGAACATTTGTACGGAATTTCGAGCAAGTGAGTGCGCGCGTTACCCAAAAAAAGTTACAACAACGGAGAGAAGATGTAAAAGAGGAACCCTTTGAGCTTTCTGTATTTTAGGAGGATCCTCGTGGACTCTCTCGTTGTGCGGGTTCATTAACGCTCAGACGATCGGAAGATATAACGAGACTGTACAAGCGGGTGGTGCCACCGAACACATTGCGGTGCTCGTGGCCGCAGAAAGAGTGAAAATGAGAAGAAAAAACATGAGGATATATATATATATATATATATATATATATATATATATATATATATATCCTCGTGTTTTTTCTTCATTTTTGAAAGTTTTACGAAAAAAGAGATTCTTTCGCGTAAGAGTACTTATTCCATAGTCTCTACCTCCCTCACGTGGTGATACACGTGCGCGAAAACGTTTCAGGACCGAAAATGATCCCTCGAATCTCGTTTAAAGTTTTTACGTCTCTCTCTCTCTCTCTCTCTCTCTCTCTCTCTCTCTCTCTCTCTCTCTCTCTCTCTTTCTCTTTCTCTCTGTCTCTCCTTTCACGAATCAGCGCAACGACCGCGAATTACAGGGTATTCCCCGACGAACGAGGGAACTCCTCTCAAGTACGGGGAAAAAAAAACATATTTCGAGTATCATCGCACACACTTCTTCAATATTTCCGATGATATTTTACGATAAGTATATATAACTGATGGTAAAGCAAGAGACGATGCTCATGAGGGATAACGGAAATTCGAAGATCGTTTGAATTTATCGATGAAAAGGAAAGGAAAAAAAAAAACAAATGACCAAAACTGATGATAATTCGCTTCGCCACAAGCAATTCGGTAATTGGTAAAAGAAATCGAGGATATAAAATTTGAAGAAAAAAAGAGGATGAGAATTTAAAAAAAAAAATCATGACGTAATTGTATATGTACATTTCTTTGAGACGAGGTCTCGTGGAAGCGGGAGGGGATGATTCGCCAGGGGAATTATAATACCCCGCCGAGAGAGAACGAGAGAGAGATTCACGATGAGCCGCGCCACGTACGGTTAAACGTTTTTAAAAGGCGCTACGGATGGTGCGATTCTTGGGCCTCTTCTCCGACTTACAACGCGCGACTCTCGATTTGCTATATATATATATATATATATATATATATATATATATATATAGTATATCGCAGCAGGCTCCTTCTTGCCAAGGACGAAGGAGGGCCGGGCCGTCAGGCAACCTGCACTTTACCTGGCACACACACGACAGAAAGAGAGAGAGAGAGAGAGAGGAGAAAAGAGTGGAGAAGCAAAGCGCCAAACTCGTTGTCGTAATTTAGCCAGCTTCTTCTTTCTTTCTCTGCTTTTTCTCCATCTTCTCCTTATCCTTCTTCTTCTTCTCCTCGATGTTACTGCACAGAGTGCCTGTACACTCAGTGTTCTCGTTGTTTGTATAAAGTATACCGATGGATCGGCAGAGGCGCAAGCGTAAGGAAGGCCCCCAAACGCCCACGCGAAATATACGATTTATCATGTTTTTCGTATCCACCGAATTGTATATGTATATTTCTTAGTACAAAACCAGGTTGTCCCCCCCCACAGAAATACCGAAACGCTCGTTATTCTTGGGGATTACATGGTACGATTAAAAAATATTAAAAAAAAAATGAACTAAATCATCGAAATCATGAATAATTATTACACATTACTCAAAGATCATAAAAAATCTATATTTGATAATATTTTGAAAAAAATAATTATTTTATTATTACCATTCGTACTTATTTTGTCAGAAATTGTCATTCGAGCATGAATTCATGATTGAATGGGCAGCGCGTTCCACACCCCGCGAAATTTCATTGCAAATTCCTGTCCTCAATATTAAAGGTAAATTAATATCTATTTGATATCTATACGTTCCTCGCTGTGTACGATAATTGTATGTATTCGTGGAGAAGCTGTTAACGGCTCTCCCGTTCAAGTTTAACATGCCACTACTCTCTTCGGTATTCGCTCAGATTCTCATATCATATCCATAAGACGAAAGTGAGGAAGTGAGGAGGATCATATTATCTATAAATATATATATATATATATATATATATATATATATATATATATATATATATATATATGTCGTATTTCTCCCTGTACGGTGATTGCGTTTTATGGAAAATCATTTGCCACGTCGTTCGCCACTAATTGTACTTGCCTGACTAATTGTAAATAGCCTGGCGTGATACGCCATAAAAAAAATAATGATAAAAAATAAATAAACAAAAAGTTGGTATATTAGAACGCGATTCTTGGCAGCATCACTGACTGCAAACCTCATGACACCTGACTTTACTAGATACATTTATTTATGTGAATAGATAGACACTCATTCCATTTTATTTTTCTCCCCATTTTCTCTTTCTCATTTTTTCCCCCCGTTCCCTCAAAATGGTAATAATTCTTCTTTACGTGACACAGGAATTTTTTTTTTCCGGTTCGTCGAATTAGCTAGGCATTAACCTCTTAACGAAGGCCGAGAGTGCCAGCTCATGGAGTGTACACGCCTCTCTCCATGCGCGCAAATACCTCCTCTTTCCCTTTTCTCTTCGGACTATCTTTCTCTCTTTCTCTCTCTTCGCTCATTCGAATCTCGCATGGAAATATGTGTATATATATATATATATACCACGAGATCACCGCTGTAACATCTCACATTCCGCGAATAGTTTTCAACCGCACCAAGTGCATGCACAGAGCCCACATTATACATGCCCTTATCAGGGAGTATTTTATACAGCCGTGTGCGAAATCCTCGCTTATTTCATTAGCACACTTGGCGCATTAACGATATATAGGCGCGAATCGACACGTGAAGTATTTAAAACTTTTGTCGCAATTATCAATAAAATAAAATGATAAGGATTTTATTTTTATCAGACGCAAAAAAATGTGTCGCAAATATAATTATAAAAATGTGCATTTCTTTTTTTTTTCGATCATTTTTTCATTTTTCATTTTAATATTTCAACGATCATTTTATCATTCTTCATTGGTGTGACATTTTTCAAAGCTCAATCTCTCGCAAGCTCTCACTCGGACCAAAGGACGTATCCAACTTATCGTATCATTTAAACATTTTATCATAATTCCCAGTTTCGCCATTTGATTTTTATGTGATTAAAAAAAATGTCCCATGAATAATAATGACGAGCATTTTTTATTCCGATTATTTCTTCGTGCTTGTAATTTGTTTCTTGCTATATTATAATAGCTATAACTTTAATTTTATAACTCTCCTCACAGTGTGAATTTTTTCAAATCTCATATCTCTCACGATTTCACTCTGACCAAAGAACATACATACATATATATATATATATATATATATATATATAATAAACATACCGTGCTTACATACATATCGCAATATGCTGTATACACTGATCACTTCTTCTTAAACGTTCTCTCCTTCACGATAATATTTCTTCTTTACGCGACATCGGAATCTTCACAGTTTTATCCGAATTAGTTGGGGGCATTATAAGATCTCTAACGAAGAGGAGAAGATCGGCGGTCAGCTCTTTGCACGCATGCCGTGTTACATACCCTTTATATATATATATATAAACATAAACATAAATAAATAAAATACTCCCTTTTGCTCTGTCATCTCTTCAACCAGAGAATCTCATCAGTATATACAGCAATGCGGCGGCGTGATGCTATGTCCAACGTATTCCACGAGAATACCTCTGGCACCTCGTCGTCTCTCGTCTCACAAATTGTCCTCTGCTCGCTTTTTCCAGCGTGTTAAAAAGATACATGTTGGAATCGCGTTCCAACAGCTCCTAAACACGCCGACCCGACTTTTGCTGCCCAAAGAAAATTTGATCCCCCCCCCCCCCCCCCCCACCCCCCCCCACCCTCCAACCCACCTCCTCTCGTTCGCCCCACCGAACGAATCGGCTTTTGCGAAATTTTTTGCACCCTGCGGGAATGACTTATATATATAATATTTATATATGCGTAGAACAATCGCGTCTAGACTTCCATTTTTGTTGGCCTGGGGGTGCTCGTGATCATTCGAGGTATGATAAATCTGCAATGGATTTATTTAAGATGAATTTATTGAGTTCAAATACAATTTAATTTTCAATGAATTTAATAAAATATGATGATTTTATTATTATTATTTTGATCAATGACATTGTATATTATATAGCAAATGACGTAAATTAATTCTACATTAAAACTCATAGAATTAATAATTATATTTACACTATTGTACCGATTTATTTTTTTATATTTTGAAGAATTGTTGCTCGCTTCTCCGCATGCACCTGTCGATTTATACACAAAGCACAAATACAATGATATATACATTAATATACACATTTTTTTAAATGAATTTAATCAAATATAATTATTTTTTTAATTATTATTTTGATCGATGACATCTATATAGCGAATGACATACATTAATTCTACATTAAAACTCATAGAATTAATAATTATATTTACACTGTTGTACATCAATGCCGATTTCTTTTTTTATATTTCGAAGAATTGTTGCTCACTTTTCCGCATGCACCTGTCGATTTATACACAAAGCCAGTCTTACTCTCGGTATACTCGAGTCTTCCTCCTCCTCTGGGTAATCTTATAAATAGGGATACCATTTTTTTTTAAATTCTCGAGCGTGTGTGTATGTACATTTGTGTTCAGGGATCGCGGACAAGAAGAGGAGACCGGCAAGGAGGAGGCACGTTCTTTCTGTTATGTTCGCGATCTTAGGCGTTCTCTCTCTCTCTGTGCTTGCGATGTGTGAGTATGAGAGTATATATATATATTTATAGGCGCGTCATCCATGTGCCGAGAGCAGGGCTTTGGCGTTTTTTGCTCTGATTGATTTATGGCGTAATGGGATCATTCATTTCCCCGCGCGAGCGCGAGCGCATTGCGCACAGCATCCAAGCAGTAGCGCAAAGCACATCGATCTCTCTCTTCCTCTGTCTCTATCTCTTTCTCTTCTTTCTTCTTGGTCTGTTCCTGTTGTTGCCGCTCCGCTTCGTTCCTTGTCCGTACCCGCCGGCGTCATGAGACCTCCAAGCACACACCCGGCAAAGTTCTCGCTATTATATAGCAGAGAGAGTTCGTCGTCGTTACAGGGGCGCGAGCGGAACCCAAGATGGCGTTACAAATTGCCCAGGAATTCGCTAATACGATCCTCCTGGAAGTATACCTACACGAATTTCTGACCCTTTTCGTTGAGCACAAAACGAGATCTAAAAACAAAAAAGCTTCTTCCCCCCTTTTTTTGTTGTCCATTCTATTTTCGTTTGCGACATATTCTACATTCGTTCCACATATTATCACACAAGGCATCCACTAAGCGATACAGTAATTGACGAAAAAAAAAAAAAATCGTCATTGACATCCTTGAATCCTTTTCCATAAAAAAAAAAAAAATCACCACGGAGACTGCCAATCACTGAGAGGACCAAAACCTTCTTGTTCTTCCTCCTACATGTATGCGTCCATATTCGAAAATATTATATGCGAGTCTCTCTCGTGTGTGAGTTAAACAATATTCCTTTATGCCTATACACTCTGCGTACACGAATTTCTGACCCTTTTCGTTGAGCACAAAACGAGATCTAAAAACAAAAAAGCTTCTTCCCCCCTTTTTTTGTTGTCCATTCTATTTTCGTTTGCGACATATTCTACATTCGTTCCACATATTATCACACAAGGCATCGACTAAGCGATACAGTAATTGACGAAAAAAAAAAAAAAAATCGTCATTGACATCCTTGAATCCTTTTCCATAAAAAAAAAAAAAATCACCACGGAGACTGCCAATCACTGAGAGGACCAAAACCTTCTTGTTCTTCCTCCTACATGTATGCGTCCATATTCGAAAATATTATATGCGAGTCTCTCTCGTGTGTGAGTTAAACATTATTCCTTTATGCCTATACACTCTGCGTACACGAATTTCTGACCCTTTTCGTTGAGCACAAAACGAGATCTAAAAACAAAAAAGCTTCTTCCCCCCTTTTTTTGTTGTCCATTCTATTTTCGTTTGCGACATTCTACATTCGTTCCACATATTATCACACAAGGCATCGACTAAGCGATACAGTAATTGACGAAAAAAAAAAAAAAATCGTCATTGACATCCTTGAATCCTTTTCCATAAAAAAAAAAAAAATCACCACGGAGACTGCCAATCACTGAGAGGACCAAAACCTTCTTGTTCTTCCTCCTACATGTATGCGTCCATATTCGAAAATATTATATGCGAGTCTCTCTCGTGTGTGAGTTAAACATTATTCCTTTATGCCTATACACTCTGCGTACATCGCGGCATGAGACCCTCACAGTGCAGCGCTCAACAATTACACAATCCATTGCAATTAACAGCATTAGCGGCCAGTTTAGATCTAATCGCGGCTCTCCCTTTCGCTCTCTCGTACAGCAGCAAACCATCAGCGTCAGCTCTTCTCCACTAGCTGTACTCCCACCGCTGTAATTATACGGCTGATGTTTAATATTTCACGTCTAATGGTAGCAGTCACCGGCACATACGTATATATATATATATATATATATATATATATATATATATCAAAGTCTGCCTTGTGAACGTTATATAGTGAATATACAAGAGCGTACGAATTGTACACGATGTGCAAGGGGAGTATATCGTATTTTTTTTCTATATCAAGACTAAGTGTGCGATATATACGTGCGCACTATTAACTGTGCTCTTCTCTCTCTCTCTCTCTCGTCTCGTTTCTCATCGTTCACGTTTGCCTCTCTGCCTCGGTGAATAAAGCCAACGTTACCATGAGAAAGGGCGCGTACGTATTACGTACTGGTAATACCGCAAAAGACGACACACACACACACACACATATATATATATACATATGTGTGTGTGTGTGTGTGTAAACCTCTACATATATGTATATATATACAGGTGTTTGAGTATTTATGTTGCCTTCCAACGGACGTTAGTTCTCGACGGTCAAGCTTTTTAAGTCATTTCGTGGATAGCCGCAATTGCGTTTACGTGCTCGTATGCGAAAGGGTTGGGACACAGAGTTTAAACGTTCATGTCCTCACCGAGAGACAGGGAAAAATGTAGAAAGACACGAAGACCGCACACGGCCATAAAAATACGCCCGTGTTTTTCTCTCTCTCTCTCTCTCTCTCTCTCTCTCTCTCTCTCTCTCTCTCTCTCTCTATTACGCCCCCACGACCTTCGCCCTTCCTCACTTTTCTCGTTTCCTTTCAACCCTTTCACTTTCTTTTCATACAGCGTCCCCTCTTGAATGTGAATTATTCCACACGCGTTTTATACGTAGACACGGAGACGATGCAAAAAGCTAGGGCTATGTCTCCTCGGTATATATATCTATCTGAGGAGAGAAAGGGTTGCTAGCTATTTGTAGATGTATGTTTTTCCCCTTTTGCGTGCACCTTTGATATGCCAGCCTGTTTGCAAGCCTGTAATAAAGAACATTGAGGTAAGTGGGACCAGCCCGTCTCTCTCTCTCTCTCTCTCTCTCTTTCTCGATATATTTGTCATGGAAATCATAATGGCTGTATAAAATGGCATTTTACATGGCATGTCTGCGTTAAATGGGAGGGTCGCCAGGGCAAATTTTATCGCCGGTCACGCTGATAGTTCGAATGGAAGAATAAGAGAGAAAAAAAAAAGGAAGAGTGAGAAAATATGACAGCTATCGCCGACAGTGCGTGACAGCTCGTCAACAAAAATACACCATTCGTTTTCTAATTGCATTTGGTCGTTTCTATATGATAAAAAAAAAAAAAAAAAATCTTGTTCGAAAACAAATCACACGTCCCCACCCATTTATTACACAGATAATTATCGAGGCCATTTTCGGACTTTGAGGTATTATTTTTTTTATTCGTTAGAAAAATTAAGATTGCCAGAGCATAAGGAAAAAGTTGCCCGATGACGTTGCACCAGTTATCTGGATGATGGTGAACGGATGTGAAACACATTCGAGTGAACCCGACGGGTGGCCAATCGACTTTGCGCACGTGCACATGTCTCTTGTACCGCTCTCGGGCCGCAAGTCACGAATAATAGTACAGTGACTTGCCCGGTCGGGTGTGTTGCATCTTCTGTTGCAGTTTTCTTCTTCCTTTCCCCATCCCCCGTCTCTGCTACCCCTCAAACGGGACCTCGATATGGTATCGAGTGTGGTGCATTCTCTCGTATCGCCACCGTATCGTTCAATCGTCCGGACTGCTCTCATGCAGGATGGGAACTAAAGGTTTGCGTGGCAAAGTCTTTTACATGCTGGCTTTCTCGCGCTCTCTCTCTTGCGGCTTAACGAGTATATATACAGCTTTGGAGGAACGAGAAAAGGGCCCTCTTGGCGTGCGGAGTAAGCAGCTCGCTTCCGTCGTGTCGTGTGCTTCGCTTATGTACCTGTACCTATATATATATATATATATATATATATATATATTATATATATTTGTATTTGCGTTTACTGCCATACGGAGGAAATGCTTGCCGAGGAACGACCGTGGGAATCCTGCGGGATACCAGCGAATCGAGACCTTCGGATAATTTTTATTCCAGCTCTTTAACGCATGGTATGTTGGCTTGACGTCATGATCTATCGTTTATAGATCCATTCATGTGTCTATTTAATCGTCAAAGGGTAGAATTTGAATATCATTTTTTTTTTGCTCGATTTATTAGCAATCATATTGCGTAATTATTTTGATGTCTCGTTGGAGGGAATATTATGCATTTGTCGGGTTATAGAAATTGATAGAATTTTCTAGCATCGAGAATAACTATAGACGATTCATTTCATACTTGGCCATGTTAATTCTCGTTCAGTAAAACTACCCCATTCTGTCAACAAATCTTGACGTGGAATTCGATCATTTGTGTAATTTTAAAAATGCTGGTAAATCCCGGAATGTACGGACATACGCCTAAACACACCCATTAAATAGCTGTTGCAAGAAATGTTACATGTAATAGCTATTTAATAGGTGCGTTTATGGGTGTCTCCGGACATTCTGTGAATAAAAAGTTGTCAATATTATAGTAATGGAACTGATTATATAGACTTATATATACAAAAATGAGAGCGCGGATACTGTACACACATACATAGTGCAATTTTATGTAAAAAATACCTTCATGAAATTCATTCATTCCATATTGTTTAAACATTGTATGTATTTGTTTTTTTTTTTCAGGTAAGTCTGTCCGAGATGATCGTTTTGATACAAAGATTGGGAGATCCAGGAGGTATCGTTGAATACGATTTTTTTTTTCGTTTTATTTGTTATCAATATTATTTAGATTAAATGAGTAAATTAACGGAAAATGTTCGCCAACATTTTTACAAAAGTAGTGTGGCGTGCCAGTCTTTCTCATGTATAGATATGAAAGGTGCAATACAATTAAACGGGGTTTTTACACACTATCGTATGTGATGTCTGTGGAAATTACGCAGGATCGATATTCGATTCGATTGGTAATAAATCATTCGATATTTTAGTTTAAAAAAATTAAAAAAAAAAGTCGGTCGCGACTCGAGTTTACATGAATCCCTTTCAAGATTCTAAGGCACCCAGGTGTTCGTATATATATATATATAATTGCGTCAGGACCCACACGAAGATTCTCGCGAGAGTTTGCAAGAGAGAGAGAGAGGCTGCGCGCCGGTCAATTTCACGGACCATTCTCCGCTAACTCGCGGTACTCACGACGCCCCGTTATACCTTACAGAGATCAGGCACAATTTTCCACAACGCACCAAACCAAGTACAATAACGTTGGGAGGGGAGTCGTGTTATTATTGTGCTCCTTCCGAACGTGGGAGTCTCGAGCAAACGATAAATTCTCGATTAGCCAGAGACGATCCGTGATCGAAAAACAAGACTCCACTATTAATCACCGAGAATTTATACAATTTCGTCGTCATTTTTTTTTTTTTTTTTTTTTCATTCCGAATGATGGGGATAATTTGGATAATATCTATTTGACGTAGTTGAAAATTAGTTCATTGGCGTCTTAATAAATTTCAGCCAATTCAAAATAAATTTTGCTGTTTTGAAGTAAACGACATTTAATTAAAATGAATACAATCTGATTGAAATATAAATTTAACAAAAATATTTAAAATTCATTTTATCAGACACGAATAGTATTTTTATTTTAGATTCTCGAGTAAATATATATACAGGGCGCCAGCTAGATTTGAACTGATTTCACCTTTTGATGTCCCTCTTGAAACCCTACAACTTTGATCTGAACCGTTTTTCGATACGACGAATCCTTTTCAAAATATTCGAGTGTATCATTTAAAATGGGACACCCTGTATATTCATTTGAATTCTCTTCAGATGTAACTACAAGGCATATAAGTTAGAAAAAGGTTTATCAACGGGTTAAATTTCGACTCACATGAAAGTGTAATGCTTTACAGAATTATTCTGTGTATATATGAATTTAAATCGCTCTCTCAATTTCTCCGTCGTTTTTCGAGTCAGGGAATCGAGAATCATGAAAGTATATACAGTTGAAATATTGACGTATAAATGACGAGCAAATGCTTCGGGTAAAGGAGAGGCATCATAGGAGCATTAACTTTATAGTTGTTGCTTCTATATGCCCGAGCATTCATACTCTGGTAGAATTTCCTCTTCGAGCCGCAAAAGATTGCGTATAAGAAGAAAACGTCGAGGAATTTTCGCGCGTACGTCACGGTCGTCCGGATTTAACGAGGAAAAATGTAATCAGCTCTAGAATGAAGAGTAAAACTGTATAATAAACACACACACACACACACACACACACACATATATATATATATATATATATATATATATATATATATATATATATATATATATATACGCAATTGTGTAGAATTGCAGTAAATATACTGGTTGGTCCAGAGATGGTGATTCGGGCGAGGTTGCATCGTGGGAATCTTCTTAGTCCTCATAATTCTTTTTCATAT
Source organism: Dyspetes luteomarginatus (assembly GCA_963669185.1). Lineage (NCBI taxonomy): Eukaryota > Metazoa > Arthropoda > Insecta > Hymenoptera > Ichneumonidae > Dyspetes > Dyspetes luteomarginatus. Next base: position 21,214,006 of record OY769903.1, on the reverse strand, counting down.
AAATATATTTTATGTTACTGACCGTGCTCGCTGACCCACATGAATTTACGTCAAAACCTTTCGTATATATATACGGATCGTTTTATCGCGTTTAGTATATGTAATATCGTTGAAACGAAATATGTTTTATGTACATCAGTTCTACGGCTCTCTTTCCTCAGAGCAACGCGAATAAGTTTCAAGAGCGAATATGACCTGCAGAAAGCATCTTGTGGTCCACAAGGAAATGCCATTACCAGAGTCAGAGAAAATGAGAGAGAGAGCGAGGGGGGGAGGGAGTCGATCCGCGTATTATTCGAACAATAGACGGGGTGGACATGTAATACATATATATATATATATATGCCAACTCCTCGACGCTGAATATATCATCGAAAGAATATTATAACGCTCTTGCGAGTGCGCCTGGCATTACTTTTGGTCTGCTCTCTCGCGAGAAATAATGCATCGCCGTCGTTCTCCTCCATCCCACCCTCCCCTCCCCCTCTCCCACTCTTTTCTCTATCGCGCGTAACTTATACCATATGCATATGAATATAATATGGGCATTAATAAATCCAAGCAGGTATTAATGCGGCTAATGTATGCGAGCCAGGCATTTGTTACGCGTGGTCGTTGTCGTCGTCTTATATGTATTCACTTCAAAGAGTTATATATATTAATATATATATACATATCTCATCCTCTCGGTGTGTTTATAAGTTTTACCTTGGACAAAACTCTTCTGGACAATGGTTAGGGACTGTGCGTTGTTACCTGTCCCAGCGTTATGTCCTACCGGAAAAGCACCTTGCATCGCGTTCCTGTGTGTACGTTTTTTGCCACGAATATACTGCACACAAGCGTCATATGTTCTCGTCGCAAAATTACTCGTATATATTACTTCTTGTTTTTATGAGAAAAAAAAAAAGAAGATTTTAATCCACTCATCTCTAACAAGAATAACAAAATTTTGTTCGTTGTAATGAAAATCTTATTCGAACGCGATAATATTTATTCATTCATAAACTGAGCAAGTTCAATAATTAAAATATTTATCGAATAAATTGTTTTAAATGTAAAAAAAAAAAAAAATGCAAAATTATACTCTCTCAAATCGTAATCCAAATTCTCGCAAATCCATTACGCGGTAAGTACGCGTGACATGATATATTGGTTAGTGAAACAAACTAGAGCACATGTGTATAATACTCGTGGTCCCCTTATTTTCGTATTACCATTACAATGGTTTACAACGGTGTATCACGGTCAGATCTTTCGTTTGCTAACTCAACAGCGACCATTGGACAAGACAGACACCAACCATACATTGCACGCCTTGTCTTAAATGGTCAAGTTGCTTGGTGTTTGTTTGCGACGTTCTAGACCAACGTTGTCCTTCTCTCGCTCTTTGCATCTTTACGAATGGGGTCCTTTCCGCTCTCACTCTTTCTCTCTTCCCCCCTATATATAAACCAGCCCAATATATATATACATATATATCGCTTCTATATATATTGGCTCCAGTGAGCATCGTCATGAGCATCGCGTTGTTTAGCCCCGACACCTCTTCCTAGCCACCGAGGAGTGTTCTACATGCATAATGCATCTGATGTTAGTTACATGAGGTATATCGTGTACAATGTACGCAGATACCAAGTACATATAGATAGATAGTCATGAGAGAGGTGGAGACACGAGAGACATCTTCCCACCGAGCTAATACACACTGGTCCAAGCTGAATGAGCAAGTGTGGGCAGAGAAACCAACTTACGGTCGCGATGAATGTATGCTCACGAGAGTTGAACGTGTCTACCTGTCGCCACCGTTCCGCTCGCGCGAGCACTCTCGGTCCTTTGGAGAGCCAAAGGTGTGTTTCAGTGAGGCAATAAACATCAGGCAATATAGCAGCACAGGTCAAAGAGCCAAAGATGGCTCTTTGACCCGTCGATTTCGCTTTTTTTCTACTCGACGTTATTCTTGTCATCGTCTTCGTCGTCCTCGCGTCGTCGTTGTCGGCTTGTTTTCTGGTCAGCGTCTCCATGAGACTCTACTTAACGCCTCGGCAACGAATCACGCACATTCAACACGAAATCATACCAGACCCCAGCACTCCCATTGACCTCTGACGCGTGAGATTCTCTCTCTCTCTCTCAAGAGATGCTTTTTGAGCAATAACCTAAAGGAGAGTAATGGGTCTTCATCTCACTCGACAATGTGACCATTCGAGATAATCTTACTGTATGGATGGAGTTCTGTTCTCGACCTTCTGGGCTCTGTTGTACAATGAAGTCGCGAGAGATTTTTTTTTTTTTTTTTTCTTTGACAGCACAAGATGCTGGGAATGGAAAGTTTCGACAGACACCTGTGGGATTCAGGACAGAGGCGAGTTGGACTAAATTTGTTTTATGCGTTAAATTCTTCCAATGTTTCTTTTTTTTAAACTTATTTTATTATTATGCCTACTGATGTAAAAAGAGTTGACGCTGCGAATTCATCATATACACTACGAAATCTCCTTCATAATTTTGAATGCTTCTTTGTTCGTTTTTTATCATTCGCATAGTTGATTTTTATCCACGCCTCGTACTTTGATATTTTCTCTTCGAAGATCCTTCGATATGTTTATTTCATTTAGCTATATATTGTCTGACAGAGGACGTTTTCGTTGTCACATTCTTTCTTCTCGCTCGCTGATATTAGTGATGAGAAATCTTTTAATATTCTTCGAAATCAATCAAGTACACGACTGAGATGTTGAATTGTGATCGACTGGATTGCATTTCATCGTGGATAAGCCAAGTAAAAAGTATTTATATCCGATATATTGCTATCCACTGACGCACTGATCGAATTTCTCACCACACACACACACACACACACACACACACAGTTTAAAGTCCCCATATTTAATGCTTGATACGTATATATAAGTGTATTCATGTATATGTGCTACGGTGAATTGCGGCTACTGACTAATCTTTATTAGCTCCATTATCTTCTCGCCCATCCCTCCAGTGTTCTCGAGCGTTTTATCGCTCGAGTTTCAGCTACCAACGCACACACAACGCTTTGCCTCGTTCTCGTTTCTACAAACAGTCATAGTCTTCGCAATTTAACTTTCCATACTTTCTCAATCCATTCGCATAAGTTAATCCTTTGCTATCGACCTATATTAACGCGGACAATTAAACTTCACTTGAATTTATTTTTTTGAACTCCGGGCCTGCTGTTGACTCGTAATAATTGATTGGGCATGACAAGTAGACATTTTGGAGACATTTAAAAATTTTGTGTGAAGATTGGAGGGCAAATAAAATTACGCGAAAACGTTCAGTCCCCATTGGTTAAGTTATGGGGATTTTGACTGTAGCCTCGAAGTACAGCCAGCCGATCGTCAGACAGAGAATACACACACTAGCGATGGCGTTGATTTTTCAAAATCAGACTCTGAGCTCGAGTTCTGTGCATAGCAGCGGCAATCACATCGCGCAAAATCGCGAATGAGGAAGATAACAAATCTTACGCGTGCACCCACGATCTCACATGCGTACTCGATTTATCTGTGGTATATCTGCATATATCGAGGGCGCGATACCGTGAACAAGCTTCGAATGCCGCGGGTAATATCTCGTAAATTGAAATACCGAGCGATCTGTCGATCGCGTATATATTCATCGCGCGTGTTAATACACCTTAAACCTGCGATAAAAATCGCGTGAGTCATACTTTCAGCATGTGGAATATGAGTGGAATATCGATGGATAATTCATATGGTATCTGTTGGTAGCTGATCATATCGATTTCACACCCTGCAATGACTGGCCAACTCAGATTATTATATCAACGTGAAATTAAATATAAATAGGAAAATTATAAAATTGATAACGAGATTGAATAAATCATTTTTTTCCAATCAAATATTGATATTTATTAGAAAATAATGGTTTTCAGTGCTGAAAATAATCATATTTTCAATAATAATTTATATCATAAAATTATTTTGGATCGTTTTATATTTAATTTAAATGATTTTCGGCTCTGATACTTTCTCAAGATATTGACCAGATTTGTTAAATCTACAAATCCTCCAGAGAATACGAATGTACGCATATATCTATATATATATACTACTACTACTACTACTAATGCAAATTACATCACATTACACATCGCAAGTGTCGACTTTGTAGGGTCGACAAACACACGTTTTGTCTATCGTATAAAACGTGTGCGTTCTCTGTCTGATTGTGAATACAAGAGTGAAAAAGTCAAAGATTATATATAGGTATCTCAAGTGCTGTAGTGGTATAGTTGAAGAAAACCCCAAAGGTCAGGCACCGAAACGCCTTCTTCCTTCTTCTTCGTCCTCGTATTTTCTCAACATTATCTCTTCTCGTTCTTTCATGGACCATCACCCCTCCTCCCTCTTTCTTCTGTCAAGCCGTCTTGGCTTCTCTCGCATCTGTGCCAGCTGATATTACAACTACGGATCATAACTAACCCACGACGGGACTCTCTCTCTCTCCCTCTCTTTCTCTTTCTCTGCAAACCATAAACGAGTACACCTTGGTCGTTTATACGAAGAGACTTTGCCTCATCGTTGAACGAGAGACGTTCCTTCTGCTGTTGCACTCGCTCCTCTGGATGTTGGCTAGGCCGCTACGCTGTCCGCGAATCGTACATATAATACACGCGAGATTCCTCGAGGACGATGATCACGCGTATCGTTTATATATACGATGTTGCGTAATTTGAGCGAGAGAGCAGCGCAAAAGGTGCAGGTACACGCGAACGAACTAGCGCTTAGATAGGCTCTTTTCTCGGGTTTTTTTTTTTTTTCCCTCGTTTATTTTTTATTTTTTTTTTGCACCGAACGATTCAGCGAACAAGCAAGCGCGCTCGCGCAGCTCGTTCGCGTTGGCGCAACATCGGAGATTCTATGGGAGCGTCCAGCACGCCGATTCCTCGCGCACGTGCATGCTGGTGTACTCATATATGCTGTAATGTTTATACACATAGGTTTATATACTTACCTATCTATATATATATATAGATATAGATATAAAATCTTCACTGCCATTAGCGGGATTTCTCAGAGGAGAGTACAGTGATTAAAAAACTGACGAGAAAATCACGTTAAATGTGCGAAAATTCTGCGAATTTATGAAACTCTCCCGAGGACACGGGCTTGAAAAAAAATCAGTGCATGAGAGATAAGGAGATAAAGAGTGAAACGATTGACAATAAAAAAAGGCGTTGATGAAATCCCGTCCAACATGATACTAGCGTGTATTTTTGTCCTTTGCTTTGATCATAATGACTAACTAATGAATTGAGGTTTTATTTTATTTTTTTATCCTCGTCCCGTTTTGCCAGTATGACGTGTCCTTCACCGACTAGTTCATTCTTTTGTCCTTGCCGTCGCAAAAAGTAGAAAAAAAAATGTGATTTTTTTGTTCCCCGTAACAAATTATTTAGCCAAGATGCTTGATTTTGTCATCGCGTGTTCAATCGTCAAGTCAAACTTTTTTTTTTTTTCATTGATCATTTTAACGTTTTGTTATACCAGTTATGTATAGATATATGACATTTGAGAATACGCGTGATCGTGTCATCCCAGATCGAGAATCATTTTGTTTGCTTCGGCGCTTCTTCGAAATATCCTTTAAAGCCTTCCAATGCTTTCTGCTCCTCTTAAATGAGCTCCATTGCCTCGCGAGATTTGGTCAGCAGACGAGAAGGCTCTCGAACATCCTGAGCCACGGCAAAAAGAATAGTAAAAGCAAAAGAGACTCCACCTACTCATTAATCTCGTCTTTTGTCCGAGTTTGCGCGCGGGACTTATAGCTGGAAATATCCTTTATTGCGTATATATATATATATATATATATATATATATATATATATATATATATATATTTCATATTTATGGTCTAAATGCGTGGATGACGTGGTGAACGATGATCGCATCAATAAAAAAAGACAAGAGGCAGCCCAGACACTCTGAAAAAAAAATCAGCTAGCGCAAAATTTTTGTTGCAGCTACTTCAATAAAAATAACATTTAAGAAATGTTTTTTTTTTTAATTTTTTTTTTTTAAGATTCAGCCCGCTTTCATCTCGTACCCAAATAAATTTTTAACGTGCCAAACAACACGGCAAAATTATACGAGAAACGCAAAGTTGAGTAGAACCAAAAGAAAAGCACACAAAGTGAGAGCAAACATGAAATTTTTTTCGGTCACGCGATTAAAATTTCGTAGTCACAGTTGTACACTTTATTCGGCAAGCCTTTGATCGCATATATATACACATGTATGTTCTTTTGCCGGCACTAATTACAAACGAGTTCGTTACAGTTGTATATCTCGGGCAGTTAGAGACCCTCTGGCCACAGAAGAAACGCGGTAGAGCACGATCTCTTGTAGTACATAATACGGCTTTTAGCTTTTTCAAAACAGGTAGCGGTACATAAGCCCACGTTTGGGTCCATATATACATGTATGTATAGTTTATAATTTTATATATATATATATATATATATATATATATATACACATAGTATATAGTTTATACTATACTGTCTCGTGGTGCAACATTTAATTTATCACGCGCAATCTCTCGGAGCGCGTTGTGCGATCCATTAATCACTTAACTCTCGTGGATAGTCGCGCTGGGCTCTGAAGAAGATCAGCCGCTCTCTCGGCGCAGGCTCTTCTGGATGCTGCCGCTCTCTCTCTCTCTCTCTCTCTCTCCCTCTCGCGGCTTATCTCTATATTCGTTCTGGCGATGCCCCTAGCGCAAAGTTAACGGCAACGCTTTCGAAAATTCTCCTACTGTGAGAGACGAGCCAAAGTCCAGCTGGTCCACTATGAAAAAAAAAAAAAAAAAAAAATTAAGAGTTACCAAACTCAAGTGACATATATGCACATCGTCAAATTTTGTATGGTAAAAAATTGAACTCTGCAAAAATACAATTTTTAACACGTTCGCAAATCATAGAAGAAGGCAATACACAAAGTTTTTGCGTCTCTGTGGGCAATGCGAGCTAATAAATCGTCGGCAATAAAAATAAATAAAATGAATAATAAAAAATCAATCGAGAAGACTGTCAGTGACTTTCTACAGATCAATGTTGACTCGCAAATAGAGGTAGAGGCCGTAACACATATAATTTATGCACGTAATTCTGTATATCCTTGTGTGTACACAGTCAAAATCCTCATATTTAACTGGTCCTTAGTCATCCTCAAATTTTTACTTCCCCGTTAGTCCCCCATTCTACATTCCTCTACGGGTCCTCAAAAAAATGTCCTGCATCCTGGAAAACCTACGTGATTTTCTGACCTTGTATAATTAGACTGGGTGAAAAAGACTGTGAGAAAAGTGAAAATTTGCAAAATTGTATATCCAAGCTAACGGATTAAGTTATACAATTTTTTAAGAAATTGTGAGTTAAATTGTAGGGTACTTGACTGTATATGTAAGCTTTGGGCGAGATTTCGGGAGACAAAGATCCGAAGTTCGTGCAGCAAACCGTAACAACAAAATACGCACTGTAGCCATTATATACAAATGCTGATGAGTCTCATCATCCACAGTCATGTAAAACTGTTGTCTCATCTCTCATTCTTACTTCGCGTACTTCGTTACGGTAAAACGCGTAAATCTCCACAAGAGTCTGAGCCGTTTCGCTCCTTGAACACCTTTCGGCGAGGTCGGATATTCTGCGTTGTTTCTGCGTTGCGAACCGCGATATGGAGCCCTCTCTCTCTCTCTCTCTCTCTCTCTCTCTCTCTCTCTCTCTCTCTCTCTCTCTCTCTCTCTCTCTCTCTCTCTCTTTATGTCTCGGGGCGGCGGCAGTTAGCGCCGACAATCGCGGAGCTCTTGCATCCTCCCCGAAACGATCGGCGGGTCGCAGACTGCGTTCGCTTCTCTATACCGTATATCAGGGGCTCTCTCTCTCCTTTACTCATCGGTATATACCAACATGGATGAGCGATCTGCGAGAGGACATCGCGCAAGAAATTGCCCGAAGCGATTCCAGTTTCTCTCTCCTCTATACTATGCCAATCTCTCTCTCTCTCTCTCTCTCTTGTTCCTCCAGTCGCTTCGACGCGACCAGAAGAGACTTTTCTTCTTCTTCTTCTTCTTCTTCTTCTATATACTATGCCTCGCGCGCGATTGATGTACCGCCGCCGCCGACGCCGCATCTCTCCTCTTGCACATCACAAAACGCGCGACAAACGTCGTTGCATTTTTATGCACTTTGCTCCGGTCGTTCTGTATTGCCAACAATGTCTGTGTGTTTGTTGTTACGTGTGCATGTTATAAACCGCATCAGAAAGTGCGGCAAACGGCACCTCTCGTTCTTACCTCGTGTTCTTTCGTTTTATTGAATTACCAACCATAAGAGAGTATATCAATCGAATGGCTCATTACTCGATCGTTTCGCATCAATCTCAAGATTTTTCTTCGTACTTCATGTTTTTTTCTCTTTCTTTTCATCGTTAGATTCTTAACGATTAGACACGAAGTTTTTTTTATTCTTCGAGATATATTTTGGTTTTACAAATTTATTCAATAAACCTTTCACGCAGTTGATCTATTTTTGTTGATTGACATTTTGTTTCAATCGAAATTGCCATTTTGATTAACGTTATTGAAGTCTAATGAATTTTGCTGCATGATGTTTTTTTTTTTTAATTTTAATAAATCGTTCACGTTGATTAAATTTAAATTTAATAATTTAAATTTAAATAGTCTCAATAAATTGATACATTTTTTAAACAATATCGATGCTTAACGACATTAAATAATAATTTAATCTCGTGAGAGACAAAGCGATACATTACCTACCGCACACGCACGTTTCCTCATCGTCGCTTATAGTCGATGATCCACGAGTGAGCTTGATAAAAGGTAATGCCAGTTTTTCCATGACACCCCGCTGTGAGAGTTAGCGTTACCCTTTTCTTCAACTCTCTTTTCCTTTGATATCTCCGTGACTCTGGTGAACCGCGATCAAGTCACGCTCGTATTATGATTATGTTCGATACACCCAGCACGTTCTATATATATCGTCGCCTTCATCGTTGTCTGGTAACGATCGTCATTGCATCTTAGAAGATTCATCGACGACGGGCGAGAGAGAGGTTCGTTAACCGTTCATCCTCATACAGTTGGCGGCATCATTGCGTGTGAGGATGAGGAAAGAAGCTTATGTGGCATTCGTTCTCTCTCTCTCTCTCTCTCCCTCTCTCTCTTTCTTTCCCTCTCTCTCTCTCTTTCTCTCTCTCGCTCTCTCTCTCTCTCTCTCTCTCTCTCTCTCTCTCCCTCTCTTTCTTTCCCTCTCTCGCATTGTGTAGTATAATAAATAGTATAGAGTCAAGGTGAGGAGAAGGAATGAAAGAAAGAGGAAACTTACTGTGGTCACGCCTGTTTATATATATATAGTTATACATTTTTTTCATGGATTGGACTTTGTTAGTTTCTCTCTCTCTCTCTCTCTTTCACTCTGCCCTCCCCTTCCAATCTATTACCCTCTGCAATGAGAGCTCTGAGCGCACGGGACGATTGAGCGTGGCTATACGGCCAAGGTAATTGCATTGTACGCGCGTTGTCCTTTCAAATGCCAATCACTGGCGACAAAACGCTCGTCTCGACGTGGCGCGCGGCGAATCGCTCTTGCATGTAAGCGCACACTATCTGTATAAACATATATATATATATACGTGTCTATATAAAATACAAAGCAGTAGCCGAAGATTCAACCGCAGAGTCAAGAGTCCGAGGACAGATCGCTAGTCCGGGTTCTTCCTTCTCCGGATGGTCGACGTGCCCGTCGATCCATTGCCTCGTCTCTCGACCCCGTCAAGCTCCGGGAACATCTTCATGATTTTTATTTTCCTTTTTTTTCATCCTCATTTTCCTCAATGTATATTTTTGTAAATACGTGAATAATCGTTGCGGATATTCAACCCCTTAAGAATTTATTCATAAATATTTTGCGTGCACATTCACAGCTGCGTATAGAACAGTGTATCACGCATAGTTAAGCGATTATTGATGCGTGTTAAGCGTATATGAAGGTCATAGGGTCAAAAAGAAAGTTGTTTCTATATCGTAATTATTGAGATTAGCTTGAATAATTCGAATTCAGGATGACGTGCGGCACTTGTTCGAAAAACGATTTCTTCATGCACGGAGGACGCGGGAATAAAGATCCTTCATTGGGTGGTCGCTTGGGTGCACAATCTTATATATATATACATACGTATGTATATATATATGTATATATATATACGCATACACACACGTGCACACAACGGAGCGCATTCACGTGGTGTGCTGGCTCACCGTGAACAGAAAGCGGTGCTTTACCGTCGTCCTCAAGACGCTGGGGTCACGTCGGTGTTCTCTCCCTAGCTCTCAGTACACGCCAAAGGGACACACGCGCTTTTTTTTTGTTGTAATTCTCATACATACATTGGTGTGTATGTATAATGCTTATACGATCTTAGATTACGCGAGGCACAGCGTCTCGTGGTTCGCGGCTGGACCCGAAGGCAAACGACTCTTCTGTGCTTCTCGACGACGACGCCAACGCCAACGACGACGACGACGACGACGACGACGACGAGAGCTATACAGGCTGTGATAACGTCGCTAGGACCTTTCTCTCTCTCCCACACACATACACACAATTATTCTCTCTCTTGTCGAGGTTCTACGTGCCAACGTCTCCCATCTCTCGTATTTGAGTATGCGCAAAATTTTGCGCGTATATTATGAGTGTGTGTGTGTATGAGAGCGAGAGAGAGAGAGAGAGAGAGAGAGAGAGAGAGGTGGGGGGAGAAAAGGAAGAGAGAGAAAGGAATATGCATAGGGCCATATGTACGTATAATACCCGTTCCGCGATCTCCGCTATAAATCCGAGGAACGGGACGTTGGGTCAGAAAACCGTGGAAGACCCGTGAGGAGGGTATGGATCGTTGCACCGTGTGTGAGATGCAAAAGATATAGTCGCATCGTTGACTGGCTCACCTCTCTCTCCGTGTGCATGGTGTATAATAATGTGATTATGTTCCGGAAGTTTTTAAGGGTCTCGATACACCCTCGTAACATTAGACAAATAAAATCTCGAGAGAAAAAAACGTACCAGCCTTAGAGCCATGGATGCTCTGTTATAGCAGCGGCCCTATTACAGAGATAAAGCTTCTATTTTAATTTGAAAAAAAAAAATACATTTATCTTAACTGAAAAATTAATTTTTATCGAAATTGTTTATTATAATTAATATATTATAATTAATAATTCTCACATTAGTTTCTAATTTCCTTATTTAAATGGTCGTTGTGCATATTGATGATTTAATAGCCTATGAAGTTTAAAGCTGTGCATCGTTCAACCCACGTGTGTTACAAAATTGTTTATTATCGATCAATTTGGTATTTTGCAAAGTAATGCTTAATTTAAAAATATGATTGAAAAATGTGAGAAAGTATTTTTTTATTTCAAGGGTCAAATTTTACGTATAATTAATAATTCTTACGTTAGTTTCTAATTTCCCTATTTAAATGGTCGTTGTGCATATTGATGATTTAATAGCCTATGAAGTTCAAAGCTGTGCATCGTTCAACCCACGTGTGTTACAAAATTATTTATTATCGATCAATTTGGTATTTTGCAAAGTGATGCTTAATTTAAAAATATGATTGAAAAATGTGAGAAAGTATTTTTTTATTCCAAGGGTCAAATTTTACGTATAATTAACAATTCTTACATTAGTTCCTAATATCCCTATTTAAATGGTCGCTGTGCATATTGATGATTTAACAGCCTATGGCCTATGGAGTTTAAAGCTGTGCATCGTTCAACCCACGTGTGTTACAAAATTGTTTATTATCGATCAATTTGGTATTTTGCAAAGTGATGCTTAATTTAAAAATATGATTGAAAAATGTGAGAAAGTATTTTTTTATTTCAAGGGTCAAATTTTACGTATAATTAATAATTCTTACATTAGTTTCTAATTTCCTTATTTAAATGGTCGTTGTGCATATTGATGATTTAATAGTCTATGAAGTTTGAAGCTGTGCATCGTTCAACCCACGTGTGTTACAAAATTGTTTATTATCGATCAATTTGGTATTTTGCAAAGTGATGCTTAATTTAAAAATATGATTGAAAAATGTGAGAAAGTATTTTTTTATTCCAAGGGTCAAATTTTACGTATAATTAACAATTCTTACGTTAGTTTCTAATTTCCCTATTTAAATGGTCGTTGTGCATTTTGATGATTTAATAGTCTATGAAGTTTGAAGCTGTGCATCGTTCAACCCACGTGTGTTACAAAATTGTTTATTATCGATCAATTTGGTATTTTGCAAAGTAATGCTTAATTTAAAAATATGATTGAAAAATGTGAGATAGTATTTTTTTATTTCAAGGGTCAAATTTTACGTATAATTAATAATTCTTACATTAGTTTCTAATGTCCCTATTTAAATGGTCGCTGTGCATATTGATGATTTAATAGCCTATGAAGTTTAAAGCTGTGCATCGTTCAACCCACGTGTGTTACAAAATTGTTTATTATCGATCAATTTGGTATTTTGCAAAGTAATGCTTAATTTAAAAATATGATTGAAAAATGTGAGAAAGTATTTTTTTATTTCAAGGGTCAAATTTTACGTATAATTAATAATTCTTACATTAGTTTCTAATTTCCTTATTTAAATGGTCGTTGTGCATATTGATGATTTAATAGCCTATGAAGTTTAAAGCTGCGGCACTTAGGTGCATCGTTCAACCCACGTGTGTTCTCTCTTGTTTCCTTCTGTGCGTGTATATACTTTGGCGACAGCTGGAACAACGACGAGGCCCGTCTTACCGCAGGCCTTAAGTAGTTTTCCACCGTCGCACTTTACACGCACCCAGCTTTACGTACTAGATCCCCATCTCACTGTCTCTCCTTTTTACATCGTTTCTCTTGAGTTTGCATTCTGCTCTGTTCCCTCGCAATATTCTGCCTCGTAAATGCGAAGCTGCCCAACGGTAAGAGCGCAATGTTGCATTTATTTCGACGATAAATCCCGCGAATATCGCCGGATATATGTCCAAAAGGGAATGGCAGAGGGTGGGGGATAATTAACTGGCAAGAATCTCGTAAACAATTTGCCACGAGACATAAGCCAAGAGATTTGAAATATTAATGCTTATGAATACGACAGACACTCGCGTGTATGCTTATTACACGCGAATTTACATTGTCCAGATGCGCAAAATTACTTTCGAGTGTGTCTTTTTTTTTTTTGTTTATTCATAAAATATGTCTAATTTACACGAGTATCCCCTCTACGAGTTTCAATCATCTGAAGATTTTCATCAAGCACCCCGTCAATTTTTTCAATTTCACTCAGTTCAATATTTCGACGGGAAAATACATAAATTTGAAAGCACAAGCTTTGAAATGCAGACGTTACCAGCAAAATAACCACATGAATATAATCTAATATGTACAAAATTACTTTTGCGTGTGTCTCTTTTTTATTTATTCATAAAATATGTATAATTTACACGAGTATCTCCTCTACGAGTTTCAATCATCTGACGTTTTTCATCAAGCACCTTGTTAATGTTTTCCATTTCACTCAGTTCAATATTTCCTACATGAAAAATGATATTTGAGGTGCGAGAGAAGAAATTATACGGATCTTGTGGCTCTGGCAGATTTATGGCTTGTTTTACATACACGTGACAAAAGTAATGACTTGTTCGAAAATCATAAAGTGCATGTATTTTCAAAGATAGATCACACTTGTGAGATGAGAAAATATCGTCATTTATGTGTTTGTAGCGACAGTTGTGCTTTGAAATGTAGACGTTACCAGCAAAATAACCACATGAATATAATCTAATATGTAACCAAGAACACGTGCCACACGAGCTTGTTGCACGATTTACCCGATTGCTTTTCCTCTCTGGTGCAGGTCGCTTATACACACACACACACACACACACATATATATATATATTGTATACGTGGCTGTATGCGTATACATACATCAGCAGATGATATAAATTATAATTCATAGGTTGGTAACCGGCGTCCAGGCGCCGTTCCTTGTACCCACTACCTTCTACTCCCCTTATACTATCCCTCACTTTCGTATTCAAACGTGCGCACTCGCTATCTCGCTTCTCTTTTATACAGTGCACACTCGGCGTGCGCTTTAAACGAGCAAGCGCAAAAGACGAAGTGAGCCTCAGTGTGAGACTTTCACCGGTCCATCTTTACCAGCAGTGTGTCATGCCAATATTTTGCATCACGTGTATTTATAAAAATTAATAAAAATTCGTGATTGAAGGAAGCGCATATAAAAAAGTATGGAAAAAATCAATTAATTTGGATGAAATGATACTCATTTGAATAAAACAATTAATTTCAATGAATCCCATATATATAGCTTATCCCACTCATTTTTCTTCTTATATTTAACAGTCTCGTAAATTGTATTTCGTGGACATGAAGTTCCTTTTTCGTTTTCCTCTCGTTTGCTTGGCTCGAATTCCCTTAAACGCGACATACATACGTATGGAAAAAAAAATATATTTTTTTTTCTCATTAAAAAGAAAACACGATAATAAAACGCTCAATAAAGGACATTTATCGAGTATGGTAGGATGACCGCGTAGGACTTGTCGGGTCTTCCGTTACGAATCCGAAAGCTCTTTCTCGAAATCTCCTTCTCCCCCCCCCCCCCCCCCCCACCTCTCTCTCTCTCTCTCTCTCTCTCTCTCTCTCTCGCTCTCTCGCTCTCGCTCTCGCCATGCCGAAAAAATCGCGTTAAAATAAATTGCTCAATTATTTCATCGAACGTGAGCGTATAATTCCCTCTTGGCTTTTCCCAAGAGCGAGCAATGTGTTTGTATGTAGAGAGAAGCTCGCAGAAGAGAATGAGACGTCGAACTCGCGCGTTGTCGACAGTCTTGGAACGCCACGCAGTTTCGCGTTCTAAGTGCGCCCGCGGACCTGTCCAAGAGTTATGGACCATCGACGAGTTTTTGACGAATTTATCGACTGGTCGGCGAGAACGCGCGATAGCCACAAGTCCATCAGAGTTCCGCGCGCCATTGCTAATTGAATGATTCTCATCGCGACGAGGCAAAATAAAAATAAAACTACACGAGGTCCCTTCTCTATACACGCACGCACGCACGCACTCACGCACTCACGCACTCACACACACGCGCACACACACGCACACACACACACACACACACGCGCGCACACACACGCACGCACGCGCACACACACACGTGCTGTATGCGATGAGAAAGCTCTGAGAGACTTTGGCTTTTGCGATCCTCTTGGTGATTCTGCGCCACAGAGCGGATGCTATAAAAACACGGGTAGCCGCAGAGTTGGTGATGGTGGTGAAAAAAAAAAATTAATCGTCAGCAATATCGAATGCCCATGAGAGGGGTCGCTCTTCTCTGGGCTCCCATGGGCTCGAGTTATTTTAACGAATGTAATTACTCGTGACAGAGCTCTGTGTATAAACCCCTCCCCCCTCTCTTGGTCTTTCATTCTCTCTCTCTCTCTCTCTCTCTCTCTCTCGCGGGTGCGATCCCTCCCAATATACCGTACAAATGGAATCTTGCGACGATAACGAAGTCTCATGCACAACGATTCTTGAAAACGATGAGAAACTCTCCCTCGATAAAAGTCATGATGCATTCGTATAAAATCGTGAATTTTACACGCAATGATCTCACGATCGAATCGTGCCTCGTTACTTCGACTTGCCGGAACCAATTTGACGGGAAAGAAAAAAAAAAGATGGCAGTTATACCTTCTTGTATAGAAAAATACAAGAATATGTGAAAAAGACCACCCGGTGATCTCGTTCGATTACTAATAATAGTGGACGATCGATAAAAGCCCCTTTGATACCTACCCCTTTCTTTTATCCTTTTATGTGTATCTCTTTTTTGTTTCTTTACCACGATCGTTTCTCGTGAAATAGCAATCATACTTTTCGCGAATTGGATGAATATAGAGAAGGGCGATGTAGTAGACAGGGAAATAATGTAGGTATATATATATACTCGAAAGAGTGCGCGCCACGTGTATATAGCATGCATGGTTATGCAGTTTACGAACCTTATGAGGAACGAAGGAAAAACGCGCTCGTGCTTCTGTATGGTGTAAGCACGGTAGCCATTTTGTTATATATATATATACATACGTAGACTCTGGCACATATGGGGTTAGGAAATATTGGACAATTATTTACATACGACACACTCACACGGCCAAATACACAAACATAAATGTACATAGGCCAAATAATGGCGTTGTCATAAATCATGACAGCTATTGTTTTCCTCATCGTCGAATAATATACTTTTTCTGGCTATACTTATGGTTTCTCTCAACAGTTTCAAATGTGCGCACATAAATTCGTATACACTCATAAATGCATACAGGTATTTTTACCCGTAAATATAATTATTTTCCACCCATCTGTGAGCTGGAGTTTAATTACACACACACACACACACATAGGCACACCACAGACATACGTCCACTATATATAAATCGTTTGAAAAGCTCAATTAATACGAATTATACGCAAACGGCACGCTTTTTTCTCTGCGTCTCTCTCCTCTCCTTCGTCCAAAAGATCATTTGTCCGCTTCTTTTAACCGTATGAATAATTATAATATATAGAAGCATTGATACGACCTGCGTACAAGAGCTTGCATATAATCGTGCAGTTCATTTCTGCATGGAGTAATATAACGTCTGATAATAGTATACGAGTGGTGTAGAACAGGTTGTTGAGCAGGAATTATGTAATTGTATCTGGTAGTACGAAACAATTGGTTCGATGGTACACGAGTGGAAAATCCGAGATTATCTGCTATGGGCCCCCCGAGAGATAATCGGTTCCGCGTAAGACCAGAGACTTGGGATATTTCTCCCGTGAGGAAAGCACATAGATGCATTTGTTTATGTATATATAGAGTCTGGAGCACTCTTGAGGTGGTCACTCTCTGGCGACTGGACTCTCTCCCTCTCTCTCTCTCTCTCTCTCTCCCTCGATGACGGCTACGCGAACTGCATATGCTCCGGCCTTTCTAATCGGACACTCGAGAGTCTCCCCCCTGTTCTCCCCGCCCTTTAAGTAAAATGCCCGTCACGTACATACGTATATTATAAGTTTCGTTGCACAATTAATATTGGTATAAATATTTCGCGCTAATATTACGCGTATATAAATATATATATATATATATATATATATATATATATATATATATATATATATAATATACGTCTCTCTGTAAAATTTCGCAAACCATCTTGGGCGCGAAAGAGCTCAGCATACGATATATTCTTATTTCTCATTATATACTTGTGTTGCTTGCATGAGTTTCGTATATATAATATAATCTACGGGCTGCTGGTCGCGGATCGTTGGTACGATCTCTCAGAAATATATAAACGAAGCAGCCCGCATTACACACGGGAAATAAGTATCACCGGGGTTGTATGTTGGAACGCGTAATATCGAGGCTCAATACCGTTTCAAACGTCCGCATTTGTGGGTATATAATCATGTGTTCTCTTTCGGGCTCGGCCCTAGGCGTTAGGGAATTATAACACGCGCCTAGCGCGCGTGTACCAGGTACATGTATATATAGCTACATGTGTTATATGTTGGCTACGCCGCGTCGCAAATCATTTTCATAGTCATGTTTTTATGATCCCGAGTCATAATTTATGGCCGCTCGAAATAGAAAGAGTGAGAGAGCCACAGAAACTTGTAATACCTGGCTATACGGATTACGCGCGCGGGTGAGTGCGAGCGCGCAAAGCGTTAGAATATCCATTAGGATGCTCGAGTTTTTAAAAGTCAGAAACCATTAATGACTCTTGCTCTTCTCTCTCTCTCTCTCTCTCTCTCTCTCTCTCTCTCTCTCTCTCTCTTTCCCTCTCCCTCTCTCTCTCTCTCCTTCTCCCTCTCCCTCTCTCTCTCTCTCTCTCTCTATTTCTATATGGCGTGGGAAAGCCGGAGAAAGGATAAGCATATAAGTTTGTAAAAAAAAGAATAACGAGGAGAAAGGGAGGATACAACAACCACCACTTGCTCACTCTAAGATTTAAAGACGCTACTGTGCGTAGCTGCTAAAAACCCTCTGAATCCTTTAGTTGTATATATTCGCATAAGTACTACATTCGCATATGTGCAATGTATATAAATGAATCTAAAATATGCGTATATATGTGGAAACCACAATATACGTTTAATTATAACCGGTTTTATTTACGGTCAGGTGAATTTTCTCCTGAAAAAAATTCATAACCACCTGTACATTATAAGAAATACTCATCTTTACAGAGTCGCGAATACTCCATACTCCGTAACCCGATACCCTCAGCGAAGAAGTTTCCTCTAAATAATCCACGTGCAAATGTCTCCAAGACGTTTCAACAAGAAACTCCCTCTCCCTCCCCTTTCCAAGGGCCGAATAATTTATTATTCGACTGAAACACTCTAGAAATTTTCTAACGTTTCTCATCATTGCGGCAAATCTTGGAGGAATGAAGAAAAAAAAATTAAGCACCAAATAACTTATTACTTGAAATTTTGAGTAACGTGAGAATTCTTTTAAAAAAATTAACGAGTATGATTCTTCTGTTGCCACCTTGGCTTCAAACGTCGACTCGCTCTACACACCGTCGACGTTTTAACGAACCTTCATATAACCCCGCAAAAGATTAATTATTCAACAGAGTGCGTATTACATACGAGCATGAGTTACATTCGTGATTTTCCGTGCGCGCGATGCTCTGGTGTGTTGGCGGAAAAAAAAATCATAAAAAATAATCTGCGTGAATTTCAGGTTAGGAAAATGGTTACGGGCGTGGGAAATTTTTTTATGATTGAAAAAGCCTGGCTATACGCAGATTTTAATATCTTCATCCGTGTCTAGCCTGCATTACGCGTTCTGTTTTTTTTTTCTTTTCTTTTTTTTTGCCAGATTATATTTTTATTTCACAATATTATAAGTTGGAGTTGTAAAAATGTACAGATGGCGACACGATTTTTGCTAAAACGTAGAGATCATTCTTGTACGTTATTTACTCGTAAGTTTCTCGTACGTTTACTTTTATGGATTCCAGTATAGACTCGAATCGCACATTTATAATAAACTTTCTTCTTCAATCGTATCGAGGAGCTTTATGAAATCATTAGCGGTGGCGGCTGCGCGAGGCGCTCCTCCATACATTGCGATAATATTTTGACGGGAAACGTGATCGCGTTCCCCTCCCTCTCCCTCTCCTGCATTCACAGCCTCACCTCTCGTATACATGTGAGTAGACAGTTAAACATATACATCCTGGTTTATATCTTTTTTTTTTCCCCCTCGACCGAATACCCAGTTCCTAATGTGGCCGATTCAATTCCAAATGTAATCCCGGTTCACTACGGAAAATAGGAGAAACCTAGCGAAAGGTAAAGCGTAACATCGGTTGCTCGTGTTGCTCTACAGCTGCGTAATAATTCTACCACGTATATATACGTTTATATGAATCCATATTTATATGTAAGTAATATTAGAGATCATGGGATATCGCACATCGAGTTCTCGCCTTTACGGGCACAGACATCAACAAAGTACAAATTGTTACGTGCAAGCTTGTGTTTACCCATTTATATCACTTATATGAGATTATTTATTTGCATATCTCTCCAATAAGATCGTGATTTTCGCAAAACGTTCCGGAAGTTTGTTACTCCATAAGGAAATGAATTACATATATTCCAAATATATATATATATATTTCATACTTTCGGATATTACTTAAGTCAAAAGTTCATTATCCCATTATCAATCGAAAATTTGATTAAATTTCTCCATCCAAAGATTAACTCAAACGAAAATTCTGGGATTGAAAATTCATACAATGATTTTTATGCAGCACACGAACTGTAATCGATTGATCGCATCTGAGTAATATTCGCCGGTGGTCCACTCTTTGCCTGTACATGTCGTATGAAAATTACGAGCCTGTGTCTACCTTCGTGTACAAGTTGCAAGAAGTCACAGAGTAATTATTATACATGTCTCCGCATATGGAGCCATCAGGAAGGCTCAAGTCTCGGTCCATAAGAGTTTCGTGTATATGAGTGTGTCGCTGGCATATAATTGTTTTAACGTTTTAATAACTACGCTCGCGTGCGAGTAAGTCGGGCCCGGAGCATAATAAAAGAGAACTCTCGTGTGTGTATATATATATATATATATGTTGTATTGCTCTTGGGGGGTAATTCTCTCGCCCTCTCGCTATACTATTCACCTCATGTGTGTGTTTATGTGTTTCAATGTATTCACGTTATGGCTCGATCTCTCGTGAACTGTTCGTCGTAAAGAGACACCATACAGAATGGTTGGTAAGTCCGGGCATACCGCGCGACAATCTCCGTTGACACCGTGCCAAGATGCGATCTTAATTATTCCGCCATGACACCATCCAGCATCGCACCCACAAGAGACCCTCTGCCGACTCCTATATAAGCATATAACCGAGAATCTCTTGGATCTGGTGCTCCTTTCTCTCACTCTCTCACTGTGGCCTCTGAAACAGAGGCCAACAAACCGACACAACGGGGCAGAGCCTCTGTTTTTCCGTGCTGTATTCTCCAGAGAGCGAGAGATAGAGAGAGAGAGAGAGAGAGAGAGAGAGAGAGAGAGAGAGACAGAGGGGAGCCCAACAGCAGCAGCACGAGAACTCTCTCGCGCTTCGTTTCGTCGTACTGACGACTAATTGATTCATTAACGTGCCAGTGAAGTAAGCGAGGAGATCTCCTCGACTCCCGGATGCAAGACAAGAGACATTTTCGTGGAATTATCAAAGATACGATGAATGAATGTGCATTTCATTTTTTTAAACCTCTTTTACCTGAATTATACCATTTGGCAAAGTTTTGAAAAAAATAATAATAAATGTGAAATTATATCCTTTGAAGATTTTAATGTGATTTTTTTCTTTTTTTTTTTTTTAGGAGGAGAGCGAGCTCTCGAGCAAGCGGTGGGCCAGTGCGCCCCGCCGCCCGGACAGCCCCTGCGTTTTGGGGGCTCCAAGGTCTAGGGAGGTGAGTGTAATCAACATTTCTCTAAATATATAAAAACCCAAACGTATTTCCCAGTGGGCACCCTATTGGAGAAAAAAAAAAAAACGGTACATTTTTGATGAAATTTTTTGACGGTTCAGGAAAATACGTAGAAATGTAACAAAATGAGTTGCAGGTCGACGCAAAAAACTTAGTTTGCCTTGAATTATTCGTCCAATGGAGTTTCATCTCCATTTTGTCCTCATTTTCTTACACAATCCACTTTTGAAATCCTTTGTTAGTTTTAAATTTGCAATAGATTTTTTATATGTAACAATTCATTTTGGAAAATTTCGCATAGACATTTATGTCTCTTTCTTTTCAATTTTCGTAAATCCCGAAGGGTTCTTGCAACTTCCAATTTCAAAGGGTCATTAATTTGATCGGATCATGATTATTACAGATGCTTCAATAAGTAGAATAATCGATTTTTGCAAATTGAACAAAAATAATCTCTTCTCATCTCCCAAACGCTGCGACAGCTGAACTTTTAGTTCTCTTAAAACCTTCTGAAAATGGCCAGTAACTACATCTATGCAAAATAAAACAGCCACCTTATGCGTGTATTGGTTTACATCGTGTATATGTGATTCGAGTATCGAACCGCGTTCGTCTATGGAAAACCCCATAGGATAAACAATGCAATTATTGGCCCTTTTAAAGCTGACAGCAAAGACAATTCTTGGTACTGCGAAAAAAACGTTTTTTATTTATTTATATTTCGTGTCTTTTTGTATTCGCAACAGTTCACTACAGAAAACTGTCAAGAAACGTTGAGAGGGGGAGGGAATTGTATCACTTATCCTAGTAACGTAAGTACGCAAAGTCTGCAGTACAAAGTACATGTGCGCAGTTTAGCCGTGCGTGACATCTCAGATTCTGCTACTCACCCTGGATGGAAACTCGCTCCTTCGCTTCCCCTGTGACGAGATACGAGAATACTCTCGTATATATATAGTACCGTATATAGTACGTAGTTAATAGTAGTAAAGGAACGTGATGGCACCCAAATCGTAAACCCTGTTGGTTGATGCTGCTTCTCCCCTCTCTCTCTCTCTCTCTCTCTTTCACTCTCACTCTCTTTTTTCTCTCTCCCTTGCAACACGCGGTCCACGTTTGGGTCGCTAATGGACGTGGAGACTCTCGGAAGGGAAAAGAGAAGAGGGGAGAAGGAGATCGGTGCAAGAAAGACTGCAAAAATACAACGTGTCGGCATGTCGCGACTACAGTCAACTTATACAGGTATCGTAGCAGCCGTGAAAGAGCTCACAGATAGGAATGGGTGGTGGCTGAACGAGACGAAGTCTGACCATGACGACGATTAGCTACTCGACACACTCCGCGTCCCGAGGTGTCGATTTAGAAACGTCCCGAGATCGTGCAAAGAATGGCCAATCTTCGTTTATCCTTATTGCAATTATTGTGGCAAATGCCCATGTAGGATTATCACTTAAAAAGTGTTACAACGACATTTCTTGGTAACATTATAATGTTTTGCAGAAATCCATACACATCTGTGTATTATGTATACAGAAATCAGCTGAGCAAGGTAGAAACGATCTAATAATTTTACTCGTTACTGGAATAATTCCTAACAATAGAAATTATGATATAATCTGTTTATTCACCTCTAGTGTTTCGAGGTTCTCACGATTTTTCGTAAACAAAAATTTTCCGTATCAATTTTTTTATTTTTTTTATTGCTCCTTCCGGTTTGCATATTTAATATCCAGCTGGACGGTAATTAATTTTTTGTGAAATTCGTGTGTGTGCATGGCAAGTAACCGATACTTGTCGACCTTAACTACTGTCAATCGTACTCATAGAATATTCTCTACGTAATCGTGGGTTTACCGTGTCACGAATACGATATGATGAATGAGACCCCTCGTCGAGTTGGGACATTCTTTATGGATTAAACCCGCGCCCCACACCGAATGCTGCTGCACTCTCGCGAGCTCCCATTATACAAACAGATTCATCGCAACGATCACAAAAATTCATTCAATCGCAGAATCCTTTCGTCTATCGCTCCTTCTATCAAAAATATCTCCTTTAATGAATCTTTTCCAATGTCCCAAATGAATGAAAATAATGTGAGAAAACAACTCACTCGAATATACATAAAATTTATCTTACAACTCTGACTTTCCTATCAAATCGATTCTTCTTACACGCTCGGGATTCTCAAGATCGCGAAGAAGACGCGTATTCCAAAGGCGTCTCCAGTTTTCCGGTTTCTTATCGTTTCTCTCTGATGTACTCCCGTCGATTTGAATGAAATCTCCTCGTTCACTAAATCTACGATAAAATCTCTCTTCGAACGTTTGGCTTCAACGGGACAAGAAAATCGCGACAGCGCATGGAGAATGAAGCAAGCTTAAAGGGCTCGTACATAGTGTAGATAGATATATATATATATCTGCAATTTCTCGAGCATCGACATTGACCGTGTCCACCTTTGCATCATAGAATCCCAAGACCGTAACCAAGATTCTTCTTCTCCATTCCTTTCGTTCTCTTCTTCGGCTGCGGACATATATATATATATATATATATATATATGTATATATATATATCCATGCAATGAGTCTATACTGTATGTTGTTGCTGAATACATAAAGTTTGCACCATCGCAACTTACCTGTATATGCACATGGATGTAAACTGTACATACGTGAAGCCAGACTAAAATCCATGCGCATCTGCACGGCACATCCACCAAGCAGAGAGCACGAGGGATTCCGTTAGCCGTGCTTGTGTGTAGACTTATATACCCCTTCGAACTTCCCACGCCAATTAAACATGACTCATTAACGGCCACAGAAGCGCGAGCGGACTAGCTCGAGTAAATCGCCAGTCTCGAGTCCACGCCTGGCAGTCTCTCGATCGATGCCTCTCCTCTAGCTTCGTCCTTAAGCGTAATAGTTCTCTTTGCGATTGCAAGCACTCTTGCAGCTGAGACCTCAGCAATGAAGACCCTTCCACTTCGATCCAGTACCAATTCAAAGTGCTCTCCTTCTCCTCCACTTCTGCTGATTCTCTATCAACCCTCCACTCACAAATGTATAACCGAGCATGGCATGCTCGAATCAAATCGGAACTAATCTCGAGCATCATCCCTCTATCTCTCTCTCCTTCTCTCTTTCTCTTCCTTGTAAATTCTTTATTTGAGCTTCCGTCTCTGTCTCACTGATTCGTAATATTGGAGATCATTCTCGTTCCGTTCTTCCTCGCGAGACTACCGAACTCTCAATACCTATGTAGGCCTCTATCATGTGGCGCTCTTCTCTTTCTTCTTTATTCTCATTCGATTCGCTACATTATACCGTACGTTTGCATGCTACACCTACCTGACTCGAGACGACCTCTTCTAGCCATTACCTATTACCACTGAGAGATAGGCACAGAATGAAGAGCGTCTCTCTCTCTCTCTCTCTCTCTCTCTCTCTCTCTCTCTCTCTTTCTCTTTATCTCTCTCCTTCTCAGACCTATCTGTTCGAAATGAAGAAGATGTGTGGGCATACAGTAATGCAACACGTTCTGTGTATGCCCAGTGTATATTATACCTTTATTGCTCACGGGGTGTGTCGTCCTGTGGGAATAATATGCGATTACAATTTCTCAACGATGAGTCTCTGATGTGGCCAAAGTATGCAAGACACACACGAAGAGGGTAGCGCGAGATAGTAGAGTGACCCTGTAATAGTCAGACTGGGCGTTTGTAATTTCCACTTTCTTCGATTTATCGCACTTTTCCTTGACATTTTTATCGTCTCGTTTGCCCACCGATCAAAACTGAATTTATACGATTCAACCACATTTTACTTCCGGTTGATAAAAAATATAAAAATGATTAGACAGTATTTTTTTTAGTTGAAATAAATTGAATCTGAATCAAATAGATAATTTTTTTTTATCTTTCTCTATCAAATCTCCGATTCTTTTGATCGCTACCCTTCGCCGATGATTCTCTTCTCGTTTCCCAGTGGAACTCCCATGTATATGTATCACTGAGAACCGTCGTCAGTCTCTCATCGTCTTCGTCATCAAAGCACTCTGATGCCTAAGCCCAGTGGACTGCGCCTGTTCGCCACTTTGCTCCCTGTGTGCCGAGGTTTCTCTATTATTATATTTCAATAGCATGTACAGTGTTTTATATATATATATATATATGTACATATATAGGTGTCTTGATGTAGCCGGTGGAACGACGACGGTCGAGTACCTCTCGAAGTCTGTACCGAAGAGGAAACCGCGGCGCGTTGGCGGAGGGCGAGGATATACCTGAATATATATATATATATATATATATATATATATATATATATATATATATATCTACCACTTCTAAATTATTGCCCGACCATTTCGCGATTGCTTCCGATAGTTGGAATTCCGAGTCTCCTACATAGCAAAGCAGCAGCAAACATCAGGCAGAACTATATAGGATATACTCGCCATTGGTGCATTCTTCTTCTTCTCTCTTTTCTATTCGACTACTTTATTTATTTCTCTCTTTCATAATCTATACCCTCCTCCCTTTCGCGCTCTTTCGCCGTCTTTCTCATTTTCTTCCTTCTCTCTCTCTCTCGCTCTCTCTCTCTCTCCATAGCATCAGACTTTGCTCACTACCACTAACACACAAATACACGGAACCTCTACACTACGATAATATTCGATTCAAGCGCTTATTCGCGCTACTCTCTCGCCACGGGTGTCCGCGCGCACTGTCCGTTAACGGAAAACGTTTGGACAGACTGTGGGATCGCGGGGAGTACAAACATTGAGAAGGAAGGATACAGGAGAAGACAGAGAGAAAGAGAGAAAATAAAGAGAGAGAGAGAGAGAGAGAAGAAGAGATCGAGAGTGAGAGAACTGATCAACGCTTACAAACTTATCGTATAGTTTGCGACCTGCGGACAATTTTGTCGCCATTACCACTTTTACGGAGATTAGCACGAGAACTCTCAAGTATTTTCCTTCCCGACTTTTATCGAATCTGGCGTTATTATGTTGAATTAAAATGAAATTTGACTAACTAAAATCGATTTTCTGTTGATAAAAATTTGTCCAACTTGATAAATATTAATCAGATCGTCAACTTAACTTTTTACGATTTATACTAATATATATTTCATCTATATGGAAGTTGATTTTCAAATGCAGCAAATAATTTTTTTCGATTCACCATTAAATTTCCTAAGCCAGAAGAGAGAGGCCAGCAGTGCCTTGAACTATTGGATTTCCGAGTGTACACTGTACAGTTCTCTGTCCTGGGTGGATGTGTTATCGGACAAACTGAGAAAGAGAGATAGAGGAGAGAAGGATAGCTGCTAATTAAAAGGAATCTCAAAGGCACTCGCGATATTCGCGATGTTCAAGGCGAATGTAGACTCGAGTGCGCGCGTTTCTTAAGCTTCCTTGCCATTTCAAGATGTGTTCTCCCTGCTGAGAGCTATATACACACAACTTCGGGCCCACATATAGACAATTCTGTTCTGGGACTTGTGGAAGCAATCGCTCGTTCCCTGGAAAACTGACTCTAGAATTCTTACAGTAAGTATCCTCTCTCTTTCTCTCTCTCTCTCTCTCTCTCTCTCTCTCTCTCTCTCTTTCTCTCTCTCTCCCTCTCTCTCTCTCCCTCTCTATCTCTCTCTTGCGCTTCTCTCGCTATATTGCAATAGCATTGCCGACTCTTTTCCTGGTACACGTTCCGAACCATCAGCAGGATAAATAACCACCGAGTCCAGCACTAACGCCGATCTCGGTAGATCCTCCGGTTTTCTTATTGTGGTCGATCGTTTGATTGCATAATGAACGACAAATCGATCTTGACTGATACGACAATTAGATGGATTACTGGCTCTGCCTTGATTCTTAAGCTTCTCCGTTGAATCAGAAATCTTCACTGACTTGATTAAAAATTCACTGTTATTTTATCCGCTTAATATAAATTAATCCAAGGTAGTCGGTCCATGAAGTTATAGCCTATATGAGAAATTTATTTATGTTGAAAGATTACAGATGTAATAAAGATTTATAAATTGGCACTAAAACGAATATTTGCCAGATTTACTTCCGTGCTACTGAAAACCAGATTTTTGTTTCTACAAAGTCTGACGATATCGCTTTAAACTTGAAACATTCATCAATTTAAAACCCAAATGCACAATTTTTATTCGCCTCTCAGTGCCCATGTCTCCACATCATATCTTGTAAAATTGTCGAGGAAGCCAAGTTGTCGAGTTAGTGCATTTTATATATATATATATATATATATATATATATATATATATATATATATATATATGTTATAAATTTGTGCTTAAGATAACCGTGACGATAACGAGTAGACTGCCTCTATTGCAAATGTATCAGAGTGTATTGGTGCAGTTACACAGTCAGCTATATATATATATGAGCGCACGCCCCATGTCTGAGAGAATTCACCCAGAGTTGTCCCAACAATCGGAGAGTCTTCTTGGAGTTTCTGGCGAGCGTCTCTCATTATTATATACAGTAAAACGCTCTCTATCTCACTTTCTCCCGACTTTGCTAGACCTTCGAGAGTTGCCAAGAGCCGAGAAATATAAAATCTCTCTATGTGCTAGCACTCGCGGCAGGCCCAACGGCTCAACGGTTCATGGGGTCGTAGGTCAATCGCGTATCGTAAACGCGCACTCTGCACTCTCTTGCGCCAGCTTACAGTTTCTTGCATATATATACATATATATATACGTATACGTGTTTACGCATCTCTCGCAGCCCGCTCACTATACACTGCGGACTTATGCACTTTCACGTGAAAATCGTAGAAATCTCTACCTGGCAAAATGTTCTCGGAGAATCATTGGCCTCTGTGTACACTGAAAATGGCATGTTCGAGATTGTCCCTGTGGTAAAGAAGAAAGTCCGCACAGGGTTCATCCACGTGACGCTTGTGGACATGAGCATATTCTTGTACGAGCATGTAATTGCAATTTAACAGATATATAAATATATATATATATATATGTTGCTGGTAATGTGATATATATGTATTTGTTGCCTGTAAGATTTTGAACTATTTTGAGAATTACCATTCATCTTCGCGACTTCCTGGTTGTCAAGAAAAGGCCTTTTTCCTCCACGTTCTCGTATCTTTCTCATTAATATTTGCTATTCTCGAAAATTTACATAATTCTCAAATGCTCGTCTATATTTTGCAATTAATTGCAGAGTCTTCAAAATTTGTCCCCGTTACAATGTCGAGGCACCTGTGTTTTTTTTTTGTCTACCGCGTTGGCGTTCCTACATGTCGTCAAGATTGGAAATCCACGAGATCCTTCGTGAGAGAGTTCCCTCTGTGCATCCGCGATATTTCTCTCCTTTTTCCCGTTGAAATTCTCGGGACGACGACATCACGGTTTACACACACCGACGAAGAATCGACGTGAGTATAGATGAGGGAGGCGTCGTCAGTTCAGGCGTCCGTGAATTTACATTTATTTTGCACACCACCATGAACAGACACAAACACACACACATATATATATATATATATACACGCATATACACCTGAGGAGAAGCGGATGATCGAAGAAGGTGAATCTCGTGCGAGGTGTGGCAGCATCGAGAGACAGACATGCCGGGTATTCCATCTTTTTTCTCTGTCTTCTATCTCGTTGTACACACACACGCACACACACATATCTCACTCACTCTCGTCTCGATCTCTCGTCGAGGGACAATGGAGAGGTGAGTCTTGGCTTCGCGGGCGGTTTCGTTGGATATACGTATATACAAGGAAGGCCGTCGGCGAGGCTACCAGCAAAAGCCTCTCGATATTCCTGCATCTCAACAGCATATCTCTCGGTATACAAAAAAAAAAAAAAAAGGAAAAGAAAAAAAAATCAAAGAAGCATGCTCGTCTAGCTCTGTTTCGATTGTGCACATCTCGAGCTTGGATTATATTGTGCGAATCTTTCGTTTTCCTTCATTCGCCTGAGTCGTTTCTGAGTGTATTTGTGTATGTTGGTGAGACTCGCGCGAAGGCGTAAATCCTCGTTGATTCACACGCGACCCACACGAATCTCTCTTCACGTAAATTTTTAACTCCCTGTAGCTCATCTCGATCTTTCTCCCTCTCTCTCCCAGCTCCCAGCTCCCGAGGGATTTTTCTTTCATTCCTCATCGATTCTTACGGATATATAATATAATATACCAGATACGAGATAGCCCCCCACGTTCTTATTCGTTTTTTGCAAACGTAACAAGTATTAAGAATTCACGCGGATGTACGAGAAACTATTTTTACGTATATTGAATTCTTCGAATGTATGTATAAATAGATTTCATTAAAATCGAATGATATTTTCGTCTTGATGCAATGAGATACGATTTTTATTGAACGAATTTAAATGTTCAAAATGGATTATCATGCATTATTTATCTTGCATTTATGAAGGACCATTTAACTTATGAAAGGATAAATCATCGCATCACCAGAATTCGTTTTTTTTTTTTTAAATCCTAGCATATTCCTTCCGTAAAAGTTCGATCGTGGATGCCGTTAACACGAGGAAGTGGAAGGTAACATATGTGTAAACCATGATTTTTTTTTTTGTTCATATATTCTTTTATTTATTCATTTTTCGTTGTGCGTTCAATATGCCCTGCAAAACGTGTCGAGTCAGTCGTTACCGTCTATCTTCTTCAGTATATAGTTTGTAACATCTGCTGTGCGCACTAGCCTCCGCGGACTTGCCGAGAAAACCTTTTATGCAGCGTTGCTTCCGACTTCTTCCAAGTAAACTGCAACTTTACTCTTTCATGTTTTATTGTAACTTTATATGGCAAGTAACACTTGAACGCGCGTGCCATATATATATATATATATATATATATATATATATATATATATATATATATATATTACATCCATATGGCGCCATCGCACGTTTAAATAAAAAACTTTTTATACCTTCATTCATGCTTGAATTTGCCGTTTTAATTGGTGCCAATTATAATTGAGGGGCTGGATCGAATAAGGGCCCAGCTTGAAATATTTAGGGTGTTTTCCATCCACCCTCTCAATTTTATCTATCGTGCAACGATACGTTCAAGTCAATTGAATAATTATTTTTCATCGATAACATTTTGGTGAAAAACTGGGCGAGGTCGATCGTGTGTATTGTCGAAGTAAAATTGCACAAAATAGAAGCTCTGAATTCTCCCGTTGCGCATCCACGTAAGGCGGGAACTCTCTGGTACAGCAAAAGCAAGGCCGACGTGATTTATCATCGCACGGTTTTCTCTCTCTCTTTCCGTCTTCCTCTTGATGCACTTCTCAACCGTAATTCTGTGCGGATCTCGTACTCCTCTCCCCCGCCCCCCCTGCCTCGTAAACACACGTTGCATCGGGGTGTAAGGTTCGCCGTGAAGAGGAGAGACGATCCTATATAACGCGATGGTTCAACAGCTGGTAAACTTTGTAAACACACATCACCCTTATAGCGTGTGTCGAGAGCAAACGCTCGCTGCAACTCTCTTGTCTTCCCCGATGCTCGTGCTTGCTCTCTAGTCCTTCCAAGACGGTTGCCCACTCATCACCAGTTGGCGCTGCTGGTGGCCAGTTTCAACTTTATCAGTGGACATTGATGACCGCCATTAGGACACCCAATAAACGAAACGATTCGCTCCCAACACACATTTCGCTCACTCCATTTTCCATCAAATCACATAAACGAGGATTTGATTTTTAAATGCTATGGAAATTTTTCTATAGCAGAAAAAAAATAACCGATGAGACCCTAAAATGATAAATGAATATTTAGATAATTAGGAATAACTACGAATTGTGTGTGTGTGTGTGAGAGAGAGAGAGAGAGAGAGAGAGAGAGAGAGAGAAGAGAGAGAAGAGAGAAAAGAGAAAAAACAACATGACAGGAGCATTTTGTGATCCGCCCAAGAAATTTGTCACTCGTCACAAAGTGATGCTGCTTGTCGACAGTCTCGGCTTTATCAGGGGCCATTGACGACCGTCATTAGAAAATCCAATAGACGAAACAAGTCGTTCTCAACACGCAATCTGTTCATTCAATTGCCATCAAATTATATATGAACGCTGCCGTGCGATTAATTCTTAAATCCCATTATGCGACGGAAATATTAATAAGGAAAAAAATTAACCGAAGCGACTTGCGGAGACGATAAAGAAATATTTACGTAATAGGGAACAACCGTATGAAAGATGAGCATTGGGCGTGATTTTTCGAATTGAGTGAGACAGAGAGAGAGAGAGAGAGAGAGAAATATGGCGAGAGGTCTCTCTAAATCTCTCCCGTCACCACGTCCGGCTGTCAATCATCCAATTTAAAATCTAGCCAGGGCCCCCTCCTGTCAGATCGATCCACGCGCGTAATTGTAGGTTCGCGAGGGCGCTCTCACTATACCCTCTTTGCTTCTTGGCGTTTTAGTTCCAAGGTACGCGCGAAAGAGTACACAGAATTGACACACATAGAATCGTTCATTACGATCATTCTAGCATGATGATTCATTTCTTGCTCCTCGTACTTTTTCAAAACGTGAGATCTCTCGCAGTGCTGAAACTATTAAATAAAATAAACATTATTCAAAGAGAAAGGAAATCCAACACGGAATTATCGATTTTAAGTCAAAATAAGTGTTGAAGTTTGACTTGCAATTATTGCAAAAGAGTTAAAGATAAGTTTTGCCACTTTGAATGAGAAATCGGAAGATTCCTGTATACTCAATGAGAAAGAAAGAAAGAGAGAGAGAGAGAGAGAGAAGGGGAGAAAAAACAGCATTTCGAATTTCCTATCGCACTATCTACGGCTGAATCTCTTTCGTTGCACACAATTTCTAACGGATAATATACTTGATTTTTTCTCGTTACATCAAGAGGATTTGCATTTAGAGCTCGCTCTTCGATTCTCTCGTTGCGTTTGTACAACAGCTCGCGCAATCATCGTAAGATTTAAGTTTAGATCAGTGGTAATGAACCTCAGCATTACAACAGAGAATTGTTCGATATGGATTTGTGTATTCTGACGCGATTCGACCATCGTGAATGCTCTGATATGTCGTAGATGAGTTGGGCCTGTCCGATCCAACCAAAGTGAAAGAGAACCGATTGGCGGACGTGAAATTTCTCGTTGTACGTATGCGTTTAACAAAAGTGTTCCATTAAATGACCATTTAATAGCGCGCGTATTCTTTTCTCTTCCATGTAATATCATAACGAATTAATTATGACAGCAGCATCTCTTTACTCTCGTCTCGATCATCGTAAATTTTCGTTCTCTATTCTTCACAATTTTGTTTTTTTTTTAATATTTATTTAATTCGTGTGAAAGTGCAACTCCTAATTACACGAGAACTCTCGCATCGTTCAGTTTTTCAACCCTATAATTAACGTAATTCATAATCATTATTGTATGATCCATATATATGTATACGAGATGTTGAATATTATTTTTACGTTTTGACTTGTGATCAAAACGTTCCACCGGACTTTTTGGGGTTTCTCTTAACGATCTCGAAATCTTCGAATCATACATATATAGCTATAATCTCTTTCCCCCAACTTTTATTTATGTAAAGAGTTAAACGAGAGAAGCTCTCGATTTGACCGCTAGCACGTACGAGCGATTCGTAAAAAAACGCATATAACCATTCATTAGGATCAACACGATTCTCGAGATGAAATGTAGAACGAAAAAAAAAACGAATGGAATAAAACACAGGGCTGATTCATGGATTTATCCATTGACGAATGATGTCACGACGGAGAGAGAAAGAGAGAGAGCTCTTAAATATATTTATCGTTGGATCCTTTTCTAGCCTCGCCCAGGGCGATAATTAAACGCTGATTTAGGAAAGAAGAATTCTTCATAAGAACATATATACAAGGCAAAAGACGTGCACGCGCTCATGCTACCACAAGCGTTTATCTTTTTCGGTCTTCTTCACAGTCAGACCTAGCAATTCTACGATATTAAGAAAGAATGAAAGAAAAGAAGCAGAAAAAAGAAACTGTTGAAATATTTGACCACGCATAAATGTAGAAAGAATGAGGTCTTGCTATTCAATGCCGGTGGGAAAATAAATATAGAACACGATCGTTAGTCCTCACTTTTCGATCTCTCTCTCTCTCTCTCTCTCCCTCTCTCTCTCTCGCTCTCTTGACTTATTCTCGAAGAGAAAATTACCGGTGGATCATCTTCACAGAAGCTCTCTGTGCAAGTCATGGCGTGCCTTGCACGCATATACACACATATATCTCGACCGACTTCATCTCTTAATTCAAGACTCTTAATATCATTATCATTCATCGTGAGTGAATCTCTATTCGTCGGGTTAATCAATTATTACGGTTCTAAAGAAACACACACACACCCCATGTCGGGATGAACGCTCTTCTTCGATTGCGCGGATGAAAAGAAAGAAAGAAAGAAACGATGAAAGAAAGGCGTACATATAAGCGCATAGTAGCAAAATGCTGTATATACGAGATGCTGATTGACTCCATCAAGCATATCGACGGCCTCTGTCTCACCGAGTACAATACCCGATATGTTTAATCCAACAGAGAGACGCACTACTGGTATTCTCATTCGAATCAAGACAAATTTTGTCTGCATTTATATATATATATATATATACCCAGCATATAACAAGGCGAATCAGCATCGTGTACGAACAAAAGAATTATAAAAAGTTTCTCTTTTAACGCTTACCACAAGATAAGCACGTGAAAGTTCTTTAACGACACTGTAATGTATCGATTCTATAATATATATCGAAGATTGTTGATCCCTTCAAAAAAATCTTTTGCTACTGTCTACCGATCTCATCATAAGAGCTACCATGGCGTAATAGAGAATTGTGCCGCCATTACCACTTTGATCCGCCCACATGTATTGTCAGGATGAATCGATCCTTCGATCCTTCATTTTTTGTCCCATCCACCAAAGTGCGCTACGAGAGAAATGCATTCAGTCAATATTCGAATAGCGATAAACTAAAATCTTTTTTTTTTGTGGTAATAAAATCGATCAATTGCACAATTACTACACTAATAATTCTTTGTAAACTTTAGCTAAAATTTATTTAAATAAAAAATAAGTCCTTTTTTCTGTAATGTTACTCAAGTATTGAGCTTATCATTACAGTTGTCACTGAATATATTTCTTTCTTTTATACCGTTGGCTAAATACTCCTATATATCTTGTACTTGTATGTGGAACAATATGTAGGTACGGATAGCATTCTTTTCCCATACATTTTACCAACGAGCAAAACGTGCAAAATGTATTCAGTCGATTATTAAACTATTCGATTAAATTTTACTTTAATAAAATTAGTTTCTTTTCCGCAATTTGCATTAAATATACTCAACGACAACTTATCACGAGTTGCCACTGAATATTTCTGTGTTTGTTTGATTCATACATTTTGTAATTGTAATCACGATGTCTTGAGGGATCAGGTGCTCCCGTGGCTTGTCATCAATATATCTATATATATGTGTGTGTGTGTGTGTGTGTGTGTGTGTGTGTGTGTGCGGATCGAGGATACGGCATCGAGCTCGCCCGGTCACGAGAGTTCATGAGCTCTCTCCTGCTCAGGTTCCAATACCGAAGCACCTCGAAAGCCAGCAAGCATCAGACTCGGGAGAGTCTCTCCTTGTCCCTCCAGCAAAGTCGTAAGGTGGCGATAACGAGCCGATGCTTCTCTCTCTCTCTCTCTCTCTCTCTCTCTCTCTCTCTCTCTCTCTCTCTCTCTCTCTCTCTCTCTCTCTCTCTCTCTCATCTATGCACGCGCTTCTTTCAACTTTGCTGTTGCAGGCAACTGTTGCCGAAGCAGGAAAGAGTCCAAGTGATGAGATCACAATACACATATATGTATGGACACATACGCACACACACAAAAGTCTCAGTGGCTCAAATGTCATTTCCACTTTGCACCGCGGCAAAAGCACATTGTCCGCGTACGTTTGGTTTCTCTCGTTCTTTTCCTCCTTGGAACGATCGTTGCCAATGACTCGTCCGCTCTCGAGCTCGCTGCAGAAAACAGAAGTCCCACAGCAACTCGCGGTTGTGTAGAATCAGCCGAAGGAAGAGAGTCCGCCTTAACGGGATCCTCTGAAGGGACACCGACGCTGAAAAAGCCTTCGGCACGGTAAAGCGCACCTCTCACGCCGACCGATCGTCTTCCCGATCGGCAATTCTCTTTATCCAATATGTACGAATTATATATATATATATATATATATATATATATATATATATATAGAGAGAGAGAGAGAGAGAGAGAGAGAGAGAGATAGAGACTGTATAAAGTGTATAGATATCGAGAAGAGAGTGGCTCTCTA
Source organism: Dyspetes luteomarginatus (assembly GCA_963669185.1). Lineage (NCBI taxonomy): Eukaryota > Metazoa > Arthropoda > Insecta > Hymenoptera > Ichneumonidae > Dyspetes > Dyspetes luteomarginatus. The sequence goes on along the minus strand of OY769903.1, from coordinate 21,178,450 downwards.
TAGTAACGGTGTGTGATTTACCGAGTAAGTCGGTCGACGGCATATCTCTATATTTCGCCATTAGTTCCGATGCCGCCGATCTCATCTTAGGCAAAAGAATAACTCTCTCGCGTAAAGTTCAATGAGCAATCTTTCATAATCGCCTCCTCTAGTTCCTATTATTATCAGTGATAGCAAAATGGGCGGGTGTCCATTTTCTTGTATCTCTGTTTTTACTTGTTCACTTCTTGTCTACTATCATTTCTAACCTTTTTTTTTCAATAATCTTTTTATTTTATTATTATTATTTTTTTCGTTTATCTTCTCTCATATCAAACAGGTTTAGCCTGTAGAATTGCGCGTATGTGCGCTATGGAACTTATGCCGTATGTTTGGCATGGTTATATAGTATTAGAATTATGCGTAACTCACCAGTAAGGGGGAAACGGGCGTGCGAGATTACGGTATATTTGAATGAATTCTCGTCGACGATGAAAACAACGACGGAGAAGAGGATGAAAGGGACGACGAAGAAGACGACAACGACGCCGAAGAAGAGGATGAAGGAGACGACAACGACGATGAAGGAGACGACAACGACGATGAAGAAGAGGATGAAGGATACGACGAGAACCCGGAACTCTTCTAACTTCGATATATTCCAATAAACGAAAAATCTTCCGAGGTATTTTCCTCCTTTGTGTACGACTGTGCGAGACGATTTCTTTGTCCGTGTGACAATCATGACTGTGCGAATGTACATACAGGCATTTATAAATATGTCCATTGCCCGGAGGCTCGATAATTTGGCACGTCAACGCCTGAATTAGAGTTTGTCAAATGATTAACATCTGACGGCTCACCGATCGTTCCAATTAGCGATTGTTAAATCTCTTGCTCTTCCTCTCTTGGCAACTCATTTGTGACTTTCCTTTCACCACTTGAGATTCATTCGTAAATTTACTTCCGCCTTTCAACGCTTCGCGCGATAAACAGAAGATTTCTTAATTAAAGAATGAACAAAAAATAAATAAAAATAAGTAAAAAAAATGAATAGGTTAGAGGAATTAAGCACAACGCACTTTGCCATTACGAATCGTCGATATTTACAGCTACTTGCAATTAACTGAGAATATAATGATTCCATCGTGTTATATGTCAACGATTGTTATATATACATATCAAAGGCACATAATGATTGAATCCTGCCAATTATATCATTACGAGAACTCATCGTACATCTTTTCCAGAGATGAGCGTTATAAACATCTCGAAACTCTCGTTTGCCACGTACAGAACAGTTCGTCCGACAGTTTTATTCGAGCTCTCTCGTCTCACTTTCACGTATATATATATATATTCGCCATCATCTCCCGCAAGAGCGTTCAAACAGCAGCTCGCTCTAATAACGGATCATTATTTTTCGTTGATTTTGATTCTGACCACGACGCGAAATGCACGAGACACAAAAAATAATATCTGATCATTAAATATTATTACTAGTACGAGAATCCTGTGTGTTTGCTTCGGGATGTTTGTCTGTGCCGGCAAAGAAATTTAATTGGACCGAAATATAATAAATCCCCTCCCCCTCGTATAGCATTCAAGAGCCTCATTTCATCATGCAATTATTATTATAATCGTTATATATGCCTTTATAGCAATATCTCTCGAAATTATATTATCAAAAATCTCAGCAGGAACGAGACTGAGGTGCTTTCAATTTTTTTTTCTCCTCATCCTCGTTTCTTTTATCCGTTTATCGTTCTACCGTAACGTACTCTGATGCGATTTGCTACGCACGAATTCGAAAATCTTCTTTATCATGTGCTGTGTGAACGATATTCTCTCATTTTGGCCATTCTCTCATACTCATAAATCTCATCGCTTCGAAATATTCAATGTGGTCAACGGTGCGCGTAAACGAAGAGGCAATATTACAGAGAGAGAGAGGAGAGAGGCGAGAGAGTTTGCAAAGAGAACAACGATTATATCTTCTCGCTGACCGCACGTAATTAGATCGAAGAACGTGTTAATGGAGTTGTTACGCGAGAAAAGAGGCAAAGACCAGCTCGTTTGCTCGTACCCACTATTCGCTTCCGTAGTTGTCTCGGTAGCACTTCTATCTCGCCTCTCTAGAGTACGAGCACACAAAATGCTTCGACTACAACCCATATAATTAGAGTCTTCCGCGTGTTTTCTACGTATGTATTCACTCTGCAATATGTATATCTTATATATGTATATATACACACACATATATATATATATATATATATATATATATATATATGTATTTATTTTTTATTCGGTTACAAACTACCTTGCGCCTATCTCTTACTCCAACATGACCCTCTGCCTTTTACAGTCTAATCTGCTGCACAAGTTTTCTCACGATTTATCGATATCCGTAAATTTCACCCCATCCCAACTCTTCACCCTATTAATCAATCACTTATCATCACCTGTGCAATATATAAAAAATAAATATAGGATCTAAAAGATATTAAAACTTATCTGTACTGGTTATATCTTTCGCTTTTACATTTTGATTGACACTCTTACCGTGCTCGTCCAAACCAATTAATTCACGTTGAGAAAGATCGAACAACGAATTATCATAAATTTTGCGTATCAAAAGATCAGAAGTCAGCGGCGTGTCAATAATTTTTCTTTTCTTTATTTCAAGGTCAATTTGCACAATTTAAATCGCTTAATCATCGCATCTCACAACGTACTCGCGGTTTCTTATTATATTATGCTTCATCGACAATGTCACCATTGCCAGTATTAGAGCGTTTTTTTTCCTTTCTTTTCAAATCCAGCATTTTTGCCATTTAAAAAAAATTCTTCAATAATCATATATAGTCATTGAGCCTGATGTACGTGTGAGAATACAAAAGATGAATATAATAAACCGTTCAATTACCTACGGAATAGACGTTCTCGTCGCTTCCTTACGTCGAATAAGTTTAATATGACTCGTGCATACCCGGTTTCGCCAGGAGTTAAAGCCACAAAGCATCAGGACTGCGGGAAAAAATCTTATAGTCACGATAGATTTCCAACATCTCGAGGGAGAGATTTGATTTATCGACGCAATCGAAGCTAAGGAGCACATCGTGTACGTCTGGCTGTGTGAGTGTGTGCGTGTGTGAGAGTGAAAGAGATAGGGAATGTATATATTTGTTGCAGTGGTTCGAGCAAGGCGGCACCCTGATCGTCGCGAATGAATATTGTAATTTCCCTCTCTCTCTCTCTCTCTCTCTCCCCCTCTCTCTTCTGAGTCTCGTAATGTATTGCTACTTATGAATACTCTTCACTACAAGCTCTATGTACCCTATTGCGTATATATACAGTCGGTTGCAGTATTAAAGATAACAGACGTGTATATATATATATATATATATATATATAACGCTGGAGGTAAACCAACTCGTTTCAGCATCTACCGTACCAATACCTGATATATTATGATGTATGTTGTATCCCCTATAATATAATCGAAATGAAGAATGAGAGAGAGAGAGAGAGAGAGAGCCCGGTATGGTCTACCGATGCTGTAGACACACAGGTGAATTCCGGTTTGTATTTCTTGATTGCTCCATCGGTCATTTTAAAAGTTCTACCACATAATAATATTGGCAATATGGCAGATAGCAGCAAAGTAATATACCGTAATTAACTTGCTGCAATATTTCTCAGTAGCACGATGAGCCATTGCTTGACGTTCAAAGTCTTAAAAATTAATAAACCACCGAGTTTTTGCAGATGGTCAATAAAAGAATTTAAAAAAAATATGGCACATCGATCTAGAAAGCATTGAATTCATTTCACACGAGATATTACAGGGTGATGACAAGAATATGGGCATTAAATAAATGTACAGGGTAAAAAATAAATAAGGAATGAGAATTTGTGATTGTAATTAACGTCTAATTACGTACTTGTTAAGCAAGTCACGCGATTCTATACTCCACTTACTGACTCTCTGCATCTATTATGTTTCGAGGTTAGTCTAGTATGCAGCCAAAGCCTATGACTAAGTTTTTATATATAAATATATACATATGGCCAATGTATACCCACTGAAGTTTTTTACTTGTAGGGCAATAGACGCTCAAGAGTTTTTTCCTTGACGCGTCAGCTTTGATCTTCCTCACTGGAGCAGCTCCCTTTATTCGCAAAGGGTTGGGCCCATCTCTTTTCTATAATAGTACCGCGCGCACTCTTATATATTTCCCAAGTGTATATACATATATATATACACTCGTATATACACAGTGGATATAGTAGCTCTGACACAAAATGCTCAAAGCTAAGGCTCTCTCCTTACAAAGGGGATGACTTTGCAGTAGAGAGCACGCCCTACCGCGGCCTCGCTTATTCATATTTTCATAGCGGATGAGACTCCGCCGCTCTTTGAGCGTGGGTGTACACAGAAAGCGTGCAAGGAAATGTACTATCTTTCCGCTATGCCGCTGCCGCCTTCTTCTTCTTCTACTTCTTCTTCTTCTTCTTCTTCTTTTTCGTTTTCTTCTTCTTCTTCTTTGGTTCTTGTTCTTCTTTATCTCCGACCGCGCTTCCTACTCGCTCGATCAATGACAAGTTCGACCGAGTTTTCCAAGATGAGATGCTTCTCATCAGTATATACTTTACTGTACTATATATATATATAGTCCACGAATGAGACGCTTTCATGCTCCATAAAGCCAGAGTCTCTTTTATATGCCTCTTTATTGAGCTATTAGTCACGTCTACTATTAATTATACTTCTTATTTTCTCGCGTAATTGTTCCATACAATTAATTGCAATTCGCTATAATACATGCCTCTCGCCTTTCTCTCCTCGGCTTTTCATCTTCATCGAAGAATTTTATCATTTAACGTATATTTACTCCCTGTAAAATACTCCTCAGGGTGTGTCTGATTTTACAGGAGCTATTAATACAGGGCATCTCTATATTCACCATCTGCGTAGGATCTTCGTCGCCTCGTCTCCCCCGTATCATCTCAATTACATTAAATAAATGTCAAAAATTATGCGATATAAAAAAATGTTCCTTGATCGAATATATGGAATTCATCGAGGAATTACCAGAGATGCAAATTAACTTTGAAAACTTTCGCGTTTTTAATGCCTCCCGACATTAATTATTATGGCAATGTGATTTTAACTTTGAGTGCGCGCGCCACTTGCTCACGCTGTGTTCGTGGGGTGAAACACGCCGGGATTTACTATACAGTATATATATATATATATATATATATATATATATATATATATATATAGCGAGAAAACCACACACGAAATGATTTGTGACTGTGGATATATCCTATACACATCGCTTTCTGTCCTTACCGGCAACGCTGATGTCTCTATTTATATAAGGTAAAAGACGGTGGCAGAAATGCTGAAACCGGATTAAATGTGCCGCTGAACAAGTCTCTTCTTTGGTTTCTCGCAGCAATCATGTCTCTCTCTCTCTTTTACTCAGCATTCTCGGTTTTCCCACAATATGCCACCCGCCTCTCTATTCTTCATTACCATAAAACGCCCATCAATCCGGGTGCGAGGTTCAAGCTCAAATAGCGCAGACGACGTACTTGTACTTACACTCTCTCCATACATTTTTTTTTTGCCATCCGGACATTCGAAACAGCGTCGGAGATCTTCAGGCTTCTTTGGCACGAAATCGCGAGAAACATTACGACACATCGCGTCAAGCTTTGGGTGTACATTTCGACTCATAAGAACAGAAAAATGATGATGAGCAATGACAAATATGACTTATGACGAAAGGCCTTAAGGATTAAAGGACGAAGAATCAATCAGCTGTTATCTGATCAAACCCCATATTCACTATCGACAGAGGATAAGTTTAATTTGCATATTTGCAATAACGAGAACAAAAACAATCGTGTTAAAAAACATGCGTAAACAAAATGATGGCTTTGAATGCTTTTGACCCCATTGCTTTTCGCCGATACGCGTTAAACTGATTGTATATTATAGTAAACAGAAGATTCGTGTATCTTGTCACTCGAATTTCCGCCACAGTTGGTTAACGAGAGTAACGAGCCAAAAAGAGACGAAGGATCCACCAAATAAAGATGTTCACGTTGAGTGCCATAAATATTTTCTTCTCCCCGGAATTGCATCGTTTATTTCTCTCTGTCTGCTCGGCGATCATCATCCCGCGAGTTTTGTTGAGTTTGTTCCGTATAACGAGAAAACGTGCGAGCGTGACCAAGCGATCGCGGCCCTTTTCGCGATATCTTGCGATCGAATAAGTCGTTTGAGGAACAAGATGAAGGCGCGCTTGACGAAATGGAGTTGTTCGTCGTCGCGGCGGATGAACCTCCAAACCTGCTCACTGGTTATTCTGTTCCCGGGGGAGGATGGCAAGTACTCATGAAAAGAGAGCGGATCTCGTTTGAAGCCGTTCGAGCCTTCAGGCTGTATTGACAACACTGTAATGTTAGTCCCCAGCGAAGAAGTTGCAATGCCAATCGAGAGTAACTGTTAGCTGCGGCCACAGTGTCAGCAGAACTGACGGAAAAAAATGAAAGAAAGAAAAAAAAAGCTGAAGCGATATTCCCGAAGGGATTGACACGAGGAGTTTGGAGTGCAAAAAGTGGAAAGTTTGAGCGGTGGTCCGACAAACGCCGGACACGCAGTATAAAGAGAGAAAATAAATGAACGTCTGCGTAGTCTTGAAAATCGTTCTTTCGAAATGAATTTATTAGTTACTCGAAGATACTTTTTTCTTAACGAAACGCAGGCAATCCCATTCTTGATTTTTCCTCATGGAGATTTTTTTTGTTCGTTGTGATACAGCGATGAATGTCTTACTAATTTGAGATGAGAGAAAGGTGCGAGACTAAGAGGACATTGAAGAAGGGAGGACAGTATCTTGAAATAATAATGTTATTAAAAGTCGTGTGGCAAATCATTGCCCCGAGTGTATGTATAATAATCTTGGGATATATATACGTTATGGCCTTTTCCCCCGTGAGTTCAACCGAGCGTGTACAGAGCGCAGATACGTGCTTAGAATTATCGACGGGGATCGAGCACGCTCAAGGCAATTACGCGTTATTACGTAGATAGGCTCATTAGGTATTATGCACGGTTCTTCTTCTTCTTCTTCTTCTTCTTCATCGCCTTCGTCTTCGTCTTGTGCTTCATACGTCGCAAAGAACCGACGTCCCGTAACTCCCATCAATGCTACGTAGCCCTTGCACGTTTTGTATTTTCTATACAAATCTGTGTATATATATATATATAAAGACGAGAATCTTCACGGAATTAAGATGCGATCTTTCGTGTAGGCACTATAGAAATCGGAAATAAGGTGTTTATAGTGCAACTTTTTATCTGCTCAATTGTATCAGATTATAATTTAATTTTTTTAACGAGTCATCTCTGGCAAATTAGTCAGTACTCTATATAGGCTCGATGAGAATTATTGTGTACCAACAAGCTAACTCTGCATTATTAATAAAATCGAGTTCACACACTCTTCATTTATTTTATAGTGTGACAGGTGGCTTGAACCCCTTACAATATATATATATATATATAATATATCCGTTGAAATATATAAAAAAAACCAACAAAAGTTGCATCAACAGTAGTATTAAATTAGATTTTCTTTTCAATCATACAGGCGGCGGGACCGCCGGTACAGCTTGAACCCGTGGACCTGTCGGTGAAGACTCCGGTTGTGCTGCAGGTGCCTCGTTACAGTCCAGCAGCGGCATTAATTACCGCAGCTAGAAGAATTCCATCGCCTTCGACAACGCCCACGCCGCCTCCGCTATGCGCATCTACCGGTGAGTTTATATAGGAAAATTTAATTCGCAACGTAATAGTAAATATATACACCAGACGAGCGAATCCTCGAAGAGTTCTCGATCGTCCTCGCTGTAAGTTGGCTTTGGAGAAAACATAAAGGTCAGAGGTCTCTCTATTCTATCTCTTTTTTTTCTACCGTTGGTTGCATGCAAAATAATGTCGTGGAGGGACTCTCGCACGACGAGATCCCGTACACACAAGAAAATCGCGCGCGTTCTCGATGGACACGAAGCGATAAGCCGAGCATTCGGAATTCCGGTGCCGGAATTCCGCATTCTTCTTGGCGAGCAATTGCCACTTCGTGCCTCGCGTATACCATCCCCGTACGTTGTACACCAATACACTTCATTATCTCTGAGCTATTCTCTTGCCCATTTTGCAAATAGAATAAAATAACGAGATAAAAAGAAAGAAAGAAAAAAAAAAACGTAATTCGAAAGTCTCGTAAAGAAAATTCAATCTGTATGAAATTTCCATCATTTTTTTCACGTAAAGCCTAAACGAAGAAATTGAATTGAGCTTTGTTAGCTATGCCTTTGCGGAGAGTACCTAACCGACATTATACTGCGACCGATGTCGAGAGTTCCGCGTGTGTAGATTCAATAATCGAATACTCGCACCTCGCGTGTTATTACAACGATGCGTCGCAATTCTTCACGCTGCCGTAGAGAATGTACCACGGTAGTATCCAACCGTGTAATCTCTCGTACTCTTGGTATGTTTGTCGTTTCGCGCGTGCTGGCTTATAATTTTCTCATTGGAGACTTTTTATCTTCCCCCTCCCCCCTCTCGCTCTCTCTCTCTCTCTCTTTCTCTCCGCCTTTCTCTGTTTCTCACTTCAATGATTCTCACCAACCGCGACTGTTTCATTAGTCAATTTATCATCACAAACTCACTTGAGCATTATCGAGTCATTGAAATTCTATATTTTTCGTATGAAAAATCAGGTGGAAGAATGTAAATGTGAACATCAGTGATTTAATGGAAAGTTGCATTTCGTGTGTGCAGAACCAGTTTTGCGGGATTAAGTTTGGCAATCGTGCAAAATTTGCCAGAATTATAATTTGCGGATTTTATCAGCTCAAAAGTAAAATCAGTATCGTCATTATCGACGCCATTATCGTCGATTCCTCATTAATCAAGAACGATTCTTTTTATCTTCGTCTGGAGTATCCTCACATCGTTCAAGCATTAAGATAAGTCTCGTATGCGAATAAACGCAATGGCGGTATGATCTACCGATCCAAAAGGTCTGATATGAGAGCGTCTCCTCGTTACGTTGTTTTTCATGTTTTAAGCGACCAGAGGAGTGGATTCGGGGGGGGGGGGGGGAGGTGTAGCGCAGACCGTAAAACATACGCGGCGCATTCACTCGACACGCGATTTCTTACTCATGACGTCATTGCCAAGAGACGATAAACGAGTATCCCTTTGATTTTCAAAGAGTAACGAGATACATATGAGCAATGTAGACATACAGATGACTTGTATAACTTTCACCCGTTTAAGCTGAGGGCCGAATGCACGAGGTAATTTTCTCATGCAAAGTATACAGTCTATACAATAACGATCCTCTGGCTCATTGTGGGTGAAGAGCAATCGCGCGACCGAGCCAAAAGATCCAAGTGGAGTCTGTGTACAAGCAACAGCGGTGTGAATCGATCTTTCGGCCGTTTAAAATTCCACATGCTCTTCGTTAAACGGATGAAGAGTCGAAAGAGAATCGAACATTATATATGAACTCAAACCGCCATACGAATACCGATTGCTTTACGTGCAATATCTACCATGATTTTGCCATGAAACTGCTAAAGGCAGCTTAAAATAAATGTATTTTCTGAAGACTTTGGCACGCAATGGTTATTTTGCAAGATATCTCTGCTAGAGTCTCTTGAAGGATTGTACCTTTGTACGATAGTCTTGGGTTGTCTCAATATCCACATTGTATTTTTGGCACGGGTACGGTGGGATTTACCTTAACATGTATGGAACTCATACAGCTAATGTGGGCCTGACTTTCTACTTGGCTCCCCCACACATTTCTGACAAACATTTCCATGGAGATTCTTTGCGACAGAGGTTACCCAACAGGTGGAATTCCCCATTGACGTAGATCTCAAGTGTTGTGGAAAAAAGAAAAAGGAAGAGGATCGGGGTCGGGTGAGCAACCAGCGAGCTTCGATCTCTCGATCACTAACGTTCGCGGTGACATTCTCAGAGAGAAAACTGACTCGAATGATCGTATGCCTTCTCGTTGGTACACGAGAATCGAGAATTAACGACCGGGATATAAGAAAATGGTGTCGTTTCTTCCCTGCCGAACCGGCATTCTATTGTTTTCCAACAAACGCGGAGATCTCGTCGCGAGATTGCTGGATATTAAAGTGAGCTTTAACATCGCGGGATACTTTGATGATGATGTGCTGAGATGTTCAGCTTTCCTGCTTGTCGAGGACGATGAGAGAGCAGAATAAATCGAGACATTCTAGCATTTAATCAAAGTCCCGTCGTGCATTGATAAATTTATGTGGCCATTTGGGGATGTTGAGGTAATGAAAAAAACTTTAAACTCCACCAAAGCATGTCCTTAAGACTCTCCAGCTGCAATCAGAATACATGAGCGAGCGAGTACAGATATGATGCCATCAGAAATGAAATGCCTTGCGAGGCTTTCGTGGCTTTGCTCCATTGCCGATGCTGGACAAAAATGTTGAACTCATCTCTACGGTCATTACAATTTCATCCATGTAGCAGAAAAATTAAAAAAAATGAAAATTGGCGGCTTAGAGGGCGCCTGAGCTTGCTCGACAATTCTAATTTCGCAGGTCCGGAGATTTGTCTAGTCTATCATACTCCCGAAGTAAAGATGTAGCACATGTGTGCGTAGGTAAAAGAAGTAAAAAAAAAGGTAAAAAAAAACGGTCGCTGTACGAAAAAGTAAACGAACGTCTTTACTCCTTCGCAAATAGCCAAATAGCCAAAGGCCTACTTTATCGGTTTTAGCTCTTCCCGCTTCACAGTTTCCTTCGCAATTCTCTCTCGTATATTCCCGTGAGAGTATTAAAATGTTTATTCAATATTGGCCCCTTGCTAACGAGATGATTATCGGAGAAAGCGAACGCTTCCGTGCAATAAAAGCGACTAAACAGTGCGAGTGTACGAAGCAAAAAAAAAATGTTTCGCAGTTTTATCGCAAGGGGAACAAAGATGACGGATTATGGAGGGTACACAAAGTTGGTATATATGTATGTACATAGTTAAGTTTTATTCCGTTTGTTGGGAGTCGGTACGAGCGGTCGCTCCCAGACTTTGATTGTCTTTGATTAATTACTCATGCTGTTTCACGTCGGTGCTTGAGGCTCGCCGGAAGCAACAGTCACCGCGTGCGTGAGTAGCAATCTAGATAATGCGTAACCGTATTAACGGTCCGGTACTACGGCCATATAACGCGACTATTCTTATTACAATTTAGAGTGAAATGTGTCTGAGCACAAATACAACTAATGACGAAAAGAGGGTGAATCATTGGTAAAAATAATTCTACCTAGATAAACAGTCACTAGTTGTACCATTTTGTGATCATTTTTTCGCGATGTGCTAACCCCATAAAACAATTAGCTCTAGTTAAAATAATTAAAAGAAACTCCATTTTTTGCGGCTGACAAAATTCATTTGTAGTCCGTGAAGGAGTTCGGCCATCTTCTCAATGTAAGATAAACTTTGCCCGTTTTAATTTCCCATAAACAAAAAAAAAAAAAAAGGGAAAAAATTCTCATGTATCATCTGGTACAAGGAGGACTATTCGCCTCGAATGGAATTCAAGCGTCACGATCGAATCGTAGAGAATGTGCTACAAGGACTTAGCGGCTCCCGAAGTATTTACGCCACACCGGAGCCCAACGGTTCATCGTTGCTTCAGCACACACATAACACCCAAGACCAGCAGAGCACGCTTTGCCGATCGAGATAAATCGTATCGAACCGCAAACGGATTGCGAGGTGGAGCGTGCAGAAAGTGCTAGCGTATACGCCGCTACCATGGCGGGGTGCAGTAGCTGCTCTCGGCGTAAGACGAGTAGCAATAGGCAATGTGGTCATATCGCGCGCGGCTGCCACCCTTCCCTCCTCCTCCTCCCGTCCAAGCATACCAAGATAAAATCTATCGGATCCACTATACGTACCAGTATTATGTGTTATTTGCAGATATACACAGCATCGCACAGTATCTATCGTAGTGTATATATATATATATATATATATATATATATATATATATATATATATATATATATAAAGTACAGATTACAATGACGACAAAGACTGGTAGGTTGTGAGTTCGTCGTTGAAGTCTTCGAAGGATAAGAAGAAGACGGAGGAGGCTCGATGAAGCTCGTTGGATCTTCGATTACACTCTCTTGGCAATCGTTAGAACTATCATTAAAGCACAGGCGTGTTTCTCTCACTTAATTAATTGAATAATTATGCAATGAGATTGGTAGTTTTTGTTTTATTTCAAAGTACCACAATGAGCATCAACGAGACGACAATACATCAGCGGAAGTAATCGACGAGAGTTATACCGCGCAAAGTCGGACGATCTCGTGGAGTATCGTCCATGATAAATCTGATACTCGCATTTCTCTGCTATTATTTTTTACTCCATAGACCCCGGGACACGATCATTAATTAGAGCAGCAAGAGAGTTCTCCTTTCTGCGAGCAAGTTTGCTGAATCATTACATTGATCAGCGCTTGGGGCGTGGGGGCGGGTGCCGTGCGAGACTGATTGTCCGATTTATCAAACTCTCTTATGTTCAAAACCATCGGACTGTTTTTACTCCGAGTGCTGGAGACCGTAAAGGATTCAGCCGTGTCATTCAACGTTGAGGTTTTGCTTCGCGTCTCGTCGTAAATTCATATGAGGACAAGCGTAAATTTTTTTATCACTCGACAATTTCGTACGATGGAAACGCGTGAGGAATCGTCTATAAATTTTCCATCAGCGACCAATATCTCGCCATGCAAATCAAATGTTAGCTTTTATCAGTCTGTTTATAATCGTTGCATATGAATCTAAATCGCAGCGAGAAACTGTACTTGAGAATTTATCAGACATACAAGAGGAAAGAGAATAATCATCTCCTTCCCCCATCTCCTCACCTACTATCTCTATCGATGCTTTTTCATGCGCGCTCCTCCAGCGAGAAAATCCTGGATGATCGATACCAACCGTCACGCACGCACGTTAACTGCAATTAAGCACGTATACTAATCGCTCGCGTTAAGAAATATACATACGTATGTATGGCTCGTCTAAGTAGGGTGTTTCACCGACACGGTGAGGGCGTGAGAAGTGCCTTAGCCCTGTGACCTTCGCGGCCTCACCGAGTAGTATCCCGTGCCCTTTCTTACTTCTTCTTCTCACTCGCGGGGCCTCTCCTATCTCTTAGCACAGTCCGGACTTCCCATTGGTAATCGTTCATTGGAAGGGATTGGGGAGGGGGGGGGGCATTCTGACCTCTTCGGAGCTCTTCTCATTCTCGCACATTACTGTATATGTGTACGATACGTTAACGATTTATGCATTGGTGTATAGCCTCGATCATCTTGTGGCAAGGAGTATACTTGCTCGATTAAATTTTGACACGCTGAACGTTTCACTGGATCTTTTAAAGAGATCCTAGACCTATGCGAAGTTATATGCAGACAAAAAAGATGGTGAGATTTTTAGACGAGAATTCATCTGCTCTCGCCAGCAGATTATTCTCATGCTGTAATTTCTTTTGTTTTATCGTCAGCGGTTCATGAGTGTATATATAGTTAATCTTGGCGATGAGCCTTTGGGCCGGGTTACTCGTCCAGTTTGCTCGCGAAACGACGCCAGTCGCCCTATGTCCACAACAGTGAAGAGTGTCGAGCGAGAGTGCTGGTTGTGAAGCACACCGAGAGCGCACTCGGCGAGCCAGTGAATCGCGGAGGGGAAGATTGCTGGGTTTGGTGGGATATTGCTAGCGGGTCTCGGGAGATCGAGGTGAGGCTCGAGGGGAGAGTCGGCAAGACCCGAGGTAAGTCAGCGGGGGTCAGAGCGGAGATGCTCCGCGGTCGTGTCGGGCGGGGCTGTCCGCTCACGACTTGAACTATCGCACGCCCCCACTAGCGTACACAGCACCAGGGCTCTAGCACCCGAGCAGCATCATCCACCTTGGTCTCTCCCCGTAAAACGGCGCTTCATGGAGCTAACAGAGAGCCCCAACGACGACTAGAACGGCATAGATAGTAAAGAGGCTCCGTCAGAGAGACGAGAGACGTTCCCGACGTTAGCTCTCAGACCCGTTCATCCTCTTGTATGCAGAACCAAGAACGTGTACATTCTATCCTGTACCAATTTCACCAACTGGCGCATCTCTCGTACTCCTCACACCTATTTATTATACTGACCGAACGCTTAATTCGATAAGCGTCCACATCTAATGACGATTAAACGAGCGAGAAACGAGGGATTAAAGGATGAAAGGTTAAACATTGAGATATAATGGCCAAGTGTATTTAGTGTAATGGAGAAAAATAAATAATGCTGAGTGTATCATGTCTGTTCCGCCGGTCGATCAACAATTGGGCTTGGTAAGTCGTCTGATCGATTTCTCCTCGTCCCATCAACAACGTTGGTAGAAAAGGTAATAGACTCGATCTGAAACAATCATACTTGGCACGAAACTGTACACCGGGATCGTGATCGGCAGATCTGGTGTGCCAGGAGTTACAAGCTCGCCTGACTAAATTACGCGAGATGGTTAGACGATGTACACGCTTTGCGATGAGCGATTTGTTGGCAGGGAGAGGGGGGATTAGTTTCTCGTAGTACAGCAGACGGACTAAGGCATAGTCCTTGGAAATTGGAATTGCAGGCAAAATGTGAGAGAAGAGAAGCTCAAGAAGGAAGGATTGAAGAAAGAGAATAAGAAGCATGAGAAGCGAAATCGGGTTCCCGTGCCCCTGAGCACTGGCGCTTGACCCAGTAGCAGCAACTCGCAAGTGGATAACTGCCATGGGAGATCCCTCAAGTTCAGCAAAAATTTTACTTAACTATCCAAACCACCTGTAGACAATAAGCCATTTCTGCTCACATCCAATATGACAACTGATTTTTCACAAACGAATTTTCAAACCAAATTGATTTATTGACACATTTTCGATGATCGGAAGATATTTTTGTTTCTACATCGTCACATCATGATCGCCATACTTTCATCTTTACATCTCCATCATCGCATTTTTATCCTGCATCGTCATCCTCGGACCTTCATCTTCCTACCTTCTCATTTTACACGTCTTTTTATTTCTCTGTACTCTGTCAACATTTTGACATCTCTTCTATAGATCTTCACATGTTGTACGTCTTTTATGTTTCTATATCTTCATCATTTCTCAATATTTTGCCGATCACTGATGCATTATCCCCCGATGTCTAGGATTTATCCTCTCGTTTTGCCTGCTTCAACGCTCTCCCTGTTATTATTTAACTGGACTCGTGTAGGAATGTCTGGCTTCACCCTTCGAGTTTCTTTCATTCCAATCTTTCTTTCTACAACCTTTCTCTTCTCTTTTCTTCTCTTCTTTCGTGAGGCCGTACGTGGTTTTGGTACATTCGCATATGTTTATCACAGAGCGAGAGGGAGAGGGAGAGAGAGAGAGAGAGAGGAAAAAGAGGAAAAAGAGTTGTATTGAAGAGCCCAGGGGCTCTCCACCGATTACACCTGTGTATTTCTCAGCTGCACCTGTGCCTGCATTCACTGTCCTCTCTCTTTCTCTCCCTCTTTCCGATCTTCGAGGATTGCTATTAACTCAACTGCATGTACAGGCGATATCGCTATACCGATTCTTAACAAACTTTTTCTATGTGAAAAAGACAAAATTACGAAAAATATCCTCGTAGACAAGAAGTCTGTGCCCGTGCTAATAGAGTGTAAAGAAATAAGATGCAATGTCGTTCCTCAACCCTAATTTTTTTAAATATTTTACTACAGCATGCCTCCATTTGTTGCGATTAAATTCGATTTGCGATTAAGTACGAAGTTATTCCTGAAGTTGGTCCCGTTTAATTTAGCCCCAAGATTTTCATGAAATTAGAGTTTTAGTATGAAAGACCTTTGGAGTATTATGTGATTAGACACTGCACTGATCGATGAATAGGCGAAATTAAGGTACACGGACGCATGTTTTACGCATACAGTATTTATCTATAGCACGATACTCGTTTTTCCATTATCGGCGAATGTTTCCGCAAAAGTGCAATAACCTCTCTGCAGTATGATGGTAGTTGGTATATGGCGGACCGGTGCATGGGCCACAGTCATGACCGGAGTCTGACCCCCGTGGATGCACGCCACGAGAAGCGCAATGTTGGTTTGCATATCCGCGACTCTGCGTCCCGGTGGTGGATATACATCATGCATCCTCGCGGGTCGTGGTGCAAGTGCAACGTTTGCAACAACGACAACGGGCGACGAGGACGAGAGTAGATAGAAACTTCGACCAGCTTTATTCGCGGGTCTCCCCCTTGTCTCTTGCTCCACCCGGAGACTCACGATCCGACGATAGCTCAGTCGACGAATTTGCATCTGTGGATTCCTCGCGCGTAGGCTGGCCCATGCACGAGGGACCCATGCGAGCTGCCCGACGACGACGACGACGACCAAGAAGACGACGACGACGACGACGACAACGACGACGACAACGACAAGGTAGAGGTGGTGGAGCAGTACGAGTACCAACAACAGAAGGACACAGGGGCCCATACCGGTAAACTATGCTTATTCGCTGTTGGTCCTCGTTCTCTGCCGTTACTGCCAGTATCCGCTCCAAAGTTATTCCAGAACTACAGTACATCTTTTCCCCCCTTTCCCTTTAGTGCTTCAGAGGTTTTCCAACGTCACGCCACTTATAATTCACGATCTCCGAAAGTACTCGTGATCGTGTCGTCACGTAGGAATACCAATGGGATAGGAATAGATACGAATCGTTGAAAAGCGAGAGGGCGCGAAGAGGGAACTGCTATTCGGTGACCTGGAATATTCACATCACTCTAAAATTTATATCGAAATGATTAAATATGTGTATAAATTATCATATAATAATATATAGTAAATCTTATTGGTCGCTGAAGTAAATTTTCATCAATGTCGTCCACTAGTAAATTCGTCTGAGTCAACAATTTTATATGAGAATTTTTCGAATCTTACCGACATTTCAATTAAGCCCTCGAGAACCGGAACTCAATTCTCCATTCGCTTTGATACCAACGAAGAAATTGATAGGGATATCCCCAAGGAAAAATAGGAAGTGGATGAGCTTGTCCGATTCCCATCAGGCGTATAAGGTATCGATGCCTCTGGAGACAGTGCTCCCTTCTGTTTTCCTTAACTCGATGAAGCTCACGCACCATATACGCACTACATTATCGTTAATTCATCCCGGTTGTTCGACCCCGTGCGTCTCTATCTTATCGCAATCGACAATCTAACCGGAGATTTTGCAAGTTGTGCTGAATTTGCTAGAGTTTCTCGTGGTTTCCGGCGGAGGGTTGAGGGAACTTTGAAACGAAATGCATGTAGGATCTGTTGGTCAACACTCGGGTGTCTTTACACTGGTAGCATATACAGACACGATATATACCTATATATATATATATACACACACACACAGAAGTCTCTCCCCCTGCGCGCCTCGCGACTTCCTGTATTGTTGCATCTTATCGGATAGATCGCAGATATGGGCAGAAGTTGGAGTGCTGCAATGAGCGCGAGAGGGTGATTCAGAGGAACGAGTGGAAACAAGCGAGATGGCAAGAGCGAGCGTAAGAACAGTAAAGAACTAATAGACCACCTTCGTGAGGTTGGATGCAGGGCCGCTAGTGTGGTTAAAGACACCTTGGGTGCCTCTACCTCTCGCCATCTACATACGAGCACGATCCTCCGAGTTCTCATGCTATTGAAGCAAGTAGCAAACTCTGATGCTGGACTGCATCCAACTTAGAGTGGTAATGCTAATAAATCTGGACCATGTACTAACAATTCTGGCAACATGAAAATAATAAAACACTTAATAATGGTCGGCTAGAATATCCTCCAAATGCTCATTCTCGGAAAAGCATAATCTTCCAACTTAGACTGATAGTGCTAATAAATTTGGACCAAGTAGTAAAATTCTGGTAAAATGAAAATAATAAGACACTTAATAATGGTCGGCTAGAATATCCTCCAAATGCTGATTCTCGGAAAAGTATAATCATAAAAATGTCAAACTTTCCAATGGCAATGCAATTTGGTTTATCTGTCCATTCGCTAAACTGAAAGTCTGTTTCTCCAACGGCCTTGAAAAAATGAAAGGTTTATTCATCTCCTCTCTCGTCTTTCCTATCAAGGAACAAATATGATAAACCTCGAGATTGATTTCAAGTTTTTATTGGGATCGTAATTTATCCAATCGATCGCGTCGACAATGTCCGTCTCCTGGAGACTGACAGACCGGAAGATCAAGAGTCTGACAGAGTGTAGAAGGTACAGTCAGTGCAGGAAAAGCGTGACTGGGATCGACAGGTATTGGTCGCTCTCGTGTCGTTTTATACTTCCAACAGAGAGTATATAGTTGCATTACATTATCTATAGTTGTGAATAGACCTAATGGAAAAACGGAGTAATGACTCGCGAATAGGCTGCTCTATTGAGGGCGTAACAAATTTACAATTACGCTGTGGATAGTCATCATTACGATGAGGAGTGGGGGAAGATTCTGGCCTGCATGATTACTGTCTTTCCTATGGTATGCATACATGTGCATGTGTCTTTTATTGATAGAGGGTGAAGGCACTTCCCACGAGACTGGCCTCTGTACTATACTCATAGTATACTCATAGTAAGTATTGTTTAGCTTATGTATTATTTTACTAGTAATACAATGTATACAGATATTATAGCTGGTCTATCCAAGTCATTCGTCTCGGTTAATAATGATAATAATCATCATCATCATCATCATCATCATCATCATCATCATAGCCGTAAATACAAATTCAGTTTATATAAAAACTACGCGTAAAAATTTCTTCATACAAAAGCCATTTTCTGGCGCATACCATTCTCCCATTGCATACAAGCATTTGTATAACTGACTCTCTCCATATATATATATATATATATATACACCCAATTGAGTGTGTGCTTGTGAAAACATGAGAAAGCCCCAGGGCCCAAACTCGCGTGAATTAGCGAGAATCATTCGCAGGAGGAGTATAGGATATATTATAGTTAGTTGTACATACGTTGGTACTCTCATGTGCACGCATGCACGCCCATTCCAGACACCAACCATCGCGTATACACAACGTTCCAGTAAATATCTGTATGATTTATATGTCTGGCGCGTAACTAGGGTGCGCCTTGATTATTGAGCTATCATTACTAATGAACCACCTCTAATCAAGTAGGTAGGCGTAGGTTTAACGTAACGCATCGTTAAATCTCACAGAGTTATGTTTGCAGATAAATACAAAACAGGCGTCAAACATGTTTATATACTCATTTGTGTGTATCTGAGTTATTGTTATACCATCATGAGGGAGATCGTTCGTTCGAAAGCTGAAAAATCGCGCATCAACCTTTTTAGAGGACATTTTTTATTCACGCGAATAAAAAGATGCGTAATTAAAAATTTCATGCTACAGAGAAATCTTTGCGTGTGTAATTTATGAAATTATTTTTTGTCCTTAATGCACGAGTAATCATCGACATTATCTATCAATGGTTATCAATACTCAGACCTTGCGTATTCTGAATATGATAGAACTTTTTTGTTTCTGACACCTATAATTGAGAGAAAGAATGTGTGGAAAGATTTTTTAACTTTTGGTCTTGGCAATTGAGCCGAGAAGGGGCGACGCAGTCACGTTCATCTGATCGGGAGAATCGTCTGGCCCATCAACTAGCTATAATCGTAAATGCACCGGTCATTGTTGCAAATAACAGCTCACACCCTGCAGTATGGTGTGCGCGAAGCTCGGAAGAAACGACTACGATGACGATGGCGATGACGACGACGACGACGACGACAGGCGAAGCGCATGGCGCGTTCCGTTAGATTGCTCACGAGCTGGCCACGCGCTCTCGCAAATCGGGCCTTGCTGTGCCATGTGCAACGTGTAAGCTGCAATCATCTCTCCAGACAGTGCCTAATGTTTCTCCATAAAGCACTATAACGCTCAAGCTCTCTCCCTCTCTCTCTCTTTCTTTCTTTCTCTCTCGTCTCATCGCCTCTTAATATACGGCCAACCTCGTTCCAGTGATACCTCTATGGCACCTTTCGGGTATTTCTTTGGCATGCAAACTGAGCGGGGACAAATTTCGTTTCGAATAAAATATTCTTTTCTCTTTCTATTGAGAAAAACGTTTTGCGCGAAATTAAATAACCAATATCGCGTGTCTCGCGACTAGCTACGAAACCGCACAAGTTTTTCTTACGTGAACTCGGCAAAGCTTGTTTTTTTGCACCCCATCGATTGAATAAAAGTCTATCTATGGATTCGATAGGACTAGAATATACAACGATGGGATAGATAACGATCTTCGAGAGAACTTTTTTCGTGTACGCGTCAGGAATTGTTCGTATAAATATAGGATTTCAGCGATTCGTCTCGAGGGTGCAAAAAAAAAAAAAAAAAAAAAGTAGTTGGAAGGCGGAGCACCAATCATATCTTCTTCGTGAAATTGACGCACTCTCTCGGCCGCGTGTGTCCCTGGAAGTTTCGTGAGACAAAGTGCGCAATGTCACGCGAATTCTATATTCAGGTGTCTCGGTTTTGCTCAACACTCGACGACGAGGTCTCAGTCTGGCGAAATCGATATTCCTCCGTTATCGTGAACGCAAGGAATGATATATATATATATATATATATATATATATATATATATATAGATATGGCAAGAGCCAATCCTCAAATGCCTCTTTGCGATAAAGCAAGAATCTCGCGTGTACGGCAGTCCGCGAACTTGTCCTCCTCTTCATCGTATATACGTCTTTTCCGCGCGAAATTCATGAATATTTTAAGAATTTCGCCAACCACAGAGTACATAATTATACTTTGATCATAAAATATTTTACTTCTTCCTGTCTGTCCCTCTTTTTCACGCTCAATTTTTCCTTCCATCACAAAAAAAAACAGCTGAAATATGAGCTAAAGAAAAGTAATGACTATCAAAGAGTTCAAATTTACCGAGAACATTCGAACTTTTCAAGCTTAGATATGATGATGAT
Organism: Dyspetes luteomarginatus; assembly: GCA_963669185.1. Classification (NCBI taxonomy): domain Eukaryota; kingdom Metazoa; phylum Arthropoda; class Insecta; order Hymenoptera; family Ichneumonidae; genus Dyspetes; species Dyspetes luteomarginatus. The sequence continues at coordinate 21,157,306 of OY769903.1, read as the reverse complement.
GACCCAGAATATCTTTTTTCACATTCTCGATAAAATTTTCAGTCAGTACGAAAATTGCAAGCAACATGGACGAAGAAATGATAGTATATCTCGCGACCCAACAAAATCCACACGAGACAAGCAACTTTCCATGTCCTCCATCTTTCCAGATTTTGTAAAAATAATCTCAACTCGTTTCGTAATGAAAGGGGACCAAGTTGCCCAAAAAAGTGTTTTTAGTCAAACAATCGCATAAAAATGCAGACAACGAAGTCTCGTGAAAAACGTTGCAACTAAATTGACGAGAGTTTCTGTATTACAGTCACGCACTTTGCAATGTTACTCGTACAATACTCCACATTTTCGTACAATATACGACCATATCTTGATATATAAATATATATATATCGTATAGACATACGTGAAATGCACCTGGAGTGCCGTTTTGTTTACGGACAAAACGTGCACGGTCAGTTATAATAAAAAGAAAAGAAAGTAACTCAACCAATTAGTGAGTTACTCTTCGAGACAGTTGTAACATGTTACGGCAACGCGTGCTTTCTGACAAAGGACCTTCGCCAATTCTTCCGACTCGTAAAATTTTGCCTGTTCTTCCTACCGCGAGGGAGACTTGTATACTCATCGTTCGTCTTGTCCCCGAGACCCGCGCGCTGTTGTAAACTGCACGCGGGCTGAGATCAGTCATCCGAGCAATGTATAATTCATGAATCGCGTCCCCACAGCTCGTATATACGTAGTTACACTCTTTCTCGAGAGACCGCACGCGCATTATGCACGCCCGATTCCCACTATTAATTTGCATCGGTGCGATAACGGAGGATTATGCCGTGCTCGTCGCAGAGAAAACTCGCGGATGCGCGTGTACGCTTTTATTACCGCAGCTCCCGCTTCACACTACGTAACGTACACACCGGACGATTTAAATGTCCGATATCAAAACGATACTAAGCCACATTAAAATCATTCAATGATTTGTACGCTTCAATAATGTTTTTTTTTATGGTTTTCCATTTGTTTGTTTATTTTTTTCTAATTATAATCACGTGTCGTAATTTTGACGATAATTTGCACGAACGTTTATTCAATGAAACGTCGATGTGCAATGATTTCAAAATAATTACCCATGAATGAAATCGAAATGAAACTTTTTAAACAAAAATATTACGACTGAAAAATTTACATTTTGTAAATAAAAAAATAATAAAATCAACCAAAAATATTCGATGCAGTCAGGGTACGCTGAAATTATTAAAGTGAATTTTTTGTTTATACTATAAAGTCCGATTTCCCCGATCGAATCAAAAGTCCATTTTTCTTTCGAGAGTTTTATGAAAGTTTTTATTTTATCAAACATGAAAAAGGAATTATTATATTAAGAAATTGTAAAATGTTTCATGCTTTCGTGTCGGTCATATCAAAGTTTTTTTCTACTACTCGAAAGTTACGAGTGCACAAGCATCAAACTGTTAACTTTAGGCCAAAGTCAGAGGCATAATGCTCCTCTTTTTTTAATCGAGGGTTAAAAAAAAACATATATTTTTACTGTGTAGCCCGTTAAATCACTTTCGATGCGTCGATAACGCGTTATAAACTCGGTAGTTGTACAAGCATTAGAAGAGTGTACAGAAAGGTTGATGGGGATAATATGCAAATTCATTGCGCATTAACGATCTCGAGAGGGTGGAGAAACGCCTACGTTGCTTCAGTTCTAGCATACCGTGATAAATTTCCAAGTCACCTGAACCATCCCAGAGTCCAAAAGAAAGAAAAGGAAGAAGATTAGTGAGAAATGCTGGACAGTCGACACGTAGGGGTGCGTGTTGGATCGAATAGCCAACGAGTGTCGATGCATCGATGTTCGAGTTGTCGTGAACTATTTTTAACTGATGCTAAATTCAATCTGTTTCGTGGTAAAAAGTCATTGAGCTCGATTATGTTCATCTCAATCCAATGGCAACATATCATTATCAATTATACAACTTTTTGTTCTAATTCATTTCGAGGCTAAATTTTTCATCCATTATAGAATTTGAGATTCACGCGATTCATCGAATATTAGAAACGAAATAGAAATTGACCATGGAATGAAACGATCCATTGGCTGCATGTGCATACAGAGATAGATATATATCTATTTGTCTTTGACTCACAATCTAACTTATGTGCCGTACGCGCGAGAAGGTAATTTCACCTTTTGGCACGTACAGAGCGATCATTAGGGTTGGCGAGGGAGATCCGAGAGGTTGATGCGAGTGAGACAGAAATAGACGGGACAGCCGATAGAAGCAATGCAAGGAATATGATGTTATTAATGCATTCCTGGAAGTAAGGTGGATTCTCATTTCCCCCGCTGATTACCCATAATTTGTACGTAATCGTCCAAGTTGTGCTGGTGGTGGAAAACGTTCATACGTCTCGGACGATACCTTTGATAACGTATATGCATTCTGTTGTACAGTACCACTCAAATATATATATATATATATATATATATATATATATATATATATATATATATATTCTTCTAGTTTCCATCAAGCTGTTGCACACCTCATGGTAAATCGGCGATTTAAACGATTCTCCATGGGAAAATAATACTTAGAGAATTGCACGAGCACCAGGTATATTATGCAAGGATGCATTCGAGACTTATTCACCGAATTGAAAAAATAAAAACACATCGATATAAAAATAATCGTTAATTCGGAATTATTATCATTACGCATAAATTCTCATCCGCTATTAAACAAAATCCTTCGCATACATCCTGAATTTATTCTCCCTGCTCTATCCATAATATTGCTTCGTGCCCCCCTCCAGCTGCCTACAGAACGCTCCAAATGTATATATATAAATGAGATACGTAATGAGGTATCCACTGTTGGAAATACAGCAAAATACACATACTGGCTTTTGCGCACAGTACAAAATGTCCAAAGGAAAAGAAATATACAAGTCAGCTGCTTCCGACAATATTTATAGCTTTCTGTATAGTGTCGGAACTCATACAAGAAAAGAAGCGAGATTTTTCTCTGGCTCGGCTTGTGCGCCCCTTTCTGAAGTGGCGGCTCTGAATCCCCTGATGCCGCGCGTGCTCCGTCTGTAAAACGTTTATACTACCTCCTCTTGGGTATACAGTAGTCACCAGTTATTCTTTTCCCTCCGTCGTGTGGCCCTTTGGCATTTACCGGGTGATCCTTGAAACGATGTGGGCACACGACGAGACGACAGGGAGAAGGAGGAGGAGGTGGTAGACGACGAGAACGATCGAAGAGCACTCGGGCACGTCGCGATCCAGGGTGCGAGCACGATCTCTAATTGCGCCGCGGCAACGCGACTCCGCCGAAGAGTCACACTCGCGGACTCGAGGGCGATGCGTCGATAGTAAATTGAATGGCTTTTTTTTTCAGTCATATACTTTCGCGTCTGCCTCTCGCCAAGGCTCTCTGCGAGCAAACTTTTCTTCGCGCGATCCTAAGCTCCGCGAGAGAACACATTCAGAATGCAGGACCATAAAACTTAGTTAGGAGTATACTTGAGCTGGTGGAACGTTTCAACGGCAAACGGATGAAGAAGATACGTGTCGACGAGAATGGGAGTATGAACGAGAGGTTATATTTTTACGGTGTGTCTGCGAAACATCGAATGAATTTATATTACTGGATTCATGAGTTACGTTCAACGCTGTAAAACAAACGTCCAAGATGTAGTGAATAAACTCAACCCTTTTTTTTTATCGTGTTGAACACTTTGCTCAATGATTTGTTGATGTATGAAATGTCGTTGGTGGAGACGTGTAATGAAAATTGAATTGTGAACTACATTCACACAAAGATCTAGATTGGTTCATCATGGTAGAAAAGAAAAGGATCTAGCATCGAATGATCAGCCAGCGCGGGAGAGTTTTTATCTCATTGGACAATTCGCTCAATGATTCGTTGATGTATGAAATGTCGTTGGTGGAGACGCGCGATGAAAATTAAATGGTTAAATTGACATAAAGATCTAGATTGGTCCATCATGGTAGAAAAGAAAAGGATCTAGCATCGAATGATCAGCCAGCGCGGGAGCGTTTTTATCTCATTGGACAATTCGCTCAATGATTCGTTGATGTATGAAATGTCGTTGGTGGAGACGCGCGATGAAAATTAAATGGTTAAAATGACATAAAGATCTAGATTGGTCCATCATGGTAGAAAAGAAAAGGATCTAGCATCGAATGATCAGCCAGCGCGGGAGCGTTTTTATCTCATTGGACAATTCGCTCAATGATTCGTTGATGTATGAAATGTCGTTGGTGGAGACGCGTGATGAAAATTAAATGGTGAACTACATTCACACAAAGATCTAGATTGGTTCATCATGGTAGAAAAGAAAAGGATCTAGCATCGAATGATCAGCCAGCGCGGGAGAGTTTTTATCTCATTGGACAATTCGCTCAATGATTCGTTGATGTATGAAATGTCGTTGGTGGAGACGCGCGATGAAAATTAAATGGTTAAGTTCACATAAAGATCTAGATTGGTCCATCAGAGTAGAAATAAAAAGATCAAGTTTAGAATGATCACCCGGGGCGAAAGCCATTTGCATTTGATCTAGGAAAGATCTAGGTAAAGATCTAGATTGGTCCATCAAGGCAGAAAAGAAAAGGATCTAGTTTAGAATGGTCAGCCAGCACGAAAGCCATTTTCATTTGGTCTAGGAAATATCTATATCACGATCTAGATTGATTCATCAGGGTAGAAAAAAAAGGATTTCGTTTAAAATGATCAGCCGGCGCGGAACCCATTTTCATTTGATCTAGGAATCTCGATCTCATTTAAGGTGATATATTGTAATACTCTACAGCTCTGCAGCTGGTTTATAGATCCGTCTCGAGATTCACCAGAGAAAATCCCCCATGTGTTTCACTCGTTTACAAGCTCAAGGTCTCCAGTACCATCATCAGCATTCCGTTATTCACATCTCGATCTGTGACTCCTCACGGATCGTCCAAGAAGATTTCCATTAGTCCCATGATTTCCGCAGAGCTTACATCCTCTCCCGGCTTTGACCAAGCACACATACACATGCATATATACTGAGAGAGCCGGACAGATCTTTTGGCCTCGTGCCCGAGAAATCTTCTCGCTGAGCTCGTTCCCGAGAAGTTTCTCACAGAAAACACGCGCGGGGCTGCAAAAGCCGCAGCTTTAAGGCCCGCGTGGGCAAACTTTTCCCGCGACCTCGCGGATTATATCGTTCAGCCAATTTATTCGCCACACAGACGAGATCTTTGGTGTCTCTTTTGCTCTGCCGTGTGAGAATTTCTCGATCTGGAGACGTGTGGAGACACTCGTTACACCAGCACTCGCTCAAAGAAAATAATAAAGTTTACCCGCGATTCTCGTTAAGCCTCCATCAATGTACATTTCTCCCGACCTTTATGTAGCTTCGATTGTTTTTTTTTTTTAGGCCGACGATGAGATGCATTTACGTTTCTTCTTCCTCCATTCCCGCGTGATAGACAATCATCATCTATAGCTGTTATGTCCGTATCGCGATTTACCGTCAAATCTATACGGGATCGTAAATCCCGTTGTTCACTGCGTGGAGACGATACTTTAGTAAGACGGCACGCAAACTTGATATTACATGCGATGCTTTCACAGCGGAGAATCAACACTGAATGAACACAATATTATATATATTTAAAGATCATACATCACGATATCGCTACATACAATATGGATGTTTTGATAATATTTTCTGTTAAACGTGAATATTTGAAACGATTTTACGATTTTACGAAGTTTACGACAAGTGGAAGTTTTTACAGCGGAATTTCAATGAAAAATGACTTCTACGATCAGTGATTTGAGCTTGCCAAAATAAAGCTTTGCCAAATAACATTTCTAGTATGTTTTGAGATTCCCAAATTGTATTGATCAATAAAGTAAGAAATTAAAACTGGAAAGAAAATTCCTGTCACCAATCATGAAAGAATCTCTAAAGTGAAAAGGTTAAAATGGACATCTCTGATCTCAAAAAGGGTAACTACGAAAATTCGTCGAGACGCTTCTTGTTGATAATGAAAGATTTTCCTCACTTGGCTGGAGGCTGAAGTAGCCATTTTTCATTTATTATTCAATCCTTATGTACGCGAGAAAAATCACGTATGCTAGAAAAGTAACTCGCGCTCTAAAAATAAACTTTCATTCTTTACGAGTTGAAAAATTAAAAAAAAAAAACAATTGAATTTTTATATTATCGTGTCTGATCGAGAGATATGTTTAATTGCATTGCACGTGGCCTCGTAAGGCGTTCAAGAGTTATATCCTCTTTCTTATAGCCACTAGATAAGAGCTTTTGACCGATGACCCATCGCGGATCATCGTGGACTTCGCGAATTGTAATTATTATTAATTCTTTAAACTCTTTTAACTGAGATAAATCTTAATTGTTATTGTTATTTAATTATTATGTCTTTTTCTATCATGTTGAACGTAACAATACCCATAAATTTATTTATCTACGCTCATTTTTTTTTTTTCTCTACCATAATTTTTTTAATTTAATTTTTATTTTATAAATAATTTCTCTCATGCGCTCGCGTTTATCTAAGATCGGGATGTGTGGTCGTCCGGTAATATATAACCCGGAGCTCGAGGATAGTGTGTGCTCATCTCATTCTCTCGCGGGACTTCGTGTGTTGCAACTTGCGCATAGTGCAAGTAACAACGTACTAGATACAAGAGGTCCGCGGGAAGGGGGTGGGGGAGGGGAAATCTCATCGCGTTTCACGCGGCATGAGCGGAGAGGCGCACACGCCGCGCTATAAATATTCCAGTGTGAATGCATGTTAATGAGCGGCGTGTAAAGCTCACCAGTGTGTATGCATATATACAATATATATATATATATATATATATATATTTTTATTTTTTTTTCCCGGGCTAGAGAAAACGACGAACGAGAGCGAGTAAGCGAGAAAACTCGCGACTAGATCTTTCCTATACGCCTCGCTTATGATTAGACACGACGAGGAGAAAACCAAGATTATACCTGCTCGTGTAAAGTATAAATAAATAATATATATGTATACCTATGTATGTATATCTTTACTCTACGCGAGCTTGACTGTACTAAAACTGTATATAGTTTGCTAGTAGAGAATCTTTCTGATTTTGTCTCACACAGTCATAGATCGTCTCCTGCTCTCTCTCTCTCTCTCTCTCTCTCTCTCTCGTTCTTCTCGGTTCTTCGGAGACGTCGCATAAATCCACTTTTTCGGCGAGCTCGTTAGAGAGCCACACTGTGGCCTCTCGTCGTCTAATTCCACGTGTAAGAAATGGCCAGCCACTGGAAACTTCTTTCCTTACTCTCGCTCAATTCTTGTGCACATACGAGAGACTCCTCGAACTGAGAAAATTACTTGGAGTGCAGAACGAAGCAAATACCTGAATTCTCTCGCTCCTGTCGCTTTTCGCCTCAGTCTTTATATATTGCAATATATACTTTGAGTTATGCAGTTGGACACTTGTTACTCGTAAACATCACACACGTTGTAATCCTTTACTGATGGAGCATTTTGTTGATAAAATGTTTTCTCGTTGATATACACTTTTTTCGAGCTTATACAGTATGGAATTTTTTTTGATTGACTCATCACATCCGGCTATGATCTTTTGTGTCCATTACTCAGTTAAAATAGTCGAGAAACATTTTGATTCAATCATTTTTTTTTTTTTTTTTTGTTTGAGAGCAACTAAGAATATTCGTAAAAGTAATAAAATAAACGTAAAAAAAATGAAGGATCAAATTTCGGGAAACGATCTCGTTTCACTAAGGATTGAGCCATTGTAGAGGTAGCGCCGGGGAAAAAGCGTGAACGTGCTATATATATCATATTGTAATGAGGTGGAAAGTGAGTGTTATGTTATCGGATTCACTTGCCTGCCTCGCTCCGTTCGCATCGTCGCTATTTCGATTACTCGAACGTACTGATTTTGCATAATCCACGTTAATGTAATATGCACATGTCGTACACATTATGGTTTGCAATTGCAATAATACATTGAATACAGAATGGAAGGGGAGTCACGTGGTAAAATATAGATATATACGTAATAGGATTTCTCTGTACTTGATGTCAAGACAATTGCCTGCAGCCGATGGTCAACCGATCTCGAAGAACGTTCTGGCGACAAGTCCCGCCGAGATTTTGTGAAATATATTTTTTTAAATTCTATTCTTCGCTCTCCACTGCCTAAAATATCATCAGAATTTACTCCTCAAATTCATGTAATACGTAGAACAGAAGGCAACGCGACGAGGATAAATATATCGCGTGACACGATATATTGAACGCATGTCTGCAGTTTACATGTCTTGGGCGAGATATTCATATGCTTATCCCACGGGCTCTACCACGCCACGGGTTCTACCACACGAGAGGAGGGGGAGGGGGGAGGGGGATTAATCCCTATCATTATCGCAAGTGTAGTCTACGAGCGTTTTACTCGTTAGATATAACATTGACGTATGTAAAAAAGCAAATATCGAGAAAGATAGAGATGGACGATAGGAATAAGGGGGGGGGGGGGGGGAGAGAGAGGTGAAAGCTCGAATCTGCAATGAATTCAAAGACCGTAAATACAGCGGCAAAAGATGACGAAGAAGAGTCGACCGAAGTATATAGTGCCCGGGTTATTTATTACGCACGAAAACATTCGTGAAAGCACTTGGTAATGATATGCAATTAGGGTGTATTAATATCTCGAAAGCCCTGGTATTTTTACGGTCATTAATCATTTGTCACAGTGTTAAAACGTTCACGCTCAAAAATCTCATGTATATAGATACGTACATATATATATATATATATATATATATACATATATCTGTATATATAACGTCTGTCGCAATGAGATAGGCGGTGGCGCGGTAATATGCGAGCTATTACGTTTTTTGCGTGTTTATTAGTACCGATGCAATTTACCACGAAGACGCGCCTCTCGTTTGCCGTCTACTCTCTCTCCCTCTCTCTTTTTCGCTTTCTTTCTTTTTTTTTTCGTTTTTTTTTTTCTCTTGCATTGAGAGAAAAACCGCGGGCGTGGTCGAACACACCTTCGACGCTTCAGGCGGATTCCGTGGTTTGTAATTCGACTCTCCAATTTATTCCATCGACAGAACGATTTATCGTCGTATCCATACCTTGTGTGTGTGTGTGTGTGTGTCCATATCATGTAAAGTCTGAGATTTTATATCGTTCATCAAGAAAGAAAAAAAAAATCGCGTAACCTCCGAGATCACAGAACTGTTCAGATGAGGCGGAAATGAAGGACGAGCGTAATCGGAATGAAAGATGAAAGCGGCGCGCGAACTGTGGATGCGCAACTCGTTGCGTTGAGGCTTTACGGAGCGGAACAAGAGAGTTAAACTTGCAACAAGAGATGAGAGCTCTCTCTCTCTCTCTCTCTCTCTCTCTCTCTCTCTCTCTGTACTGCCGCTGACTCGATTATCGCCCCTTCCCTCTCGCGGTCTCGTAATAATCTTTCCTTCGATTCTCCCCTCCCCTTTCCACAATACTGATTGCACTGGGGCACTCTTTTTATCGTGAATTTCTTCGGTAATAATAACGTTTTGATGTTACGAGAAAAAGGATAAAGATTATAATAACTATCAATCCTGCTGGGAAATGAACGAACACCGCGAGATCACACGGATCATCTCTTTCACAGGCCATGCTCTCTCCTCGTATTCTTCCTTCTCTCTGGTGATTCTCCTGATACCAAATTTAATTGTGTTCCTATTAAAGTGTACAATCTTTCGGTATCTTTAGCTTGAGATGCTGCTATTCAGCTTATAGCTATATATATTTGCTCGATCCCTCGACACGTTTCTCGCGTGTTACAGCTTCCGGTTAGCCGCGAGACTCTCGATAATACGGAGTAGCATCTCGTTCCACGGAGTTCCTACGAGAACCGCGTCGGTATATGTCCGATATCTAATATCTTGGGAAAGAAACATACAAACCTCGCGCGACGACTAACGATTCTCTCGAGTCTCGTCGTTTGCAAAGATCCCCCTAGGATTCTGGTGAGAATAGAGAGAGGAAAAGAAAAATGAGAATCTAATCAAAGCGGAAAATCCAAATCAATCCAAATAACACCGAGCTTATCTCTTGTTCTTCTCTTTTTATTTTATTTTATTTTACTTCATTCACGTGCGATTAAGGCGAGAGACGTGATTGGCTACTATATAGCGTGATCGCAAAGTCTCATCAGAGGCGCTTGAACGCGCGAGAGATCGAGATGAGATTCTCGCGACTACTCTCTTGCGACTTGCATTCAATTAAGACGGAAGAGAAGAGAGAGAGAGAGAGAGACAGACAGGCAGAGAGGGAAAGACCCTGCAAGCTTGATAAATCACTCGACGAGAGCTCTCTCGCGTAACCTTTTACTCGCGCAAACGAACGAACCCGCGTGATCGCGAGTCAACGAGCAATTAGTTTCGCTAATTAAGGATTAGTCCCTCCCCCCCCCCCCCCCCTCCCCCTGGCATCTACGCCTTTCTTCGATAGACATAGTCTGTCGTGTTAATTTGGCTCTCACGTATTTTTGCGAATGCGACACGCTCAAATTTAATGGAGATGGAAAACAATCGTGGGATCGATGAGGAAAAAAATTCCAACACATTTCTAATCTCAATAAATTCGATTTTATTATTTTTTCATAAATCACTGAAAAATTTAGACAAGACCTGAATGAGCTCAGTGCAAGAATTACAATCTTCGTGGTTATTCTCACGGTGACGTAAAGTAACCATTTTGCTAGGCCCGAAAGCGATGGCGAGATTTGTGCGTTTTATTTTTTCTTCTTCTTTCGTCTTCCCTCTTTGTCTCGGTTCGTTGCATTTATATAAATAAATTATTATGTAAATAAGAATCAAGTGCGAGGCCGTTTTGTAGAAGAGCCCGGATATCGCGGAAGGGTTTGTACGGTGTACGCGAAGAACCGCAGGGCAACCTGGTGTGCTCGGCGGCTGCCGTGTGGCTCTCGCGTGCTCACGATCGGCGACTGGGCCCTCTGGTCTATCTCGCGCGCGCTCCCACAGAGATCTCCTCCTCTCCCCCTTTCTCTCTCTCTCTCTCTCTCTCTCTCTCTCTCTCTCTCTCTCTCTCTCAGAAAAAGAGAGAGAGAGAGAGTTCCACATTGCATATCCCCAGAGAGCCTCTGGCTATTTATTTTCACATCTTTCTTTTGTGAATATAACCACTCGAGAGCAAAACGTGGGAGTCAAGAGAGAAGAGCGCGCGCGCGTTCTCCTGAGCTCAATTGGAGAGATTGCACGATTTTTTCGCAACTCTGCGTTTTCGATCTTTGAAAAACGAAAACGCAAGTCATGTTCCTTCCATGATTGGAAATCGAGCATCATTGCACTATTTGTTGTAACTGCATTATTTGTTTGTGGGAAGAAAAATTATATTTTATTCATCGTTACTCCCATATTCTGCCCTCGAGCGGTTTTGCATTAATCCCCGGAATTAGGAATTTCACTATGAATGTAGCGTTTTAATCGTATCTTTATCGATACCAATTTTTTTTTTTTGGTTTATCTTTATAGTTACGATTAAAACGCTACATTCATAGTGCAATTCCTAATTCTGCGGATTAACGCAAAACCGCTCGAGAGCAAAATATGGGAGTCAAGGGAGAAAAATTGAGCTCAGGAGGGTTTTTGAGCTTAATTTGAGAGATTAGACGATCTTTTCGTAACCCTTTTTTGATCGTAGAAAAAAAATTATCTTATTCTCTCCGATCATGTTCCTTCCATGGTTGGAAATCGAGCAACTGCATTTTTTTTTTGTGTCAATAAAAATTGTATTTTATTTATCGTTATAAAGATACGATTAAAACGCTGCATTCATAGTGTAATTCCTAATTCCGGCTATTAACGCAAACGTCAGTCTGCTTATACGTTCGTATGGACTATAATCGTAAATTGGTATGCGTAAGCCATATTCTGTGGCAAAATGCTTCTACTAACGTCGTAAATTCAAACTCTTCCTACGCATAAGTCTCTCGACATCTCTCTAAACTGCAGCACGCGCTATGCTTATAAAGCTCGCGTCTTATACGAGCTGAACAGCAAAACGCAGATGAGATATAAGTGACAAATTTTATTCATCCGTCTGTCGCGTTAACCTCGCTCTCACACGGGCGTTAGAGCGATATTTATGTATTCTATAACGAGTATTCGCATTAATAGAGGCGCCCCCGGGGGGAGGGGATTGTTTAATGACACATGGACGCGTATATATAGTATAGTGCGATTGATTTGCCTGCGGAAATAAATAAAATTTCTCTCGTCAGCTTGGAAAAATTATTCTTTTGATATTACAATTATTTGTATTGTTTGGGTTTGGGTTTATTTTTTATTTTTAATTTGGAACGTATAAACTTAAACGATGCAGAATGTGGTCGCGGATTCGTGATTTTTTTTTACAAACCCTTCACCGGGTCGATCGAAAATTAGATAAATGATCATCGTGTCGAACAGATTGAGAAATAAGGATCTGAACGAGAGCATTAATCCCGCACGCGCGCTCACAGCCTCTCCGCCTCTCTGGAGTCACGCTGACTGAGCAATAAAATTTCTTCATCGCGATGTAGACTCAAAGCCACGTCTCGTTTGGTTTTCCTATTCCTCTCTCTTTCTCTCTCTCTCTCCCACACACACACACACACACATCTAAAGTACCGATAATACTTTAGCGATAGAGGTCGAGGAAGAATCGTTAACGAAAAACACGGGTCAAATTCACGCCTTATGCGCGTGCGATATTATATACGCGAAGGATATATTAACGCTTCGTAAGATCGAATATCATTAACCGACGATTCTTTTAAAAGATGATTAGTGAGAATGGATAAATGACACGAGAGAGACAGAGAGAAAGAGAAAGATTTTCTTGTGGATATACATTGTACATTCGAAAGACTCATCACGACATGACTATATCTGTTAATAAGCGATAAGAATCTTGTCATATAGTAATTTAATGAAATATATGTATCTTCTTCATTTATAAATTATTCAATATTAGATCCTAATCAAGCAAACGTATGGCTTTGTCTTGCGAATTTTTATGACACTAAAAAGTTTCTCCATCAAAATCTATATATATATTTTTTTTTCCTGAGCTCAACTCTCATCTCACTTATCCTCCTGCGCCTCATTTATATTCTAATTTATTCGAGGAAAGACAATATATTGCTCCCGCGCGGTAACCTATACGATATATATATATATTTTATACAATATCTTGATCGATAACACCATGCGTTGGGCGCGGGAAAATCTCCCGGTGTCTCGTAGGTCGGATAATAAACCGGCCATTAGTTAATAAACGTTATACACACATATACATATATACTTCGAATGAAAGAGATCCTTGTATGCTCAGTCGCATCATCTTGGACGTTCATCGTCCACGCCCCTATTTCCAGAGAGAGAGAAAGAGAAAAAGAGAGAGAGAGAAATGTCTTGATGGTTGTTGATCGCAAGAGACGACGAACTGCACGCGAGATCACAGGATGGCCTCTCTCTTCTCTCCCGAACGTTTAATCATCATATTGTACGGTATATATAGAGAAAAACTGCGCAGATATAAAGCTCTAACGCTTTCGGAGCGTCTTGAGGCCTCGTGTATTCTCTTTTACGTCCAGCATCACGCAGACCTCCTCTCCTAATGTATTCTAATGGTATGCCGCCCCGACAATGAGGCACAACTCATCCATAGCATCCTCCTACACTCGAACCAACGAATAGACGCATAGACGTAATGCCTAATGGTATAGAGATGCCAGGTTCTCTTCATATCGCTTATCTCTTATCTCAGGGTTAGGCTTTTGCCATCGTTCTCATTTCGTTCCGTTTCATGAGTGACGCAGCCTTATGTTCCCGAACATTTGATACCTTCAATATTATCCAACGAGTTTTCTCCGAGCATTTATTCTACGGACAATCGCTTTTGTCTAAAGCTTTTGCATGTCCAGTGAGATCCTCCTACACAAGAGTACCAATACTTTGTACACTCGATGTACCATTTTATCTTTTTTTTTTTTTTGAAAGGCAAAATAAATTTGTGTAAAATAAATTTTGTTGTTTTTTTTTTTCGACCCTCATATTATAGCAGAAGCTTTGAAAACAAGCTGAAAAAACAAGTTTTCGAGCTTTTAATGCGAGAGTACTTAAGAAATGTTCTAAAAAAAATGCGGTTGAAAAATTCAAAGCGCTGTAATTTTTGAATCGCTCGACCGATCAGGCTGAAGTTCACGCGCAAATAGACCTGTCATGACCCCTTCTGCGGTGAAATTTGTCGTGCAGATGCATCTACTCGTTCGGATTTTTTGAGATTTTCAATTTTTCCAAAAAGTCTGTTAAAAATGGAGGATGAAAAAATTGCAAATTTAAATTTGTACTTTTCACCCATGTACAAAGCGTACTGTGTGAGGCAAAATTAGAAAAAGTGCTTACTCATAAAAGGGGACTTGAAAAATGGGGGAAAAGTACGAGAAAGCTATTTACAAATTTAAATTAATCTTTTTTTTTTTTAGACCCATTCATAACATTAAATTTGTATAACTCGAGGTAATCGATTTAACTCGCGCAGTGTGACATAAGTAGATCATGCAAAATGTCAGGCACGAATCCCGATATGAGAAGAACTCGACAGTATACAAAAATAATTAGAGCAGTCGAATTAGTGACAGGTGGATTAAGTTTTTTTTCCGATAATGTGGTGTTTAGCTCGAAAAGCAGTATAAAGGGGGAAGTTTGGGCATGAATATAACCCGTTTGGCTGCAAGAGTAGAGCAATAATGCTGGCATGCAGTGCGCGCAAACTGCATTGCGGGTGTATATAGTATATAGAGAGAATGAGCAAGGATCGTGCCGGTTTTATAAAATGTTGCCAGAGCGATGGAGGTGTAGGGGACAGGGGGAGGAGGAGATGAAGGGATGGCTTCACCCTGGAACGTGCCAGGACACTTTACCGTGCTGCTGCGCTTACTGCTGCCATACACTTCTGCCATTGCTGTGATGGTGGCAAGAGTTCAGAGCGAGCGATGCCCGCATTGCGGACAATCGCCGTAATTGGGGCTTCGTAAAATTGCAAAGCGGGGGTGATCCCTCTTTAGGCGGCTCGTTCGCGTACGGGGCTTAATTGCCGAACGATTGACCGAGAGCTCTAGACCAGCTGCGGTGAGATGGTTCGCAAAATATATATTGTATCACACTGATGTTTGCCTCTTGTGTGCGCGTTACGGCTAAAGAAAAATGGCGCTATATATATATATATATATATAATATTTGCAGTGCTGGTACACCGGGGAGGTCATGCAGGTCAACGGAGGTCTTCTCTGCCTCTCGTGGGTCCTGGGCACATTATAATTCTACACATATTAGCACTGTCTCCTGGCAGAATCCTGCGGTAAACCATAAGCCTTTTCCATACCTCTTCCCTTCTCTATAGGCTCTGAGTCTTCTCTCATTTGCTTGGGTGGAAAGGAACGCGATGCCGCAAAACTTCCGGAGGCGTGACAAGATTGATTAGGTCATACTTCATCCTCGTACATATACCCTCTGCCTATCTAATATCCACTTATAAGTTGGATACATCTATGAGCTTTAAAGCTTGCATGTTTTTTTTTTTTTTTTTTTCATAAATTTGTTTACTTCTCCTGGGTCTTTTGTGCGCAATATAAAATACTTAATAGCTTGGATGAGAGAGTAATGTATATATATATATATATATATATATATATATATATATACAGCTGGTATTCATCATTTGTTACCAAGCAATTGTATTTAAACCACAAAAGGCTCTTAAAGCTTTGATGGAGAAATATTTACAAAGAGAAAATCATTGTGTTAAAAAATGGCCCTGCCCAAAAGTAATCGGTGCAAATGATAACAATCGCAGACTTGCTGAAAGCATACAAACTCTGTGAGGAATCATCATTGATAGCGTCACACCTTAAATATATAACTGAAGAGAGATTGAAGAAGGATAAATATGAATCATACGCACAGATATGTAAAAATATGATCTCGGTGATGGTACGATGAGGGCAACCAACATGCGATTCCTATAACCTGAGGCTGCGGCAAAACGTCGCCGCCTCCTCCTGCGCCCTCTGCCGTCTGACCTATACGGTATATGGTAATTTGGCCAAACGCTCGGGGCCTCTCTCGATCTGTGTGTACTCGGGCGAGCGAGAGCTAGCGCGGGCGAACGTTCGCGCGCGTCTTCGACGTGAACTTTGATAATAACGCCGGGAGTGAAAAGGCGGCATGTCGCGGAGGTGGTACCGCGAGGCGGGAGTGGCGCAGCAGCCAGGTGAAACGTATATGTGCGCACTGCCGATCTCTCATATATATATATATATATATATATATATATATATATATATATATACACTCGAGCACAGTGCACAGGTGAATAACCAGGAACTGTTCGACGGTTGCCCGATCGCTCGATCCTCGAGCCGTGCCCCGCGTCCACAGGTACCTCAGGCTATACCTTGCAGTTACGATTTATGCACTCACACATAATACACAAATATATATGTCTAACTCGCACTATATATCTCGAATATAAAAAAAAACCAAACAGAGAAAATTTCGTTTTCAGCGATTTTTATAGCAATTTTATAATTTTCGATGATGTTGCTAGTGACTTCCTGACAATCGAACAAAAATACATGCAGATTCCTAAACAATTGTCTTTTTATTTCCGTTTTTTTGTCAAATTGGTTTACTGAAGTGGCCTCGCCCTAATGAAATTGGGACTTAACTTTGTGCTCATTTAATCGGAGCTTGAAAAAATCATAGCTATGATATCCATAATTAAGTTTTTTTCCAGAGATTCAGATGCTAGCAGAGTTTTTGCAACTTTTAGATTTTTTTAAATTACTCGAACAATCGCGATAACAGGAAGAATTTAGCAGTTTTTTATCTACGTGTATAATATTGAAATAACTTTGAGCTTTTTTTTAATTACTCGGCGTCGAGACGCTGTGCTTCTCTCTCGATATAACTCGAGTGCGCCTCATCCTACAACTTATCCACGTGCGCATAACTATCCATATGGCAAACAACTCACTAGTGATGCTCCAATCGCGGGCATAAGTTTTACTAAAAGCTGCACCCGGCTTATATATACATATATATATATCGTTTCTGTGCTCTCGCGAGCTCGATTAAATGTCGAAGGCCATGCTTGCGCGAGTAAAGTATATCTCTTCTACTATCTTCTCCTACTAAATTTTTCTTCGTCCTCGGGATTTATTTATCTCTCCTAATAAAGCGCGAGCTATAACCAATGCTCTTACTCTCGCTCGCCCTACCTTATATTACGAGGTGCATCGAGAGCGATGCTTTGCTGCTGAGCAGCAGCGAAGAGCCCATCATCGAGAGAGAAAAAGAGAGAGAGCTAAAACTCGAGTGTAACAAACACACACACACACACACACACACACACACACACACACACCGACATAAAGACGCCGGATTCTTGAGTGCGAGGGCCCGCCGCGAAGAGCTCTCCAATGCTGCGCCAGAGATATCTGGCACACTTCGTGCAAACTCGTGGCACACGTACCCGCGAGCTTCATACGGTGGATCGCGCACGAGCTCGAAAATTTACGGCACGCGAGCGTATACTACTACTATTACTACTATCACTAATATACTAATACTACTGCTGGTGGTATACATTCGCCTCTGACTGCCGCTCCTAACGTACACAGAGCGTATAAAAGCGAAAGATACAAGTCTGCGGGGGCCCATCGCTCGCATTCACGAGCGTCGTCATCTTCTTGAGCGTGTATAGTATAGTTACGTATATGAGCAACCGAACCCTCTCATCCGCACGGCAAACTGATATGTATATATATATATATATATATATCGGCGTGCGCCTGATGCTGTGTTGCTCCTTACAGCACGTATATAAGTTGTCGTTTGCGCAACCAATGTATATGCGAGATGCGCAACATCGAGTGCACCAGGATAAAAGGACAGCAGTAAGACGAGAGAGGAGAGATCTGCACCGGCTGCACCCACAGAGTCAGCCGGTTTTTCAAAACCGCCAGATATATCGCGACTATACGACATCATATAGCGGTTGTATCACACACAACATACATTGGGACACTCGGATACTTGTATTTGGGCCTCATGCTTGAAATTACGAAATTTTTAAGTATGTGGCACTTGCACGAGGCGGTCTCGGTACAGTCATAAAAGTATCATACTTTATTTTCATCGTTATTTTACCCACAGACGAATCATCATTAATAAAAAGTTTCGAGATAATTGATGAAATCAAAATGTGTCGAATCATAGTCAATAAGTGTGAGTTTGATTTCAATCAGACTTTTTAACTCCATTAGCGGGTATTTCAGGACAATGAGGAAGATAACATCGCATAAGTTGCATCAAGCATGGGGCCCCACTTACATTGGGGCACATACGATTCATCATTAATACTGTCAACGTTAATGAGTTCGATCAATATGTCAAGTCCACCATCAAATGTGACATTGATTTCAATCATACTTTGCCACTATTATGATACAAAATCAAAAAGATGACTTTGAAAATGTAGAAAAGAGCGATCAATCACCATTATGGAAACTTTGGTAAAGACATTCATCTCATTTTCTTTTTTCTCCAATGTGTCACGGCGCAGCGTACTCGCGTTCCGCGATTGTACCATTCTGATTAACGGCTCCCTTTGGATTATTCGCAATGTATTTCTCTGTAGTATACACAGCATCGTCGCATTGTCGTCTACCGAGTCCTCGAGGTATATAAATCCAAATTCCACGCTGAGATCTTTCCTTCTCGTTGTCGCAGTTCTCTCGGGGGAATACGAAGGATCTTCGCGATTCTAGCGAGTATGTATCGTGGTTTGGCGCACGGAGCTTTTCTCAACAAGCTCCTGGCGCTCAATTCTTGTCGGTAAAGACACACACATGCATATAAATGTGCACCTGTGTTTAAACCGTACAATATAGTCTTGAAGAGCCGATCTAGCAACTGGTGGCCAATGACGATAATCCGTGCCGGGGTACAGCCTACTTTGTTCAATTTTATCGATAAACTCCATATACGAGGAACAAAATGAGATTCTTCCGATGCGTGGGCGCAACGATAGTCTTCAACGAGAGTCTTGAAGATATATACATATATATATATGTATACTTTGTACGAGATTCGATCGTTATACCTATTCGTAAGCTATTAACCATTCGACTCGTACAGTCTCAAACGTGCCCGCGTTTGCTCTTCTCGAGTTGTGTTCGAATGGGACACACGAACGATTCACCCGACGAAAGAACGAACCGCGATGTTCCATCGCGTAACGAACGGGCAAATCAAAGCTGTATGGAGCGTCGTGCGGGAGCGGCCCGTCGCCGAGTGCATACTGCAAAGTCAGAATGCAACGAGAAAGAACGAGGCTGCACTATACAATATGTATAGGTATATATATACATATATATATAAGTTCTCGTTGTTGATCCACTACTCGCCTCGCCTTATTCTCTCTCTTGGATCTCTCCTGGAACACTTTAGTATTCTACCTGCGTCACATGTTAACTCGTGCCACTAACTATGCGCTGCTCTTCTTCTTCTTCTTCTTCTTCTTCTTATACTTTTGCCATTCGTGGCAGTATTCATATATACGTATGTAATCCGTAAACAACTGTGCACGTCGGCACAATATTATGGAAATATCACTGACTGTCCAACTATCCGAGGCCCGTCCTGTAAATATAATGACAGAGAACATATCGTAGCGTAAAAGTGAGCACGTATTTGTATCGTCCATTATGTAACTCGACAATCGCTAACTAATAATCCTCGTTCTTATGGAGACTCTGATTTGATGCTCATGTGGAAATTACATTATTTTGGACAAAGTTGTGAAAAAAATTTTGAAAATTTTCGGAAAAAATTATAAAAGTGTCAGATGATATTTATTATAATGATAAATATAAATATGAATATTATGGCGAGTAGGATCATCCTCGATGTTGTGGCATGGCGCCTACAAGTCCGAGGGCCGTTTATCATCACATGGACAGAACAGTGGTGGAATGAACGAGGAAGAACTTTTGCAAAAGGTGCGGAATTGTATTCATTCTTGATTTACCGAACTGAGACTTATTTGTCATTGAATCCTCTATAATTTCATATCTACGAGATCAGCCGCACGTGCTGCTACCTATACGAGTATTCATCCACCACTGTCTAGCTTGCCTACCAGCAAATAGGAGTAATGTAAAATCTGTATGATTTATAATTATCGGAGGGGCTCGCCGCATTCACTCTTCGCGATATATAACTTTGCGGTTTTTAATAATTTTAATACGATTTGTCTTTGATCTCAGCATCGGATGGTGCTCTAGAAAAATCATTCGTGCCTTTTGCATGGCCAACCTCGATGTTTTTCTTTTCTAATGATAGAGCGGCTCGATTCTATGAAATCGATTCTATCGGGTGCCGACTGCCACCACTCGCTACAGCAGCCAGTGCATAAGTACGTAACACTTGAGAGAGAAAGAGGTAGGAGAAGGAGCGATAGGGAAATAGAGATAGAGAGACGCGAGCAAAACTGAGCATAGAGAGTTTCCTCTTTTCATCTGAGAATATATAAATTCAATGGGCCGTGGCTGAGGCTCAACCTGGCAGCCGACAAACGGAACCTGGCGAAACGAGCACGTACAGGGGACGAGAGCATTTGCATCTGTACCATCCTCGAAGAGGAACTACCCGACTCTCTCGCACGCTCCACTCTCCGAGTACATACTTTTGCTTCTGCTTTTGCTTTGCTCGCTGCTATACGCTCTGTTATAGACTGTGCATTATAGCTTTTATATAATACACGAGGAAAATATGAGAGTCCCCGCTTGTCGGATCCCGCTTCTCATCTCCCGACGGCGACGCCGACATCGTCCACGAGAGAACAATGCGACCAGCGCCAAGACTATCGACTATTCTCCGTTCCCAGTCGGACATAAGACCGTGGATTTACGATGTTGTTGCACCCCGTTTCTCTGTGCCACGAGGAACCAACGGGGCAACGAGAGAATGAGGGATCTCGCGTTAGTGCTCTACTAAATGTCGCTGAAGTTTCGAATGAAGGCTCATCGTCTGCTGTCGACGTGCCCAAACTGAAACTCTGGCATGTCTGACTCGCATAGAATTATCTACTGGCACTGACAAATTAAACAGAAAAAGTCATTAAATCCACTTCAAGGAAAATATTATGCTTTTCGGATTTTTTCTAGATGATACATCGAGAAGGGTTGACATTGATCTCGCGTTAGTGCTCTACTAAACGTTACTGAAGTTTCGAATGAAGGCTCAAACTTTTGGCATGTCTGACTCGCACAGAATTATCTACTGGCTCTGACAAAGTAAACAGAAAAAGAAGCGTCCGAACACACAAATATAAACCTCGAATCTGTCAAATTTTTAATTGACAACCGCGTAGTTGCACGGATAAGTTGACTGATTTTATGACTGTCAATTTAGTTTTTCCTAACTTGACATATCATCGTCATTCCTGCACTAACTGGGATGATAAATGTAAATATAAAAATATTTTCGAGGAGAGATTTGCTCGAAACGAAACACACACACACACTCACATACGTTATATATGAAATTGCTTATATATTATGCAGGGTCCCTCTTAGCTCTCTCGTCTAATCCTTGTCAGCAAAGGCTGTTAGCGGCCACTAATGTCACCTCGCGCTCAACCCACGTTTTTTTCTCTCTCTATCTTTCCCTGGCTTCTCCACTCGTTTTACTCTGTACCCTCGTTCGCGGTCGTCGTTAATGTCGTGATAAACGCACAGATGATGCAAGAGAGAGAGAGACAGAGAGAGAGAGAATTCTTGCAGGCTGCTACAGACCCTGTTTCCGTCCCTTATGCTCAGATATGAGTTCAACAATTTCTCTGCCTACGTTCTACGAGTTTCTTCACTATACGAAATAAAACCGTGAGGAATATGAGCTCGTGCGTCGCCGCAAACACACACACACACATGTATTCTTGTCACGGTTACGATTCTACACACATCCTCAAATACAGTGACTATAGGAAGTTTTGTCCAGATGCTGCTGGGATCTTCGTCGGTTGATTCCGTGACCGTGAAAATACCTCAGCACCCTCCTTTGGTCACCTGGAAGGATATTCTGTGTAGATTTTCTTAAAGAAAGACGGAGAGAGAGAGAGAGAGAGAGAGAGAGAGAAACAGGCAAAAGACAGGCTCGTGCGGGGCACCGCGAAGAAAATACGTTTGCAAAGCCACATCCGCGAGCTCGAAACCCAAGAAAATTCTTTCCCTTTCTCGAGAGTCTTGTCGTCATCACCGGGGGAATCCTCACTACGGGAGGCCAATTATACGTGTGCACACTGTGCGTACCCGTAATTGCAGCAATGAAAATTCTAATGACATCGAGGGCTGTCAACCGCGATGGAAGAGCGTGTGCCTCGTGTCCTATCTGCTACGTGCCAGATGAGAAGATCATGAGATGATCTCAGGATATGTCAGGAGAGTGAGCGGAGAGCGAGTATAGGGCAACCGTAAAGCGAGGAAAGTTCATGCACTCATCTGGTTTTGCGTCAAATTCTCTCTCTCTCTCTCTCTCTCTCTCTCTCTCTCTCTCTCTCTCTCTTTTCCTTCTTGTTCTCGTTATATGAAAATTGCTCACATCTGCTCGCTTGTAAAACGACAAAGACCAAGACCCCCCCCTGTCCTTGTATCTTCAATTTTTCGTACCATCACTGTATGACGTCCAGGTGGAGCGCCCATATTCCCATTTTGACCTTTAAATATGCGCCGCTGTATGCACATATATATCTATATATTCTGCATTAGATTGAGCATATACAAGGTGCGGGCATTTTCTATCTTCGTCTCTCGCGACATATAAAATTTATTCACCCTTCGCGCTCTCTCGTAGTGCAACGCATGGAATAATCGTCGTTCGGGCTCTCTCGTGCGTAAGTTTACGAGGACTTTTATTTTCATTATCGGTGGATATATGCACACGATTTTACTGACATTCAAGGAAAACGTTTAAACGATTTGCCTCGATATGTATATGCAGCTGCTATTAAGGAAATCGTAGATTTTCATATCAATTCAATATAAATTAATTATTTATCGGATTTTTAATGAAATATTCCGCGCGGTGAGTTGATACGATCTTCAAAGTGTAATCGTTAAGTGAAGTAAATCGAAGCGGCAAGAAGTTGAAACTCTTGGATGAACATGAATCAGCTCGCGACGACAGGGGGAGGGGGGAAACGTCGTCGAGAATTTTACAGTGCATCGATAAAAATTTGAGTATGAACGTTTTGCATCGCCTGACGGTGAGTAACGCAGGCTGAAAGATATTCTTGGGATTTCTGATGCGGCAAAGTCGCGAGGCGAGGCAAGAAGAGAACATTTTTTTCGCTACCGGCTGACAGGCGTGACCGTAAGAAAGCTTGATTAATAACCGAATAATAATACAGAACGGGCGTGCTCGCGCATTGTTCATCGAACATAGAGCGAACCTTCTCCACTGCGTACACTACGTACAAACATTGCATATATATATATATATATATATTTTTTTTTTTTTGTGTATTACGTACTCGAGAGGCTATACATATATGAATACTTTGTGTTGTTACGTCCGCGAGGGGAATAAATAATAGTCCTTTCTATGCACACACATCGCAACGCTACTTTTTGCGCTGCTTTCGCCGTTAGTTGATTTTTTTTTCTCTACCATCGCCAACCCTCGCTACATTCTTTGTTTATGTATAAAAATCAATATATTGATGTACATATAGCACACAACTCGCAGCACGGAATTCCCTTTCTATCGCTCAAATGCTCCTGTATAATCTTCACTTCATGTACACACAAACACACACATACCCATACATATCGAAATTGTACTATATATTTTGTAATACATCGACAAATTTATGAGCTGCAGACTGCTCGTATTAGGAAAAAAACTAGACCGATTAATAACGAGATGAGTAATAACTCTATATGCGAGACTTTCCACAGAGAGCGTGCCTGCACATATCTCATGACAATTCCATTTTTTTTTTTTTTTTTATTCTCCCTCGTTCTTCGTTATGTACATAACGAAGAACGAGGGAGACTGACGTTATACGTTGACGTTATCGAACATGAGACTGACGTTATACTTGCAAATTTCTTGTTCACATTTGGCAGACGATGTGTACATTCTTTTTCACCGATCATAAATATACATATATATATATGTATATATATTGATTCTCTTTCTCTCATTCTCCATTCTCGTTTATACTCAACTCTTTTCCCTCGCGTGCACGCCCTTTCAAACAGTATTTACTCACCGCTGAGAGTTTCTTTTCGCGCTTTCTCAGTTTGTACCTCCGCTCTCGCGTCATAAATTTATGTTATATGCGGCCTCTCGCTTTTTGACATGAATGACAAGGACGAAGAGAAAAGAAGGAGGAATGAAGAAGAAAAAAAAAGCTCACGCAAGCGGTGGCTGTCGGTGGATGAGAATCATCGATCATCTCCAAGAAGCCTCTAAATGGCTGGTAAATAATTAAGTCTCTCTCTCTCTCTCTCTCTCTCTCTCTCTCTCTCTCTCTCTCTCTCTCTCTATCTATCTCTCTCTGGGTCTCGCGACTGTAATAACTGCGAGGGATGAGAGAAGATGCAAATCGATAATCGATCGATCGCATTTATTCGATTGCAGGCATTCCGTATAAGACTTTGATTGCAAGATTCACCGAAAGATTTGCCGCTTAACTTTACATTTTTTTTTATTTTTTTATTCTTCGTCCGATTTGATCTCGAAGAGACTCGAAGTCAACTACGAAACTATACAGGGAGAGTCTGACATGCGTTGCATGCTCTCGCCGACAACTTGGTACTCCCGGCGATTTAAACCGACACGATTGTTCGCACACACATCGCGATGTAGTAAAAGAGTGAGGGAGAGAGACAGAGACAGATGAAAGAGTCCAGGGCGCGCGCTCGGCCGTCCGATCCATAATTTTTCAAGCTCTGTGGCCTCTTCAAGACTTCCGGCACGCGCCCCGCCTTCTACACCGTCGGCCATATAGTAGCACGCTATATAAATATATATATATATATATATATATATATATATATTTATATAGCGTATATATATAATATTTATATTTATATAGCGTATATATATATATATATATAAACGTACCGCGGGTTCTTCTCATTTCTGAAGCGATAATAAATTCTGACGTGCCCTCTCTACCTTTCGGATTTCTCAACCGTCACCCCACCGATGATCATTTCTTTTCTTTTTTCTTTTTTTTTCTTCGTTCAATTTTTTTCCCTCAGACTGGCCTATAATCTATGCATCAGGGTGGTCGCTACTCGCTCTCTTCTTGAACAAACTTTTTATGTCTCTATGCGAAATATGGCAAGCATCCATTTAGGTCTTCACTATCTATAATGCAAATCATATAATTTTTTATAACGTGGGCACAGTTGAGAAATGGATTTTTCAAAATATCACAAGAAAATTTTTCCAGAGTAATTTAATTTACTTAATTAATTCATAAAATCTATTCAATTTAAATATATGTTTATGAATTAATAAAAAAATATTTTATATGCGTTTGTGAATTTTCAACAGATTTAATGGGAATCAATCTTTTTTTCACGCAGAAATTATATATATATATATATATATATATAATTAATGGGGAATGTTTCGCTTGCATCAGAGCTTCGTTAATCTCAGTAGCTAGAGGCAACAAGAGAGGACCGATGATTTATCGGCGAGTGTTATCTGTGTGTCCCTTCGGTGAGTTAATAGCGTGCAAATACCTCGGGAACTACGGGCTACGGGGGTGACGAGTCACAACGAGGAAACCCACAATCCCTCGAGAGCGCGCATTTTACACATAACAGAAACGATCGAGTGAACCAAATGCTGTTTTAATTATAAACGAGTTCGCACACACGGCTTAGAGATGAGGTCTCACCGTTTATGTCACCCGTATACAAGCGTTCGTGCTTTTTCGTTATTTCGTAACGCCATTTAGCGAATCTCTCATTAGCGATATAATTAATTGGAATTCAATGCCCAAGAAAATCTGGCTTTCATGACTTATATAGGGATCTTCTATATATGTCCACATCATTAGATATTTCAGTAATTTTTCAACGCACTCGAAATTACAAACGTGAAAATATAAAAATTGGCTTGCTGCCAAATTAATTGCTCTGTAATTGACAGAGTGAATTTTAGCTCATAAAAATGATAAAAAATATTCGACTATTTTTTTTTTTTGGGGTCTCGGGTCTCTTGCCAAACCTTCTTTTTCTGGTCACCGAATTATCCTCAGTAAATGCAAACTTTTTGCTCTCATGCATGTATATAGGTACTATATCTATGCATATATATATATATATATTACATCACTTGCACATATTCCCATAAATCACAGCTCGCCGGAAGACCCGTTGGATCCTTTCAATTCCATTTATCAAACTCGTCCGCCCGGGTGGACCCTTCAACTCTCTTTCTTTTCATTCTCTTTGTTTTTCACGCCCACCCGCGTCCCCCAGATCACGAGCAGCAGGAGCAGGAGCAGCCGGCGTTAATCCGAATCAGTGACGAGAGGGGCGGCCAAGCGGTGAAAGCTGTAAAATGGCAGAAGCAAGAGACGAAAAAAAAGAAGAAGACGAAGAAGAAGAAGAGCGACCATATAAGAAAAAGCCTGAGGCAGAGACATATGTGCGAAAGAAGAAGCACAAATAATTCGGTCGAGTGAACGAAGCAATGGAGGAAGAGATGCTGGAAGAGACCGGTAATTTTTCAATTTGGTTATGAGAAGCCTCGCCAAGAAAAAGAACTCTTCCCTTTCTTCTGAGGGCCACGAGTCTCCCGTCTCGTATTTTATGAATGATTATACGAAAAAAAAAAAAAAAAAGCATCAACACTTTGGAAGTGCAGCTTGCAAAGCTGACCGGCTGGTCTTGCGCATTTCTCGAATTCATTTGGAAGACCCGAAAAATTTTACATTGCGTGAGTCCGAGTGGTAAACCCCACGGGGTTCTTATCTTTATATTCTCGTCGATCGTTTTTTTAAACCGAGAGAGAGAGAGAGAGAGAGAGAGAGAGAGAGAGAATCGTAAGTGCGATTTTCTTACCAACTCTAGAGGAAGAAGAGGCTTTATCGCTCCGTGTCTTTTTTCTCTTCCTTCAAGCCACTTCTTCTTCTCTCTTCACGAGAGAAAGAGCGAGACCCAGCCATGGGTTGCTTGCTCGCACACACCCATAAGTCATGCTAGGTGTTCCCCCAGTAATGACCCCCGGCTTCTCGTTTTACTCATATCCTCAGGCGCGTCCGTGCCGACGCGAATTACTCCGTTTCTCTGTCTTTCCTTCTCGCCCTTCTTTCTTCTTCCTTCATTCTCTCTTACCTGCGTCATCCTTCTTCGCGTCTATTCCCACGTAAATTCCAACGCTCGCCACGATGGTACGTCAACCAATCTCCGTAATTAAATGACTCAGGTATATTTACCATGTCTCTTGTACAACGTATCCGTTCTTCTTGTACGATTCATAACGAAAATATTAAATGAAATCATTAATAATAAATGAAATTCATGATTTATTATTCAATTTAACAGAGCGTTTTTTTATTTATTTCTTTTTTTCCATTCTCCCGGAAACTTCTCATATTCTCAATGAAACGGACAATATACGTGTAGTTATTTTGCGAGAATCTTTACACGGGCATCGAAGTTCAACATATTCGCGCCGAGAGTGGTCTTTTTCCGGGACGTTGACTGCGTTACATCTTTCAACTTTGTCGCTTCTACCCCAGCTACATAGCCGCTCTTTTCTGGCTCTTCCTACATGTATATAAATATATATATACAAGCTTCTTCGATGGTTTAATGTTCGTTGTACAACGTATCTGTTCTTTTCGTACGATTCATAACGAAAATGATTAGATGAACTATATATTCATTATTTATTATTCAATTTAACATAGACCGTTTTTTTTCTTTCTTTCTTTCCATTCTCCTGGAAACTTCTCATATTCTCAATGAAACGGATAATGTACGTGTAGTTATTTTGCAAGAATCTTTACACGGGCATCGAAGTTCAACATATTCGCGCCGAGAGTGGTCTTTTTCCGGGACGTTGACTGCGTTACATCTTTCAATTTTGTCGCTTCTACCCCAGCTACATAGCCGATCTTTTCTGGCTCTTCCTACATGTATACATATATATATATATATATATATATATATATATATATATATATATATATATATATATATATATATATATATATATATATATATATATATATATATATATATATATATATATATATATATATATATACATGCTTCTGCGATGGTGTAACGTTCGGCCGTTGCTGTTTTGCCGTATTGCAAGAGCATGGGGCAAGACACCTTATCGAGCCAAGATCTTTACCGGTCACGGGGGTTAACTCGAGATAACGCGATTAGTCGCGCTCGACCGGTCTCTCTCGGATACGCGCGCGCGCACGCGTGCGCGGTCCAAGTCCAGTAAAATTTCAAGCAACGCATCAGCAAATAATCCAGCAGCAACAGCGCCGAACATCGCTTGAGTTGGTATAAACTCAGTGTGATGGTCCAGCTCGCGCGCCTGAGTCGAGTGAAAATTGAAGAGGGAAGATTCTCTCTCGCGGTCGGCAGTATCAGTTACCGTTGGCTACTATCTGATCTTGTACACACACGGCAAGAGAGACACGAGCGAGAGAAAAAACGAAAAAAGAAGGAACTGAGTGCCTGGTTTGTTTTATAGTTCCTGTGTGTGTGTGTGTGTGTGTGTGTGTGTGTGTGTGTGTGTGTGTGTGCAGCGCGCTATTCTCAATGTTGCTTTTCATAAGCACGTGGTGCAAGTTTCTGCAATAGTATACAGATGATTACTTGTATGTATTGTATGTATGTATATGTATATATGTATATAAGGATAAACAACGAGGAGTATGCGCGTGTGTCGTCATCTTTCGGTTATCTTTGACGCGAGCCACTTGAAGCTTACTTTATCGTAATCGGTGAATAGAAAATACGGATATACTCTCTGGCGCCCCTTTCTCTGGCTTTTTCTGCAAAAGTTTTTCTCGTGTATCGTTCATCACCGTAGAAACTTTGAAAACTGCACGTATCGTCTATCACAGGAACAAATAGAAAAGAATGAAAATTCATGGTTGTACGAAGAAATTCTCTTGACCTTTGACTTGATATATTAGAACGCTGGTATAGCTGGGTAACGCTGGTCCTGGTACAAGAACGCATAGATCTTCTCGTTTCTGTAACTAATCTCGAGGCAGATAAAAATTTTATTACGAGAATTTTTTTCAATTACATTTCTCATCGCATCACTGCAATCGCTGAATTAAATATATTCTGTATATTTATACACATTGAGCTGCGAGGATTCTCGAGTGATTTATCAATCAACAAATCTTGGGATCACGAATCGAGTAATTAATTATATTGAACCACAAGAGCACGGAGCGAGAAGTCATCGGGAGAAATAAAGGGAGACCCAAAGAAAAGGCACTAAGATGAAAGGTGCAGCAAGGTGGCACATTGAACAGGTGCGCGTCACGATGACTTAAACCAATGCTACTTTATATAAATATACTTTGACATTTATGGTACAGCAGGCCGCCCGACCCGAGCTTAGGTCGAATCAACCAGACGTCGTCTCGGCTGCTTCTCATTACGTATTCTTGCATCGAGATCAATTTATCAAATCGTATCGCCCTTTTGGGCTCTCCCTTATATATATATATATATATATATATATATATATATATATGTACCAGGCTAAAAGGAGAAGCCAGCCGTGAATACGACGCTCAAAATCATTGATACGCTTTTGTACACTCGAGGTAAATTGACATTTCATTTAAATTAATTAATCCCGGAGGAAAAGATTGATTGATGCGATCGATTATTTATAGTGCCTGGGTTCAATTGAATTTCAGCCAGCATCCTTCACCAATTCGGTGAGTGAAATAGTTTTCATGTGTTACTCACACAAGAATCGTTGACATTAGCATAAAAGAAATTGAATAAATGATAGGATGGACGAGCTTTGAGGGTTTAATCCATTAAATCTTTTATATATATATATATATGTGCGGCATTCCATTAATTCATCCCAGGTGAATTAAACAGGTCCATGATCCTCGCCTTCTCGAATTTAGTCGCCATTTTTTTATATGCTTTTAACCATTTGGCCTGGAAAATTCCAGAGATATAAACGTCCTTTCTTAAAAAAGATATTGCGATGAAAACTCGAAATGCGAGATAAATATACCGAACAATCTCGCAATTGTGAAGACAATTTTGCCAATTTGCCGTTCGCGAAGCGCGTGTTCTAAACACGAAATTAAAAACTTGAAAGCAGTGACTATGACTTTTAGTATTTCCAACACGCATAAATATTCAAACAAACGACCGCAAAGTTCTCGCGCAGATTTCTCTGTCAGTATAAAATTTGTAATTGGGAAATGTAGGTAATGTTTAAATTTGGAATATTCTGGCTGCAAGAGTTCTCGCGTGTGAGATGGAGAGCGGAAAATCATCGAGCTGGAATAGCCAAAACGCGGTTCGATCTATTTATATATGGACGAATACCGAAATTCATGGGCTCGATTTATAGCGTGACAGAGGTAAAATGCTTTTCCGTGTTCGCGTCGACGATCGAATATTCGCGCATACAGTGAGTGCAAGCTACGCAGGGTAAATGCATCAAGCTTGCATGAGATTTGAGGTATTGGAACGAACAGAGAGCTGTAAATTGGAGAAGTGGCTTAATTGGGAATTTGATTGGCGGTGAACCGAGAGACGATTTCTCACTAGGCATACATGCGTCCACGGGATTATACATTTACGTGGTATATGCTCTGCCATATACATATAGCAACGATGGCTCATTTTGTGTGTGCTGAATAAAGCCTCTCTCTTGTCAGAACAAACCATTATCGCTTGCTACAGCAATCCTTGCTCGTTTCTCCATCCCCACCCATTAATACATTTCTCGCGTGTACACCATTTGACTCATGCGTCTATATATATATATATATAGATATATAAATCCACAACATTGTGAGAGAACAGAGAGGATCTCGTAAAGTCTTGGCGAGTTTCAGTCAGCCAATCGGAAGGTGACCAAAAGCTGAGCTGGCGTTACTTTAGCTCGGGTTGGTTCCACCCCCACCGGGGATGGGGGAGGACGCAATTTTACCGCTACACAGTATGAAGAATCTAAGTATTATAGAAAGAGACTACGAGGCTACTATATACTTGTACTGGTTGTACGGGTTATTCTGGCGGATTCATGCAAGGCAAACGATCGTGAGCTCGCGGTCACACAGCGGAGAGCGAAGTGCACAGCGACCACGTCGAGATATCGTATAGGATGACCTACTTAGCTTCGTACTTAGGCTCCTCCTCGGTGAAGGGGCATCCTCGCACGTTGAGGCCTCAACAGACTCATCGGAAAAGTCGCCCGTTCTCTATGCATTGCATGCCGAGAGAGCCCCCGCATGCTCGATTACTCGCGCTCGCGCCTCACTCGCTCAAGCGCAAACTCCTCCACTCACGGGCCAATCCCGTTCTTCGCGATATCTCTTCTCTATTTCCCCACCTTTTTCAACTTTACTCATACTTCCAACTATCTGTACCAGATCTTCCGAGAGTTTGTTTTGTACTTGAATATATAGACACTTGTTTTATTTTCTTAACGAGAATATCTCGTGAAAAGTTGAACCAATCAACGAGCTCGCGAGCCTTCTCTTCTTCGTCTCCACCTTCACTATTTTTTTGTATAGGCGCAGTACGAATGCTGATTATTTCCATAAACAAATTCATTGTATTGTATATTGTCCATCGATTGCAGAATTGCAATGAGAATCGGAAATATTTTGTTAGCTGAAAAAATTTAACCAGTCAAGAGAGAATGACACTTGTAAAATATGACAAGATCGAGGGGAAAATCGTAACGTTCTATAATGAGTGGTTCCGTTTCTCAGTAACTCGAAAAAAATATTGAGGAGACCCCATTGTATATAAACGTCATCATTGATTTATATCCTCGAGACTCTCGACGTTAATAATTCATCGATCTATCCACAGAACGGAACGTTTTTTTTTTTCTCTCTCATATGTTATTTCTTATCAGTTTCGAGATATCCGTTAGAAGATAATATGCATGTTCTCGCAATAGCGGCAATCCTTTAGCTACGGCCATATACTGAGAATATAATAATTCGTGATAATTAACATCATCGGCGTTATTTATGGTTGGTAGACGTGGTCGATGATATTTTCCGATAACGACGATTATGAGAAGGGTGTGTACACGTTGTTCTGTGGCACATTTTTTTTTTCATAATGTATCAACGGATAAAATTCAAATGAACTCATCGAATAAAATTTTGAGTAGAACGATTTTTATTATTATTTGTATTCCTTTTTTTTTTAATAACTGTCAAGTCTGATCTGTAGCATCGCTTAGGTTGAGTCTTTGCAGATATTATTGGGCTGAATTTGATGGATATCGAAATAATTCATGATAATTAACATCAGCGTTATTTATAGTTGGTACAGACGTGGTCGATGATATTTTCCGATAACGCCGAGTATGAGAAGGGTGTGTACACATTATTCCGGGCACATGTTTTTTTTTTTTTCATTAAGTATCAACGGAAGGGATTCAAACCCATCGAATAAAATTTCGCGTAGAATGATTTTTATTATTATTTCATTTTTTTAAATAATTGTCAAGTCTGATCTGTAGCATCGCTCAGGTCGAGTCTTTGCAGATATTATCGGGGTGAGTGTGATGGTGTATATCGATGAAATAAGGATTGAGAGATCGTGAGCTGATGGGGGAACGAGAGATGGAACTTGGGGTTCGTGGGAAACGATGGTCCATCGTCGTGTGTCTATGCAAGAGTCCGGCATAAGCGCCGCTCGTCTTACATTGCGAGTTAGAACCGTCTTGCGCACATACCTACACACCTCACGAGCACGCCACGAGATCACAACACACATTACTGTCTTTCTCTAATCTCTTACACGTCGTTAAAAACACGTCATTAACGTTAAACGCGCTCGCGGCAAAGCCGAGGCTCCATGACGAGGAATATACTCTCGATCCTATTACAAAAATCACGTAAGATGTATATATATATATACATTGAAAGTCGAGAGATTGCCAGTGAATCGAGAATTATTTACTGTTCCGAATAGACGAGAAAACTAAATCGCGTTCGATCGGAAGGCCAGACCTAAGTTCTCGAGACTTGCCATAATAAATAAAAGTGTTTCAACTTGGTGCCTGAGGCACATCAGCAGGGTAACTAAAAGGTCCCGATGAAGATCGATGGAACTAAATGAAGGAAAGAAGAGATTGGTTAATAAAATATATTCATATCGAATATAAGTACATTGATCATTATTTAGAGTATACTTGATGTAACCACGCCCGTCGATAACCATCAAACGGCCAATGAATTCATCGCTTCATTAATTGTCCAATATATTTGGGGAACCCAGAACTACGATAATTTAATACGCTTTGTATCTCATGATAATCTAATTTGCTAATATACTATAAGCGATATATATATATATATATATTTAAAATATGTAGCAAGGATATCTCTGCGTGGGATCTTGTCCGATCTATGATCCATCGATCGATCTGTATATGTCTCATATCTCACATCTCTCATCTCTCCCAATCGATCGAAGCTAACGAACAATCCGCCGATTCATATATATTATATACACACTCGCATTTTTCAATGATCGATTCTTATTTTTATTCTTTCAAGACATTATACGAAGACTCAAAAGTCATCGAAACAATTTTTCATATGCTATTACATTAAAGCTCTCATTGTGCCAGAGGTTGTCAATTATTGGGACGATGATTAATCTTTCTGAACGAGAGGGAGTGTCTCGAGCCTCGGTCACACAGCCCGAAATCTCGTCACTCTAGCGCCCAGCAAAGACAATTTTTACTCGTTCAGAAAAACATGAGAGCAAAAGTATTGTATTCTGTGCCAAACTGTTGCGGTCGAGCGAGAAGAGCACAGGCTGGGAATGAGCTTGGGAAGTTCCTCCCACAGTGCGAGATATACAGGGACTTTTGCCTAATATATATATGTAGATATACTTTGAGCAAGAGGGATCTCTCTCTCTCTCTCTCTCTCTCTCTCTCTCTTTCCAGAGAGAGAGCGAATCTCTGATGACGGAAGTTGGCCTCGAGCGTCTTATTGTGTAGCACAAGCGCCAAGCTGTGCCTTTAAAATATTTTTTAATGCTTGCGTTGCAGCAACTTTGCGTCACGAATCCTCACCTCAGATACATTATGCACACCAAGGCAATGAAAAACAAAGTTTCTTCTGTCAAGGAGGAAATTATAAATATTCCGTTTTCTAATTAAATATTTAAAAAAAAATATATTTAATTCATCGAACTTGAATTATTAATGAAATTATTCAACGAATAAAATGATATGAGAATTCTATAAATTGACAGAATTAATAGAGAATATATTTGTTGGATGATAAGTAGCTGGCGAGAAAGATATAACATTATATTACGCCCCTGGGGAAAATATCACTCTCGCGCCACATAGTAAGCGTTACGCCCCAAGCTCATAAGATGAGAGACAGAGAGAGAGAGAGGAAGAATCCATATGACGTTATATATGTACATGTCGAGGTGAGCAGGAGCTCACCATAGGCGCACAGCTATCATTGTGAATAGGGAGCAATCAGATATCATTAGGGTTTTTATGAGGCCGTTTGTACGAGTCTCCTGAGGGCAGACAGACAGGTACTATATTCCCACGATCGCAAATCTCCGAGTACATGTTAACTGTGCATATATACTATATATATCATCTATCTAAATCAAAAGTTAAAAATTTTCAGTTCACACAATTCTTTCCTAGATCGAGGTTAATTTTTATTTTTTTTTTCATCTTAATTTCGCATCCCTATCGTCAAAAGATCGTATTAAGTCTCATAGAATATCGTAAGTAGATCTTTACAACGATGAAAATTTATGAGAATTATTCAGAGTGACTTAGAGTATATTGTATGTGTATATGTACGTCATGTGTGGTAAAGAATGATCGGGTGAAGAAAAAGAAAAAGAAAAAAAAGTCTCGTTCACTCAATTCTCCGCAACGTCAGTCAATTTTAACGAGGCGACAGACTCTTCACTCTTTCTCTATGGTATATAACCTCTCTCTCTCTCTCTCTCTCTCTCTCTCTCTCTCTCTCTCTCTCTCTCTCTCCCCCTCTCGCAGAGCAACAGAAAGCGCAAAGTTTCCTAATGGGATTGAAAAGAGATTAAGGCGTTTCGTCCGGAAGAGAGGTGAATGCAAGTTGGTGGGTACAAGCCCGAAGTGAGTGAGAGATGATGGGCAAAGAGAAGTGAAGAGAAGAAGGCGCGCGAGAGAACCTGATAGACTCGCTGAGGGCTTCTCTCGCGCTCGGATAACGAGAAAATCTCATCGGTTCTCTCTCGCTGGTGTGCGGAGAGCTGGCCAAAGAGCGCGAGAGAAGCGAGTCACGACGGAGACGTCGCCGTCTATATAAGCTGGCCACGAACCACACAGCATAGACTCTCTCATGCGAACGGACATATCTCTCACGAAGAAAGAGAGAGAGAGAGAGAGAGAGAGAGAGAGACGAAAAGTACGAGCAAAAGAGCGAATGCGCTATGCGCTAGCTAGCGCGAGTTTGCCGTTTTCTCTAATTCCACGTGATTGATGGCGATTCGCTGATTTTTATTACAATCACCGGGACGCGAGAGCAAAAGACTTATGGGTGCATGTATATATATATATATATATATATATATATATAATGTATATATAAAGCTTGGATATTCCAACGCGCGCGCGTTTATTGCCACAGCGTGGCAGCTATGATTACCCGTAGAAATCTGCGTGCCCTCTCGTGTCCCACGTGATGAGAAACGACACTCCTACAGCTCGAGGATCCTCAATAAATCCCTCTCGTCACTCTATTCTGATGCGTCTAGTAAAAAGTGGAAAGTGCCGTTTGAATTTTTTTGATATTTATTTATTCGTTAGCACGTTTAAAATGGTTTAAATCGAGTCGATCGGAACAAAATTTAAAAAAATATATGTTCCAGTGTAAGAGTTCAAAGTGTAATTTAAAAACATCATTATTTCGTTAATCACGTGACATCGTCAATCTACGAATTTTCTCAAAAGCACGAAAAAAAAAATTGCCATCAAAATATGTTTTTATTCGTTAATATTAAAATCTCCATTATGAAAATTTATGAAATTATGAAAAATGCCACAAAAAGAAATGCCACGCTCCGCAAAACTCCACTGTGCAAATAATGAAAAGGTTATACAGTGTGTTTAATGCTCACAATGCATGGTCGGCGAAAAAATGCTACCGTTATCTCACAAGCATGGGACGTTGTTCGTGGGTAAGTTTGTTTTTCGGCTCGTTGAATTTCCAACAATGCCAGCAATGATGTGCGCTCCTCTCAGCAATTGTAAAACCAGAGCAGCGAAAATGCAAGTGCGAGAGGAGGGACATGAGAGAGACTCGCGTAGCGATTCTACCGTTGTAAAAGACTGCGAGGAGGCGCCGAGTGTTCACGTCGCACTTTCACGGCGATGTTCAACAACCGGTGGAATATTACTTGCTTGAGAGCTCATATATATATATATATATATATGCATGTATAAAAACACCGCAGATAGACCCTACACGTAATATCTACGTGAGGTGATGGTGCTGACGGCGTTAATTAGTATATTCTCAGGGAAATGTCTTCATTCAAGGCCAAGTTTCATTATACCAACCGGAGATATATAGACGAGAAAGACGAGGAGGATATATGTTAAAAGCTCAGACGTTGGGACGTTTGAGAGGGACACGAGCAAAATGCTTTCTTCGCGAGGACTTGTTACGCGTCTATGCAACACAGAAATGACTTCACCTTCGCGTTTCATTATAAATATATACATGCCCCTTTGAAGTATATATATATACATTTTACACTGAAGAAATATAAGGAAAATACTACGTTTGATGCCAAAACTTCATTATCTCTTGGCAAAGTCACAGGAGAGTCATGTGCACTATTATAAAAATCTTTAACGTTCCCGGCGTGTCTACGGTCAGGGTGTAATACGTGCCAGGCAAAACGAAAAGAAGAAGCTTCATTAACCCTCAGCTGGATACATATTACGAAGAGGGTTGAGTGGCTCTCAGATTTCCTTATCCTTTGATACGTATATATATGATAGTCGTCCTTTTTGAGATAGGATGGGCGGGGGGGGGGGGGGGGGGGGGGATAAAACGTGCAGAAATAAATGTTCAATACTGCACTACTTGCTTGAAAATATATATGAGGGTTTATGTACAAAAGGAAAAATATTTTTGACGATGACAGCAATTGACCAGTCATGTGTCATCGATTGACAACTATTTGAATTGGGCCCAAATCATTGACCACCGCGTTTCGACTGAATTTCAATAACGTGAAATCGGACATTAATAAATATCCATGAGATACGTCACGTGACGTCAGATTTCATAAGGTGCGTTTATGTAGGGTGTCATATATATATATATATATATATATATATATATATATGTAACAGCTAACATTTCGTGAGACCATTGCGAGGTTACGAAGCTCTTCCGAGCCACGACAAGCTGCTAGTGCATACATGTATAAATTCTATAGCCCTTCGTGAGAACTAGGAAGTTTTCGAGCTCTCTCTCTCTCTCTCTCTCTCTCGGACTCTAGCACGAGTTTCAGATCAATTTATTAAACATAATGAATTACCGTGAGTACGCACGCAGATGGACCCTTAACGCGAGTAATTAACATCAGGCCCGGAGTCCTCGGGACATTTCTCGAGTCGACCAAGCACACCTTCTCTCGTACACAGATCCTAGATATATCTGTCGCGCATAACTCGGGCACGTTGATATGTGTGCGTGTGTGTGTGAGAGAGAGAAAGAGAGAGAGAGCACGCGCACACAGATCTAAATATAAAGTTAAATTCTCTCACGCAGCATCTTCTACATAGTTCTGGTCCTTCGTGTCGTGAGCGTCAACATCAGTACAGAATGTGCATATATATGTGTGTGTGTGTATGTAGGTGTAGTTGAGCTACATATGATAAACTCGCAGAAGGGTCAGAAAGAGAAGAACAAGAACATCGAATCGTGTACACCCGCCCAGTTTGATTACCGATATCAAAAGTAGACATGTCTCTTCTGCTCGCAGATGTCTCAAGTCTCGTTTGAATACTGAATCGTAATGGTAATATATATTTGATGGAAAAAAATAAATACGCAGCGAGAAAAAAGATTCCGTGAGAGGGTGTATGAGAAAAGAAATACATAGAGAGACATAAAACCAAGCACTATAGACAACGTTCTTGTGGTCACTGTCTCACGCAAGTACCCATAATATATACATATGTATATATATGTATTATGGGTATATGTATATGGTATCTGTATATGTATGTATATGAGTGTGTGTACATATAGATGTATGTTGTACGTAACCTCCCCAGTATAAAATACCACCCTCTCCCGTATAGCAAAAGATACATAGCGTACTTTATTCATTTATTTATCCCCCCCTGTTTCTCTTTTATACAGCCCTCGAAGCTACCTACAATTCCTCTCTCTCTCTCTCTCTCTCTCTATCTCTCTCTCTGTCTCTCTCTCTCTCACACACAGTCTTTCTAGCTCGGACGATGCAGATAATCCCTCTCTTCGACCCTCATATACAAGTCAAGGTCCTCGTGGTGTCCCGAGATCTGCCCCCCCCCCTCGCCCTTTAGCTTTTTCTCACTCGTGAGAGATCTTTCTCTGTGTATGACCCCTCTCGTGTAATCCCTCTTCGAGACTCTCTCCGAGCTGATAGTGGCTAACCACATGAAGACTCTCTTCGATCCTTTCTCACTCTCACCCATTTCATGGACTATAGTACTCTCGTCCTTTCTCCCTTACACTTGAAAAGACTCTCGTCCTTTTGCCCTCTTTGCTCCTTCTCTCTCTCTCTATCTCTCTCTCTCTCTCTCTCTCTTGTTCGTCTAATCCTCTGCTGTGTGAGGCATCAGCAGCAGAGAGACTCCAACAGCAGCAGGTACATCGGTGTGCGAGCGCCACGCTGCATCTCTCGCGCCCACCGAGAGATGCACCAGCGTGCAATGCTGCAGCGCGACCTACCGTTATGCGGTTAACGAGCTACCCGCACCGCTACACTATCATCCTCCGGTCTCTCTCTCTCTCTCTCTCTCTCTCTCTCTCTCTCTCTCTATCTCTCTCTCTCGCTCTTTCCCTTTACTATCCCTATATTCCTATACATTTACAAACACTTATACATGCATACACACACGCTGAAAACACTTCTCACAAGTATAGAAGCGGCAGCATTGCGCATGCACGAAATGTAAACGTGGGAACCGGAATTGGCCGGCCTGTTGGAGGGCTCTCTTCTTCTTCTTCTCCTTCTTCTTCTTCTTCTTCTTCTTCTTCTTCTTCTTCTTCTTCCCCTTCTTCTTCTTCTTCTATCCTATCCTCGCGAACATCCCCGAAGAGCAATAGCTGATTTAGTGTATAACATATGCCATGCAGAGGGCTCTCTCTTCCTTTCTCTCTCTCTTTCTTTAAGCTCTCGAAATGAATTTATCGTCAAGGAAAAAATAGATAGCTCTATATATCGAATGTTCTATATTACAAGAGCTGTGACGAAAATTCAACAGTTTCGACAGTCTAAAATTCTTTTATTTTTCTTCTTTCGTATCATTATAATTATTAATTTTATTATGTATTAACTGATCGTTTATCGGTATCCCGGTAATCGATATAACATCTGATTGCTTTTAACACTTTATTTAAATTAAAAGCCTTCGGGGCCCTTTGAGACTGGTGCTCGAAACGCTGGTCGAAAAGAGAGCGTCGTGTAAAAGCGAGAGAGCCCTGCGTGAAAGTATATATTAGAAGGCACGAGAGCGATCTTGATGATAAATGGGCAATCATTATTTTCGTTATGACAACACCCTTTTATTAATATTTATTAAATTTCCATGCAGTGAGAAATGTGTTTCACTCAGACCTCATTTTTATTTCTCACTCGCACTCTCTTGTACATAGTGAACAATCTCTCTAGCCTCATCGCCTATATATACATGGCATTCATAATTTTCGACTAATTGTTATTCAATTGGTTTTGTCAGTATTTTATTTTCATTATTTTTATTGTGTCCCAACGTATACCCTGAGGGTTTTTACGTACTCTTCCCATTCCCCTCCTATCACTCGCTACCCGCACTTTGCTGAGCTAACCTAACTTCCGGTGCGTCCGCAGCTGACTTAGCCGCATTCTCCATGGGCACAGGGAAACTGCGAAAAATCTGTGTCGGTATAGTCGGCTCTTTCGGCAGAGTTATGGTGTTCCTCCAAGGAATCACCAAACCCTGGGAAGATTACCTCCGGCTCAGCAATTTGATGCGCCAGAGCCAGCGCACGGCTAAGCGGTCACCGCACCAAGTACTGTCCGCGTCCAACGCTTCTGCACTTTGGTGACCACCAGAGCCATACACAGACCGCGCAACTATCGCTGTCGCTTAAGATTTAAGATTTTTTCAGTAATTTCTTCGTATGCGACATATATTATAAATTATGTCACTCAATTTCTCTCCAGCGGACACGTGGCATCGATTATTCCCATATTAATCAGTCATTTGTTTTATTTCTGTTACAGGTGAGTGTCCCCAAGAGAGTTTCCACTCTTTACACTGTGGCGTGTATAACGGTTCGGAGCACATCTTGAGTCTTGTTTCGAGCTCGCGCGCGCGTCCTCCTGGTAAGTGCTTCTTCTCTCATCCCCCTCGCGTATAACTCAACCGTGTCACATATATTTTCAACACGGACTACAGTCATCTCGTCTTTATACACATTTATGCTATATATGTATATATACACATCGCATACACCGCACTCTATATAATACTCTCCGTGTTCGGCGAGAGAGTCGAGTGGAGTGGAGATAGATATTGTCAATAGCTTTTTCAAGTGGATCAAAGAAAAATTCACGAGATCCCGAGGCGGAGCCTTCTATTCAACGAGCATTATGCGAACACACACGGGGTCCATATCGCTTGTGCTGGCTCTCTCTATCTCTCTCTTTATTTCTCCTTCCCTCACAACCGGCAAGACATCAAGAAGCTTGAACACTTTCATGTAAGCGCATCGCATAAAGAAGAGGTCCAAAGAAAGAACGGAAGAATTCTTGAGACTTGTAACATAGCGAGAGAAGAGCTAGAGCTTCATGGTCTGCATCCGTATTCCCCGCGCATCTCTCTCTCTCTCTCTCTCTCTCTCTCTCTCTCTCTCTCTTTCTCTCTCTCTCTCTTTCTTTCGCCCCCTCTCAGAGTTTGTCTCTTGTGTCACAGCCAAGTCTCGCGTAGCTCAGCAATGCATCAGAAACCTTGCACCGCTGTGCGCTGCGCGACTCACGGCGGGATTCGCTGATGTCCGTGCCCGAGCACACACAGCGCGTCGAACTCTCTTCGGATCGTTTACGCGCGCGTATCCACCGGTTTTCCAACTGGACGACCTGTTTACACGCTCAACGATCTCGACATCACGGTATAATACATAAACACGTATATATAAATATACACAAACGCACACATGGGGCAATAATGAGTTTCCTATTAACAATACTGATCTCGTACAAGTGAGATTAGTATCTTTACTCTACGTGCATCGATTCGCAAATGAGAGATCCATTTTCGCAATATATATATATACACACACACCGCGAGACACATCACTCGATGTTCCAATCCATGCTTCGATCGATCTATTCTAGTCAAAGTCATTAAATATCATATATATATATATATATATAGAGATCATCGAAGTAAAAAGAATTGTGTATATATATAATTCTTTTTACTTCGATTTTACTCTTTTTTTCCATACTCTCAGAAACTTCCTTCCGGGATGTGTCGATCGATCAAAGTTTCATACTAGATTTATCGACAGAAAAAGTGTCCGAGACGAGGGAAAAGCGCGAAAGAAAAGTTACGAAAAGGGAATAAGCTAGAGAGAGAAAGAAAGAGAGAGAGAGAAAGGATCGCGAGGCCGATCGACGAGAGATGTGATGACGCGATCTGCACGGCGGTGACGGTTCACGGTGATGGTGGTTTATATATCCCTGCGCGACCAGAGAAAGAGCTCGAGGACGCTATCGCAGCTACCTTATCTCCAGGAGAGCACTGTATAATTGAGTGTACCACCATACAGCCCAGTTCACCTTGGGACAGTCTTAATAGCGTCTTGGTGGAATTGCAAATACGTTTCTCACCACTGTCTGTACACTATACATATATATATATATATATAGGTGTGCACGTGCAGCACACACGGCAAGTCAGGAGAGCTGTAATTCAACCCCCTTTGATGTTAATTGCAGCCAAGAGATTCGGGATCAGTGACCAAGATTATAAACCCTCTCGTAGCATCTACCAAGGAAAATGAAGTTTGTGCAGTAAAATGAGAAATTCATTTAGATTCAATAAAGTTTTTATTTGAATAAAAGAAAATTTATTTGAATTAAAATTAAATGCATATACTCAAATTGGGTGCATTTATAAAAATTCATTCAGATCGAATGAATCGCGTCTTATCCGTACAGTACAAATTGAGTTTGATTGATTATTTATAAATCATGGAAAAAAAAAGAACAAATGATAGTTTATATAAAATAATCGATCAGAGTCGTTTATCGTGTTCCCTATATCGCCAAATCGTCAGATCCAGCTCTCTCAAGCTTCTCGTTATATATATATATATATATATATATATATATATATATATATGTATATACACATACGTATAAGAGTAGGGTGCTTCGGCCCTCGAGGCTTGATTTCGCTCGGCAATGTCGGCGCGACGATGTATTACGGTAATTGCGGAGGAGAGACACGGCCGTGCCGGCTTAAATTGAACGAGGGAGTGAGTGAGAGAGATAATTCTCTCTCGGAATACACATGCGGCGGTGGCGGTGGCGTCGGCAGGGCCTTCTCTCGCGAGAGAAGGGACGTTGATTTGCCGGCAACAGGAGTAGAAGCCAGCACAGCAGAAGGCAAACGCGCGGTGCCGGAACCGGCGGCGTCGGCGTCTAGTACAGCCGCGTGGGAGAGCTTCTCTCCACGACGATGAGAGTAGCCAACTTTTGCACAAACACACAAACAAACACATATACACACATACAAACAAAATGGGCGAGAGGGTTTTCCCTCTTGCGCTTCGTTCTGTGTGCGATGCGCTCTCGAAGAGCTCATACGAGTGAAGTTCTCCTTTGAGTTTCAGGCCTTTGCTCGGACGAGACTATTCACTCTATATATTTACGTGAATATATATATATGTGTGTATGTGTGTGTGTGTGTGTGTGTATGCATGCAAATAGCATTTATCCACATGCATATCGAAGAAGATTCTTCCCTGGTGTGTCTAGAACGAGATCTACACAAATATATATATACGAATCACTACGAGAGTTAGCGTAACCTAGCTCTGTTCGTTTGCCGTGTTAGTCCCATGGGAACATCGGAAGATCCTTACCCACCAGGAAGATCCTTGAAGCCAGAGCTCTCTCGGGAAGGATCGAGCAGAGCGCGACTATAAGAGAGCTCTGTAGCTCGTATAGAAGCAGAGAGTGAGAAAGATGAGACCGAGCGGAGCAAAACTCTCCGGAATATATATTGCCATTTGTTCTGCCCCGGTATAAGGCAATATGTTTGTCAGTATCGGGGAATCGAACCTGAACTCCACGACCGGCGAACTCGGGCCGCTACATCACTGAAGCTATAAAGAGAGAGAGAGAGAGAGAGAGAGGGCGACTGTATGGTCGAGATCTTGACCGTTATTTCTCGATTCGATGGGCACGCTGCCGGCTAGAAGATGCTCCACACCGTGTATAGCTGCTGCTGTTGGCCCTGGCTCTTCGTGGCGCATCGATCCTCTTGAGCATCACCACCACCATCATCGATATACATATATATATATATGTGTGTGTGTGTAGCACCCTAGAGACTGTGCTTGTACGCGACTTTCCCTGGTATTATATATATATATATATATGGAATACTAAACGGGGGAGAAGGCATCAATTTTACTCTTATCCAATTCGCACTGCGGGCTCTATAGCCTGTATTTTCCTATCGTGTCCCCCTAATAAGGGAATTAGTGAGATAAACTTGCCGCGCCACTGTTCTCTGTGAGAAATTCGCTAATAGGTATAGTTGGCCACCTTAATATTTATTACCCATGCTTCTGTATCCACTCCAATGAAATAAAAACCAAAAAAAAAAAAAACCATTTCTCACACGATATATCACTCGAGAGTGTCTTGAATTGTTATTTCCAATATTTCAAAAGATTTTCA
Source organism: Dyspetes luteomarginatus (assembly GCA_963669185.1). NCBI lineage: Eukaryota > Metazoa > Arthropoda > Insecta > Hymenoptera > Ichneumonidae > Dyspetes > Dyspetes luteomarginatus. The sequence continues at coordinate 21,112,664 of OY769903.1, read as the reverse complement.
AGCGATTCTCATGACAGATGATATATACTTTATTTTTTTGTACTTTAGATTAATGCATCAAGAATTGAATGTATAAATTATTCTTTGATGCTCTTTTAAATTAAAAATAAAACCAAATTTTCATTGCCACACAGAGAAATTTGATACTGTAAAAAAAAAAACGAAATTATCAATTCAACCAAAAATGATTGATTCAGGCCGAAAAATGGCCCTGGAACTAAAAACAAAAAACTTGCTTAAATTCGCAACGTTTATTTTAGAAAAGGTAGTTCGTTTTCTTTCCAAACTACACTCGAGGAACACATCGGGCGTGTCTCGTTCCCTCGTAATTTCTTATTACATTTATATTACCTTCGAGGACGTTGTAAAAGAGGAATATATGGAATATATATATATATATGCACATGTAATAGTTACCCAGCATCAGCACGAGTTGGCTAAATGGCTAGACACGCCCACGCGTCCGTGTGAAACGGTCTATAATCTACTAGCGTTGATCGCAAGCTATCAGCTATCTCTATCGCTCTCGTGTTTTCTGAACGAACGCGTCTATATGCGCCGTCGATTTCAGCGACGTCAGTTGAAGATCTTTAGAAGCTGCGGATAGGGAATAGCTCTCGTATATATTGGTGTATCGACTCGGTATTACAGCGGAAAGTTAGAAAAAGAACGAGAGGAAGCTACTTATATGTCTATAGATGTAAAGAGGGAGAGAGAGAGAGAGCGAGAGCGATGAGGAGGAGGAACATTGGCAGAGAGAAGACGAGGCTTCCGCAGTAGCTTTTCTCGCGCGCCAAACCCTGCGGTTTCTTCCTTCCGATAGAAGGTGTAAGCGTGATGCAGTTCTCTCACTCTTCGCGCTGTGGCTCCAAGTATATAAACTGCAGAATCTGTACGCGCGCGCACGTGCGCTTGTTCCAAAGTAGACAGAGAAAATCTGACACATACACACATGAAAATACCTGTGTGATGCAAGCAGTTAGCAAAGGGTTGAAGGGAGAGAATATGGGCAAGATCTTATCTCTCTTCGCTGAGGCGGAACGCGCGCGCGCGTCGAGGGTGGTGTGTGCACGACGGAACTCTCTCTCTCTCTCTCTCTCTCTCTCCTCTCTCTCTCTCTCTCTCTCTCTCTCCTCTCTCTCTCTCTCTCTCTCTCTCTCTCTCTCTCTCTCTCTCTCTCTCTCTCTCTCTCTCTCTCTCTTTCTCTCTGTGTAATACACGCTGGTGGATTTCGAGATGCTCTGGCTCGGTAAAACGCGAGCTCTCTTTGCGAGCCGCGATAGTTTATATTTATACTTGCACTTACATACATTCACTACTGGCTGCCGGCAATACGCGATGATGATAGCAGTAGCGAGGAACTGACGTGTCCGCAACTATGAGAGAAGATGAAGAAGAAAAAGAAGAAGAAGGCGGAGAAATGTTTCAACGCGAAAGCGTTTATAAAGACATACAGATTCGCTCTACACGTGACACAGTTCTATAATAAATGTGTTACAGGATTTTTCTTTTTTTTTTTTTTGTACAACAGCCCATTATATTATTATGGGATATTCTACCGAGAGTTATGGGTTGTTTATACAATAAAAATTAAAAATAAAATATTCGTACAAACACGTACTTTCGGATATACGTGTTTTACTTGTCACTCGTACGTTACACGATCCGATGATAAATGAGCTAAGATTAAGAATTATTATTGTTATCATCATTATTCAATTATCATAATTATCAAATGAATATTTTTTCCATGTTTTATAGACTGTTTGTAGGATAAGGCGAGAGAAATGAAAAAAATTTGTAGAAATGTTTTATTGAGTCCGTGTTACGTGTACTCGCGACGCCGGAAGCTCGTTTATTATTAGAATATATATATATATATATGTATTACACATCTTGATAAATATACACCCGTATAGACAGGAGTCTAATACTGCCCTCGATAAATCGACACCTGGTGCGTAAATGCTTTTATATATTCACATTTATACTCGCTCGTTGTATAGCACGAGAGTTGTAATAACATATTTAATGCTAATTATGACCATTAACGGTTCGCAAGTATGAGATTACATCACTCTCACGGCCATACTCTTGACCATATCGGAAAAGTATTGCCTTTCTTCCACCTCTCCCCCTCCCTAACATCCTTCGAGATCGGGCGTATGGGCGCACTTGACGAAAGTAGAACGAGACGCGATGCCTGGTACATAGTAGAATTGTGAGCAGTCGCTCCAGTGATTATTTTTCTGCTGTTGCACTGTTCCTGTGCAAGCAGAGACAATCGACATCTGTTCAACAAAATCCGTTCCGGAAGAACGATCAAGCCTCTTGAGAGAGACACATGCTTCATATAATTTCGACATTTCACACTTTTTATACATGATATGAAAAAATATGTGTACAGGGTGATTAAAAAATGAGACAATTCCTGATAAATTCCATGATCTGTATATATATATATATATATATGAAAAGTTGAGAATTTTTTACTTTGTACAAAGTGTGCCAGTTGTCTGTGAGCAATAAATGATCCATCCATGGTTTTTGGATTAAAAAAATACGGCGACGATTTATCATAAAGATCAGTCACTAGAAGCAATTTATTTCCGATCAATTTTACGAAAGTTGAGTTTTGTTCAAGTTGTTTATAATTTGAATACATATCGATTACATTTTGCACAGAAATTGACGACAAGTTGCGTATAAAACTTAGTACCGCTTTAAAACCACGAAATTTTTTTACAAATTGCGCTCAACTTCCTTTCAACTTTGGCAAACTTTGGCTTTTTACAAATGATATACCTCATTGCTGAATATCCCTGTAGAGAAGAGTTTATTGCGACAGTAGAACAGAGCAGTCAACAAGATTGATTCCCAAATGAATTTGTAACATAGTTAACGCACTGGAAAACCCACTTTGTTGCTCGAGACGAGAATTATGTGTGTACCGTTAGTAGATATAGGCATCAGGCCTTTGGACTCCATTTAATGCTTATTACACAGAACGTCCTACGCACTTTACCGCGAGAGCTCTATAAGCTAAATGTGATATATATCCCGAGAGAGAGAAAAAAAGAGATAGAGAGAGAGAGAAACGTTCTTCACAACGAGAGCACACTGAAATCACAGACACACACACACACACACACACACACACACACACTTCAGTACAGTTCACAGGAGAGATTCCTACAATGGAGATACGCAATGAATTATGGACTATTGGCTCCCGATAAATTAGCCTTTGGCATCAGGGAATACACAGAGAAAGAGAGAGAGAGAGACTGTTGCGATGAAATCTCTCGCTTGGGATTATATCCATACGATATATACGATATTTTCCATATAACTTTGGTATCGTACATTATCTGTAACGAGGCGGTTGATAGATCCCGATCGAATAAGGCAACGCGGGTGCTTGAAATTTACCCATGTTATTTGTTGTTATGTGTATATATATATTATCAGGCAAAATCTTTGAAACACGCGTGTATATAAATTCTCGAGAGAAATGCGCGTAAGGTATCAACTAATTCTCCGCTCTTTACGAGATGTATATACGGTAGCGCTTCTGTAGTGAGAGAGAGAGAGAGAGAGAGCGAGAGAGCGCTCAGCATCAAGGAATATACGAAGGAGGAAGGCAGTAGTAATGGTGGTATTAGGTCAGACATAATGAATCTGCTATCTGCAATATATCTATAAACGCAGAGGCTGCTGTGAATATAGATATGTTTCCGTGGGGTGAGAATGCAGAATTGGCAAGATTCATTGGCGAAGTTTCATATATATATATATATATATATATATATATATATATATGTATGTAGTTGTACCTACAGTTATATATTCGAGAAGGGCCCCTGCCAGCTCGATCGCGCTCGCGTGAATCATGCAAAGTGCCCGTGGGCGTTCTCGTGATGCGGATTATGTGTGTGAACGGGAACGTCACAGATTGCACAGGGGTGTCCGTCAATCGCGTGTTTCTCTCGTCGTGTGTCACGATTTATAGTATCTGACAAGCAGCCTCACCGCGGCTGATGTATTAATGACAGAGAGCGCATTCATACATTTTACTGTAGTACACGAGGCGCGAGAGAATCAGTGACGAATATGACAACGTGAACAACAGATTATTCATGACGTCAAAAGTTATTAAAATATTTTGCCCTGTATCGACAGTATTAATGAATTAAACAGCTAATTATTCATATTTCAGTAAATCGAGCTTCAATCGATCAAAATGATATTTATTTGATTTGAATAAATCTCATTTGAAGAAAACAAAAAATTTATTTACACCTTTTGAGAAAAATATGTTGAGTTTCCAATTTATAAATTAATTAGCATTTGGTGGCAGCGCTAATTTTGTTTTAAATTTTGTTCAGTCAGAGAGTCGTTGTCTGTTCGTATGGAAGTTTTAGCAGTTACTGGTCTTATATCTATATTGCTTGTGGGGAATGAGAAAGTGAGAACGACCGATTTTGGAACAAATATATATATCGTTTACCACTGAATGGAAGCAAAAAAAAAAAAATAAGTAGAGGAAATTACGCATACGCGTGTTATACGCAACAACAGCACACCCCGGGCTTTGCATCGAGAGTAATGAATTAAACAGCTAAGTATTCATTTCGATAAAACAAATTTCAATCGATCAAAATGATATTTATTTGATTTGAATAAATCTCATTTGAAGAAAACAAAAAATTAATTTACACCTTTTGAGAAAAATATGTTGAGTTTCCAATTTATAAATTAGTTAGCATTTGGTGGCAGCGGTAATTTTTTTAAAATTTTGTTTAGTCAGAGAGTCTTTGTCTATTCGCATGGAAGTTTTAGCAGTCACTTGTCTTATATCTATATGGCTTGTCGGGAATCAGAAAGTGAGCACGAGCGAATCTGAATCGTATATATATATATATATATATATATATGTGTCGTTTACCACTGACTGGAAGCAAAAAAAAAATAAGTAGAGCAAATTACGTATACGCGCGTTGTACGCGACAATAGGACACCTCGGGCTTTCTCGCGCGACATACACGCAAGAACGGCAGAAACAACAGCAGCACGGCAATGATACAAGAAGGAGGCGAAGAAGAAGAAGGAGGAGGAGGAAAAAGCAGCTTCTAGGCTAGGTGCATAATACGCCGAGCCCTTGCCAAGTATTCATAAATAAATTTTAATGAAACTGTCCACATACCTGACTACACCCGAGAGAATAGAGAACGCGCCTGTTCTTTTATACTACAGAGCTTGTGCCGTATGTGCAATTTTTTTTTTCTCTTGGATAATTTTGCAATTATGCGGGGCGTGCACCATATTTCTCCTCTCAGCTCGATCGACAGGTTAGCTTGATTTTTTTCTTACACAAGCTTTCTTTTTTTTTTTTTTTTCACTGCATGTTGTACAAAAACAGTTAAATGCATTCCAGCATAGCTGGAAAATTTTGCAAATTTCTCGATCGATAATGCAATTCCAGAATTATAAAACTTGACATTTTCCTATATAACGGCGTTATTTTTCTATATATATTTTTTTGTATTAATTTGCGGGTATAAATAGAGTCTCCATTCTAGCATACTTTGATAAATTTTCTTTTTATTTTCCTGCCAACCTCTTCTTTTTTCTCCTTTTTGTCCTAATCTGACGATTTATTTGGATTACACTTTAGAATATTTTTGAGAATTTGCTATTTTCTCAATTGATTAATGGCTGCTTTGAATTCTAGAATATAAAATTTTCTCGACGACGCTTTTTTTTTACCTCGCTTTTGCTCCATTCTGCGGCTCGTTTGAATGTCAGCGAATATAACGAGAGAGCAACTGTCATTCACTCTCATGTATTGGACAACGACAAAACCCATCATAAGCGAGAGCTTCGTGGCTCCTTAGTGTGAAATACGAAACGACCGAGAAACGAGATGGTACACACAGCGAGAGAGCTTATAGGCACAAAACGATATCAGGATTTTCATTCGCCTCCGAATAGTAGCAAAATTCCGCGTCTATTGACAGCTCATGTGTGCGCAATTGCACGCAGCTCTGCGCATATATATGCGCCCGCACGAGAAAGATTCAGGGAACACATGGAATACGCGAGATAAAAATGCAACCAGCAAAAAGCCGAAGTTTTCTTCTAAACGACTTAAAATCATATCGCTGTTACACGAACATAAGAAAAAATGTAATGCTAATGTAATTAAAAAAAAAAAATTAATGCCCAAATATAATAATTTTCATTGAATTTTACCCAAATAAGTAGCGAGCGCGAATAATTTTTCAAATTTGTTTTTTTGAATAATATTTTTTTAATTAGTCGCATAACTTGCCTGGATAATAAATTGCGGAAATTTTCATCTAAACAGTAGAAATTCTTTTTTTTTACATATATATATATATATATATATATATATATATATATATATATATATATATGTATCGATGATTTAAAAAAGCAGGATTTACTCTATATAAGATGCTGGGAACTAAAAGTAGTGGAGAGGATAAGGAATACAGTGTATTGCACGCTCGTTCTCGAGAGGTTCTTTACCTCCTTGACAGAGAGCAGGATGTAGTGAAATCCCTCGGACACGTAATAGATATAAGTACATACATATCTAAAGGGCCTTACATATATGCGCCTTGAGATATTTAGCTGCGATCGGCAAGAACAAGCTGCTGGTCTAATCGTCGATCGACGTACGTACTCTGTGCTTCTGCTCTTCTTTTCCCGCAAGCGAGAGAGCCCTCTTTGCTGCTTATTCCACATATACATGTACATGCTGCTATTTCTCGCGTTGAGGCCGAGGTTGAGAGGCGAGAGATCGTGTGAGCGCCCGCGGTGGCCACACACAACTGAATCACGCCACTAACTAGACACTCTGAAACGGCCACTCGTTCAATGCCGAAGACCACCATAGAGAGACTGAGAGAGGGCGAGAGAGATATTCACGAATAAATGGGAGAAAAGATGGGCAGAAAATTTTTGCAAGAAATAAAAGCTTTTCTGTATACGTAGTTACAGCCTCGTGCTCGAATTAAAACAAATTATCAGCTCATTTTTTTTTATTGCAGTACGAAAAAAAGGATAAAAAATAGTAAGAAATATTATTCGACTTAACAGTTGTATGTATTAATAAGTTTGTTTAATTATTCGGAATAATTATTGAAAATATTTATTCACAAATTCATAGTACTAGAATGAATTTTTCAAATTTTAATATTCATATGATATTTTTTCTTATTGTCACGGTACATTGATCAAGAACAATTATACAGCAAAAAATTGATCAGTTTTGTTGCACTGTAATTATTGTTCTAATCAATTTGCATCAACGACACTCCCTTTCAGTCGTTATTATAGAGTAATTTCCACGGAATAAGTTTTCTTGTGTACACAATGAAGCTCGGAGCCTAATATCCTCGTAATAATATTATAATTCTCGAAGAGCATATATCGTTTGTACACGAACCGAGACCTTCCTCTCTCTATCTTTGTACTATCCCTATAACGCTCGCGCGCGATGTTACGTTGGCTTATCGGCAAATCGCTGGCTAATCATCATCAATCACTATCGAGTATCGATATATATATATATATATATATATATATGTATATATATACATCTTGTAGATGTGGAATATACTTTGGAGAGGAGACACTACGTAATGTACAGAATAGCTCACAACAGAGTACATCGTCTATGTATTATATCCACCGAACAAGTGACTTTCATCTATGGGCATTAGTGAAAGACGCTCGAGTTTTTTGCCAGTCTCTCGGTGAGCCTTGCTATGTACTTACACAGTTATAGATGTGTATATATATATATACATATATGCACACACATATGCTGTGACAAAACACGAAGTCTCAGCAACTTCTTGCTTGTCAGTACCCTTTTTTTTTCCTAATCCGGGAGATGTCTATATTTATAACGAAATTCACTCGTTGATTCGAGCAACGTGTATTATATATATATAGTTGTACAAAGAGTCGTGAGAGTTTGCCAGGCACACGACTGAATATTCCACGAGTATTTACGCCGTTCCCACTCTATTACAGTGACACTGGCTAACAAGTACGAGACAGAGAGTGGCTCGCAGGATCTACGGAATAATTAGAACGATTCGAGTCACAATGGTGTTGGACTCGAATCCACCTGACCGCATGTACTATTTTCGCGATGTGTGTGTGTGAGAGAGAGAGAGAGAGAGACGTGGACGAACGAAACTCTGTCTAATTCCCAGGTACATAGCGAGCTTACATTTCTCTCACAGTTCCAAGGCATATATATATATATATATATATATATATATATATATATATATATATGAATGCATAAATGTTGGCGAATTGCTGACTGCTGGTGTCGTACGTTGACACCATCACGAGAGAGCGAACGGTCAGCTAACGAGAGGAAACCCTTAATGAATTGCTCACTTGTTTAATAGTCTCTCGGTGTATGTGCTCGACTCTCATTCGCTCTTTCCTCCGTATATTAGATCACCGCATCTATGTATATATGCAGATCAAGGGAACTTCGAGAGAGAGTGCCGAGCTAAAGAATTATATGTGCAAAGGAATGGGACGAGTCATCGCGAGGATGGGTCGAGCATACATAAATCATCAATATATATATGTACACAAAAACGAATAGAGTGGCTATCGAAGAAGAAGAGGGGGAGAAAGAGAGAGAGAGAGAGAACCGAATTATACGATCATCGATGTTCCAAGCGAGGGAAATCTCTGCTATGAACCTGACAAGGGTATCGGTTAAAATTAATGTATGAATTGAGTAAAATTTATATTTCAATCAAATAAATTTTGTGTAATATAAATTGTATTTGTATTTACAATTAGTTGAATTCAATATATCATAGATATACATTATCAATGAAAGATATGAAAGCAAAGAATATTGTGATAACGGGCTTTTAAGTCGAGAGATATTTTTCCATTGGTGCAAGTCGATTAGCCCACGTGATGGTCAGTCCGATGAAGAGAAATGCCTGAGCTCTACCTGATTCGAGGACTGGACCAGTCTGTCCTTAACGAAGCTTTACGGTCACTTTGCCCTGCGTCTCGCCACGATACGATATGTAAATATATATAGTATATACATATACATACTGTAATTATATATATATATATATATATACATATATACAGTATGTATAGCACATATGGGCATGGTAACACATGAGAGAAAAGGAGCCACACGAAATAATCCTTGGAAGCCCCGCCAGCAACGAAGAAGTTATACGATGTACCGTAAATCCATAATGAACCCTGATAGATCTCGCGGTAGTAACCCATAACGAATGGGATTTGCAATCTCCCATACACACGACGTGCCTCACACATACATCGAAACACACACACACACAGAGGGAGAGAATGTGTGCTGAAATCTGAGATTCGATCAGGGCGAGCGTGTAATCGCAGGGAGGGTCAACTGAACTCGTTGGGTGAGTCAAAAGGACACGAGAATATAAATGTGTATTTTTATGTACACGTATAAGAATAGTCGAAAGATTTCTCGCTTGAAAAAAAAAAATCACATAAGCATTTCATGGCTTTATATCTGTGGGAACGATTTAAGGGTGTACAAATTTATGAAACTGGCGTAATTCTCTCGATTAAGAAAATATTTTCTTACAGTTAGTAATAAAAGTACGAAGTACGAGTTGCACGAACGGAAACAGGATGAGACACTTATACGAGACGGCAGAGTAACGAACTAGATTTTTCTTACGACTTGTGTTTTAATTATAATTTATATACTTCGAGGTATATTTTTATGTATCACGTGAATATATGCCAAAGGGCGTATCTCATATCACCATACACAAAGTATAATTCCTTTTTGCCTTTACACACACAATATATATGTACCTATATATATATATATATATATATATATATATATATATATATTATAGTTGCAAGAAAGAGGAGAATAAAGTGTTGAAAAACAAAAATCAATGTTGCTTTTTACGAGTAGACTGAAAGCGAGTAATGAAGTAAACGACCCTTAAAACCAGTCATTATATATCTTCTCTCGCGAACAAGCTTCCTGTCCAGTTAAATACTCTTCGTGATTAACGAACATTTATTGGTTCTCGCGATGGGTAAGAAATCGCGGGCTCAGCGATGTCGTGAAACTGTCTCGAACGTTTGTACAGCGATTACGATTATGAGCAACAATGTCAATTATGTATAACTAACGAGAAAATTTCCGATTGTAGCAAAAACCTCTGTAAATTTTGTATATATATATATAGTCATTTCTCTTACACATAGATAATTACGGGATAATCTACCTTATCACTAATTTCTCGTCATCTTATCTGACGTTCGCATCATTGGTTTGTCTACAAGATTTATCGTCAAACTCGTTAACTCATTGGCTAATGGCGCTAAATAGTCATGTCGACAGATACAATTTATTCATATCAAAGTTCAATTAATTCAGATAAAATTCATTTGAATAAAACTTTAATCAATGTAAAAAGAGTATTTTTGTTTGATAACAATTTTTTATTCAACTTTTTTTTTCATTATTGCAATATATGGGAATTTCTAACATAAGTTAGAAATAAGCCAGCCAATTTCACAATGCGTTCCTGGTATCTATATGTATATATATATAGATATATATATATATATATATATATATATATATATATACGAATTGATCGAGCAAACTTCCTCAGTATACTGTATAGCCGTGAGCGGTGTACGAGGGAGGACATAGAGAGGGAGAAGCAAACAACGAGAGAGGAGACTCCTAGGTAATACCTCCTCGATATATATATACAGCCAAGTCCTTTGCTATATACGCGAGGACCTAGTTACACGGTGCCCGGTGACTAATGAACCTTTACAGTCACCTTATGTCCGATTCGCGGGAGTACCGGAGTAAGTTTATTGCCGATGCTAATTCACCAGTTGCGGCAATTAGTGGAGGTCGTGAGCCGCGTACACACACACACATAGACACAAGCCTAGAGTGCCTCTCGGCAAAACGGAAGGATAGATCAGAGAATAGGAGAGAGGTGAGGGGGGGGGGAGAAGAAGAAGATAAAAAGTAAGAGAAGGGTCTCTGGAGATTACTCTTGTGGATGTTCGATACAAGATCGATTCTACGAGAACGCAGAACAGCGCAGAGACTGCTTTTGTACAATGAGCAAAACACGATTATTTCATTATCATCCTCTTTTTTTTTATCGTCTGAAAAAAATTTACTGATTTTACTGAATAATTGAGCACACACGAAAATAAAATATGTACGATTTAAATCAATTTCCTGACAATTTTTAAAAATGCATATAATATAAATACTTAATTTTATATTTATTTAAATCGACGACGAGCGTGACCATTTTTTTTTTTCTTTTAATTTCTGATTCATGGGACGACTGGTCGTAATGTCAAAAATGTGAAAAAAAAAAAAACCTCAAATACACATATAGTCGTTTATAATGAGTATTTGATTGCTGTCTCAGTGCTGTCGGTGGAAATGCGCGCGATATGCTCTGAAGGGACGAACGAGTCTTTCGTCGAAAAATTATTCGTAACGAGTGTCACTTATTTCCCATCAGGCTTGAGGGCGAAGTAACATGGAATATTATGTCGTGGCAATAGAAAAAAAAAATAAAAAAAAAAAAAAGCAGCCAACGATTAATTATAATTCGCACGGTAGCGTAACTCTCCGCGCGATGCATATATACGCGTGTTTTTCACTTTACCTCGAGTTTTGCGCTTCTGGCTTCTTCCTGGCTGGTCCCGCTGGGAACGATGAAATTTTCGACGATGCGCGCGATCATCTCTCGCGGAATCGCGTTACGCCTGGAGGGCCCCTGTAGCTTTCATCGTGTGTGGCCGATTAAAATCTCGTATATATATATATCCTTGGTGCACTTGCTCGCGGCTCTCTTTTCGCGTCCCTGCGGTTTCTCATCGTCGTAGAATTAAAGAGAAATAATAATAATAATAATAATAATAACGTTTCATCTACAAGAGAACGAACTATATCAGCACTGTGTCGTCGTCGACAAAGACGGCACTTTTTCTCAAAATGTTTATCTCTCGTTATTTCTCCTCTCTGTCTCGTTACTCCCACACTGTATAAAACATAAATTTCTCTACGAGACCACCATTCAGAGCTTATCAAATTAAACAAAAATTGTCTGAGAGAGAGAGAGAGAGAGAGAGAGAGAGAGAGACGAATATTATCAATTATTTACTCGTATGTGCAAAACGGGACTTGCGTTATTGATGGATATTTGATGATAGAAAAGTATTTACTGTAAAAAATCACCTCTGCGTTTACCGTGGCGAGTCTTATTGCGTGAGACCCCCTCGGGCGGCCTTGGTAAATTATTAAGAAATCGCAGCTGTATGAGAGAAGATTGCGAAAAAATATTGGACCGTTGGGCGTTTTTTCTCGCGCGAGTCTCCTCTGCAGCTTCACCCTTCTTCTTTTTTTTAATCCAGTGGCCAAAAACGTATCGTTGATCGTTTCTCTCTTCCTCTCTGAACACTCATTTCGTTTCACGCCACGTAAAATGCGATGCGCGCGCGCCACACGTAACCGAGAGGCGCGTGCAAAATCTCACCCCTTCGCCGAATTATCGCTCATTTTTCGCCTGAATGATTGAGCCACCCGCCAGCATAATTCTACACCGTAAATATGAATACAACGTACGAAATGCACGCGGGCTAATTACGATTGGAATTTCTCTCGTGGGGGTCAGTGAAAGCAATGCAAGAAAGAATTTTTTTTTTTTCTTCTTACGATTTTTCATCGTCCCTCTTGTGCTTTTAGCGCCGCAAAAAAAAAATCAGAAGAATAATGACAGTCATACAAACTCTATTACAATGTATGTCTTCTCATTTCGCGTCTGTTTTATTTTTAACGCAATAGTGTTGCATTGGGATAAAAAACGAAACTTTACGAATTCACGATAATTTATGTATCTTTGAACATATGGAGGTGCTCGCTTTGTGAAAAGATTTCAAAAATCGAGGAAAATAAAATAATATGCACATATATATGTATAAAAGTTTAATTTTTTAAAACTCTGCTCGATGTTCCTTTGGTTCGGACGAAAAAAAAAAAAAAAAAATCATTCGGTCTCGTATATTTTTGTCGGGGTCGTTTTACACCGATGAAATCCGATGTGTCATTTTACACCGATGTGGGTGTGTGTGTGTGTTGCGCGAGTATTTAGAAACGCCTCGACATAAATATATTGTAAATTCTTCCGGACTCGCGAACGTTCTCGTATTCAGTGTGCACGTCAGTGAGTCCTAAAGCTATCGAAAATCAATCCATATACGTAAACCATAACTTACACCCGTACTCAACATTCACTTTGCATTTATAGACATATACATATGTATCATGTGATTGCACTTGCACGCAAAAAACTTTTTTCAGCATGATTACAGAGTATGAATATACCGAAGGGTGATCGTCAAAATTCGCGTGTATACCCGCTCTTTGCGCGTCGTGTACGAATGAGAGAGAGAGAGAGAGAGAGAGAGAAAACGCGGTGAGGCTCATAAAAGACGAGAACAAGTACGAGGCACGCCCAGATTTTAACTGTAAGGACCAATTCGTTATGGTTCTCGAATTTCGAGTTAAACTTTGCGATCAGATTCTCCTTTTGGCGCAAGAAATCTTTCTGTATATGTGTGTGTGTGTGTGTGTGTGTGTGTGTGTGTGTGTGTGTGTGTGTGTGTGTGTGTGTGTGTGTGTGTACATAAATAGGTACTCTCGTACCTGCATGTATACATAATAACGTACGACGTGTCGAACGCAATCGATCGGAGGCCCGGAGGAAAAGAAAAAAAAAAAAGAAAAGAAAAAAAATCTCGCTTTCCCTTTTGGAGAAAGAGAAATGTAAATGAGCTGCCAAATCAAGAGCCATGACTAGACCGGAATTATTCAATTCAACGGGAATAATCCACGTTCATTAAGCACGCCCGTAAACCAAACTCGGATTCTCCCTTTGGCTCGTTTGCCTGACCCGTTACGGGTCATCGACAAACTTCTCAAACGGCGCGGCGATTCCAACGTATGTCTGACCACTCCATACATTGACTACTGTGGCAGGGCGCGGCACGCCAAACGAGGAAATTCTCGCACGCACAATCGATAAAGGAGATAAAAATAAAAAGCGGCCGTAAACTTTTCGCGGAGGAGAATTTTACGCGTGTGTCGTAAAAATACATACAACGATAATTTTCGGCTACTTCTCGTACAATAAATTTTCGTACCAAAAACACGTCAACGCGTCCGTATCATCCGAAAATTTCAACAATGTAATGTGCCTGTACAATCAACGAGAAATATCTTTCAACGAAGAGATGAGAAATAACTTGTTTTTTTTTTGTTCTGCACGGATAATACACGCGGTGTATTATTCTTCCAATTAATGCACGTGCTCGTGCTCGAAACGCGCGGTCATTCCGATAAATTTTACGGCCGCACGCGCTTGGAACGATCATTAATAATTTGAGAGTAAGAATGAAGTAGCGAGATCCACTTTGCATTTTACGAATTCCGTATTTAATAACAGTATAATCACACACACACACACAGTTTTGCATAACTTTGGACCATATTTTTGACTTACCTCTTCCGTTGTCGTCGTCCTCGTCGTCTCATTACAAATCAGTTCTTATGGGCATTCTAAATACACCAAAATTACGAAACTACCTTAAAAAAATAAACTGTACAGGCGAAAATTAGACAAAACTTAATGTGGAATTTTTAATCATAATTAATAACGCTAAAAAAAATCGTAAATGCAGTAGCTGCTGCGACATATGAAAAACAAAAATTTCACGCTTTCCTATTAATTCGCGAGCTAAGTGAACGTCGTGTCTATAGTTAACAGGAAATCTCCAGAGCGTGATTTCGCCTCTCTGTGTATCCTCGATTTGTAAAAATCGCTCGATAAACTCGCCCTCAAAATTACTTCGAAGATCGATAATTTTTTTTATTGTCAAACGATCTCGGACAAGAAATCCTTCTATTTATCGTTCTGAAAGCGATAAATGCACGTATCGAAGGGTGCTTCGATACAAGTGAGTTCAGTTCCCACACAAACATTATAGCTACCTCGATTGGAATGATGTTGACAATATAATTAGCAATGGAAATAGTCACCGTAACTTTATGCTCGCGTGTGTGTGTGAGGGTAAAACTGAGGGGGCGCGCGCTGCGTGTTTCCAATTAATTCGTGCGCGGCTTTCTTTGCCCGCGCGGTGGCATTTGCCGGGCGGTGCATAATTAGCATTCGCGTATATACGCCGCACAGTACCAAGAAAGCTCACAAACGCGTTTCAGAGTCAAAGCTGGTAGCATCTATCAAGTACAAGTTGCGGGAGCTTTCGAGTCGTATAAAAACTGATTGACAATACTAACGAAACGCTTGTTATAGATTGAATCAATTATCTAAATTAGCCAATCAGCGTTGAACATTTTTTTACCCCTCCGGGAGCTTTAGGGTCATATGAAAACTGATTACAAATACTGACGGAATGCTTGTTATACATTGCATCAATTATCTAAATTAGTCTTAGTAGCCCTGCTGACTTACAAAAAATTCACACGATTGACAGCATCCGCGTATGTACGCCGCACAGTGCCAAGAAACAGTGCAAACTGGTAATATCTATCAAGTACAAGTTGCGGGAGCTTTCGAGTCGTATAAAAACTGATTGACAATACTAACGAAACGCTTGTTATAGATTGAATCAATTATCTAAATTAGCCAATCAGCGTTGAACATTTTTTTACCCCTGTGGGAGCTTTAGGGTCACATGAAATCTGATTACAAATACTGACGGAATGCTTGTTATACATTGCATCAATTATCTAAATTAGTCTTAGTATCCCTGCTGACTTACAAAAAATTTCACACGATTGACAGCATCCGCGTATGTACGCCGCACAGTGCCAAGAAACAGTGCAAACCGGTAATATCTATCAAGTACAAGTTGCGGGAGCTTTTGAGTCATATAAAAACTGATTGACAATACTAACGAAAGACTTGTTAGACATTTTGCGTCAATTATCTAAATTAGGGAATCAGCACTGAATATTTCTTGCTCCTGCTGGCTCGCAAAAATATTCACACGGTTGACAGAACTAATAAATTACTAATTTTGTTATTAAAGTTCTGTGAAGGGTTGAGAAAAAAATAACAAGTTGAATACATGTTGAGTACCAGGTAAAAAAATCGGGTATAAGTTAAGCTCCAGTCAAATACAAGTTGAGTACAAATTGAGTACAAGACGAATACAAATTCAATTTATCTACGACTTGCTGTAAGTTTTTGCACACCTATTTTAGTATTCAGTTTAAATTAACCCTTGGCACTGGAGGACTTTTTCGCTCGGGTGAGCTAGCAACGCGCCGTGGCGCCTGAGAGGCGTCTCTCGAGTGCAAAAGGTTAAATTAATTTCCAACCAGTAATCGATCTTTCTTATCAATAACATATTTTTGGGACCGAGTAATCGCCGGGAAATACTTACGATTAGTTGTATTCTGATCGCTCAAAAAACGGTTTGTAAGTACTATATATATATATATATATATATATAGGACACTTTATTGAAAGCGCAGTTTCTTATTTTTCACGTAAATAATTATTTCAACAGAAATTGCCCGAGTACTGAATGGCCCAGTATATCTATATACCCCGCCAATATGTACTGCCAAACTATATACGAAAAGATTCTCTACTTATACATTTACCTATATATATATACAATCAGTATGTTTGCTATCCTCGCGAATTATCGCTCGCTATCATCGACGACTACTAAGTCGTCGAATGAAGATTGCGGTTGCTCGAAGTACATATATCGGGCGCGAACTCTCATCTCGTATACCTGTTTCGTACATCTATTCTGTATAGGAGAAACGCGAGAGCACACGAGAGACACGCCCGTATAGTTGCAGCAGAATTTATATATATATCTCTACACTCTGCCACGGAGAACGCCAGAGCGGCGATTCCGTTCAAAGGCTCAAAGACTCGACATGGGTGGTGTCGAATCACCCCCCTGTTCTCCCCCCTCTCCCCACCTAGCTCATTGACGACAACATCGCACTCGATGACTACCGTGACGTCACACGCACGTACATACACATAAAATTCACACGTGAGCGTCGATCGATTTATGTCGACGTTTTAGGGACCGATATTATGCTAATGATTTCTTACTATACGAACGCGTAAGACCGGAATGGTCACGCTCTCTCTCTCTTTCGATCCCACTCGCACATTAATGAATCCTTTAAACGTTTACGAGTTTTTTACCTGTTTGTCATGTCATTTCACGTGTATTTTATTTCCTTTATTTTCACGCTGTAAAGTTATTTTTAAAAGGCAATTTATCCTTGATTTTTTTATTGCTCATCTCCCAGTCATCATTTTTTTAAATGCAAGACAAATTTACGATTAATCGTCGAGGATTGTGAGCGAATGCTTGAGAATTTTTTATATTTTTTATTTAACATATAATATACTATGAGCAGTGTGTCATGACAATTAAAACGATGAGGTAAAAGTTGACCATATCAGAATAATCCAGACGTGTATACAATAGTAAAATTTTCATTGTCAATTTAATTTGTAACTACCAATGTTGGATCCTGTCATAAAAGGGACCGCCTCTGTGGGCCCCGCACCTCTGTACGGTGCAGTAAACTAGATCGCAATGAGTACAAGGTTATTTGCAGCACATGCTGCAGAACCGCTTGTAAATATATATATATATATATATATATATATATATATATATATATATATATACATATAAAGTTATACAGGCCCTCTCGATGGTTGTGCACACGCGCACGAGCTCCATATTCACGTATATTTTATACGCAAATCCTCGCAGATAATTCTCTTCACCAGTGGATAAAATTGTGGATGCTGTTTTTTTTTTTTATATCAGAGCGTTTACATCTACCGTAAATAGAAAAGCAATAATATTATAGGATCGAGTCATCATCAGGATGACAAGTAAAATTGCTTAATTAAAAATCAAAGCTTATCAAAGCATCCAAAGTTCATGAAGTTAAAAAATACAAAATTCTTAACCAAACAAAATTTAATTGAATAAGACAATATTTTTTTCAATGCGAAAAAAATTAAATTTATTTGCACTAGAATATAATTTGTTAAAAAAAATTTAATTGGCAGTCGTTTTATAAGGATTGTCTTTCACTTATAACCAATAATATGTTTAACGATATAGAGAACGAGAAGGAGATTGCAATGACCGTCATATGTGGTCCACATGAGTATGGAAGTTGTGCGTGTTTTCTACCCTCTCTCGAATGGATATAAAACGTTGCAAACTACTGAATTGCGCAAAACTTGTACGTATACTGTAATGTGTGTATATATATATATATATATATAGTAGAATGGAGTATCGGTACTATATCGGATCGAGTCTCCGCGTTCTATACGGATAACTCTAGGACTGGCTCTCACCCGCGAGCTGCTGTAACTCGCCCGTTAATTACGCTAATTGACGCATCGATTTCGTGAGGGAGTTTAAGGGGTTAAGGGGGGGTGGCAGGAGGAATAAGTTCGTGGATATAGTCCCAGTCTGAGAAACGGGACGTTCTCGATTCGGCGAGGCAGTCGATCATTCGATCAGAGAATCCATCGGTGAATGCACGTTTTACTATTAGCTGATCCTTACGTATATTATATGTATGTACATAGCATGTACTACAGATACCGCAACGTATATATATATATATATATATGTGAGCACTTTCATTTTCAGTTCTCCGATCGCCAAAGGGCGATTGGAAATGAGCACCGCCATATATTCTTCCACTAATAAGCATACGAGACCTTTTAGTATATAAATATTTATATTTATTAATTGATTTATGTGTTATTAATTTTTGTCAATATTTGCATACAGGCAAAGTCACTTTCTTTATATATTAATTAATATAATTTATCAATATTTCACATTTATTTGCATTGAGTAATTGAAATATCAACGTGGTTTTTGGCTCATGTCATATATGAAGAAATTAAAATTCTGACCAATCTAATAATTAATCTTGATAGTACTGAATTAATAATCGAGTGGAATTTACATCGAGTGCGTCCTCGTGCAGCTCAAATTACAAGCACCGTTTTCATGATCCTGGAGAATTCGATCAACAGGAGGTGGAGATCGGCAAGAGCTTGGACTCTGCGCGGATAATTCGAAGGGCGTGTACATTGTACCTTTATTCAATCTATATATATGTATACTTATATATATATGTATACTTATACATATATATATATATATATACATATATATATACCTGCATAATACGAGCAGTAACGATCGAGCCGTGTTTGATCTCTTTGGCATCCAGAGTGCAATCCAAGTTGATGCACACTCGCGAGAGCAGCCTCGATGCATCAACTCTCCTCTCCTCCTCTTCTCATGCCAGGCTAACCCAGACCTGAATTATTACGCTCATCTCCGAGCGAGGCCACATGGCTCAAGACATCGGCACCACCACAACTCGAGTGAGACATAAATGGGCGGAGTAGAGCTAAGCTAAGGTAAAGATTGGATCGAACGCATTCCGCGAACGCCACATCACGAGAAGACTTTAATTGATGCTTTGCCCGTTTCTCCTGGTATCGGGACACTCCACGATACTCCAAGATTCTAATTTTATTTTTTTCTCTTCTTCCCATATCAGAATAACCTGGACAAAATAAAATTGATCCAATATTTGTGAGCTTTTTTTATATTTAAATTATATATTTATCATAACGAATAATTGATAAAAAAAAATATATTTTAAGCACAAATATACCGTCTAAAAAATGTCAAATTTGTTGCAATTGGATGATTATAAGTATTTATTTTTTAATTTTGTTTTTCAAATATTTCAAGTACCATTAAAACGGATCTTAAAGTCTCGTAAAAGTTACGAATATCTCCCCAGCGTTCGACCTAATTTTTTTTTTTTTTTAAATAAAAATACCTAAAGACGATTAGCTTATCGTGAATTGCAAGTTTTACATACCAGTGACATAGGTAATCACCCTCACGCACACGTCCAGCTAACTCTGAATGTACGTACCGGTGTAATACAGTCTTGGTGCGTTAATCTAATTAATCTTTACGAGTGTAATTAGCGAGTAAAGCATCGTCGCGGCTGGTCTTTTGGATCGCCAGAGAAAAGTGCTTTGAGAAACGAAGAGTGTGAGAGAGAGAGAGAGAGAGAGAGAGAGAGGGAGGACGTAGAAAGCTCAAAGTCCTCCATCCTTACACAGAGAACGGGGCTTACATCGGCCAGCAAGAAAGACACTGACGATTTCCTTTATCTTCACGAGAGTAGCGAGGTACACGGGTATCCCATTTCCAGGCAGTTTGGCGATCGGTTGCAATACTTTTTTGAAACGATCAACGTGCTCCACCGAGCGAGAGCGACGACATCAACGACGGGAGAGATCGAGAAGTGGCGCGGCAGATGGCAAAGAAACTCTTTCATTCG
>OY769903.1:21059595-21087095 GCA_963669185.1 Dyspetes luteomarginatus | reverse complement strand
TATCCGTTTCAATATCATTCATAGATTTTGGCCATATTCGATCTCCCCAAGAAGTTGGCATACAGGAATTTATTTTTTGTGTAAAATATAGAAAGCGACGGAATTCGTTGTTACATCTCAAAGACTACATATATATATATATATATACAAATGCTTGAGAAATTGTCAGTGAAATTCTCCATCGGATATTATTTGTGGTGTCGAGAAAGATTCAACACACGCCCGTATCTTTTAACACGCTTCTCAAAGCTCCTCTTTGCTATGTACAGAACTTTGTGTTGGGACTTAGTGAGAATGACGTTGCACTTTCTCGTCAAATATATATATATATATATATATATTTTTTTTTTCTTTCTATCTCACCCCCTTCCGTTCTCCTCTCTGGTCTCCGCTTTTCTGTATAGATGTACTCAACACCTCGCCTGACAAGTAGCGTCCCTCGAACAGATGACGCCGAGAGGATATTATACGTCATATATATGCAGGTATAGTACATTTGTACTGTACCGTAAATCGGGGACGAGAATCAAGCGATGATTGAGCATCAGCAGCAGTGAGACGACGAGAAGTGCTTTTCGATATAATCGATCGTTCCTCTCCACTGACAGCTGAGACAGACTTTGAGTAGATGAGTTCTGTACTCATGCCTTGAACACTCATCGCTGCTTCAGCTGTTCTCTACCATAGTGCGAACGTTTCCCTTCGCACTGTTCGCATAACATACATATAAGTTCGATTAATTAATTTTCCTACAATGCATTCCCGAGCATGAGAGAGGGAGGGAGAGAAAGAGAGAGAGAGAGAGAGAAATGAATAAAATCACTAACGATTCTGTGGAATTTATACTTACTTTTGCACTGGCAACTCGACGAGATCTTTTGCTATGCGACAATAAGCACAGAGGAAAGAAGTGGAAGAGGCAAGATGAGAAAAAGGAGAAAGCTAACGGATTGCAGTGGGCAAAAAGGCAGTCCTGCACACACACACACACACACACACACACACACACACATATATATATATATATATATATATATATAGGGGCCTAGCTCGTAAAACAGCGAAGGAATCTGGCGCTACCGCCCAGCAGCAATCGGAATTACGATTCGCTACTGCACCATTCGCGTGTACATATATAATACACAGGCAGATTCTTCCAAGGGGGTAAAAGAGAGAGAGAGAGAGAGAGAGGAGAAGACATCGCAAGAGCAGTGAGATTATACCACGAGCTGTAAGAGACTGTCCCATTGAAACGTCGACGATCCGCATAAGAGCATATTCCGATAGCCCGTAATTCAAATTAATTATTTGCATAACTCTGGTCGACTCTTCTATCTCTTTCTCTCTCTCTCTCTCTCTCCCGTTGCCTCGAGAAGCAAAAAATAAACGAATAATTAATGTCAGATGGACAATGAGAATTTTATTACTGCACCGCAAAGTCCTATAAAATAAAACAATACGTCAATTTTTTTCTTTTTTTTTTTGTATCCCGAAACAAAATTAAGAAATTAATTTGATAATCTTGGCACGTGATAATGGTTGAAATAATTTTTATCGAAAGGTTGCACGATGCAATGGACAAAAGTTCATTCTGCATAGCTCATAATTCAAATTATTCGCTTCACGAAGCAAAGAAATAATTATATAGGCAGCCAGATAACAGGAGTTATTTTTCCATTATTGTGCCATAAAATAAAACGATCAATCTTTAAATTTTATTCGTGTTTGTATTTATTTAATAGCCATTATCGATAATTCAATATTTACGATATAGATAAAATTGTAAGTAGAAATTAATTTTTTGCCTCTCTGTCGAATGCTTAGGATGATTTTTTTTTATCATGTGCGATTATACGAAGCATAATCGAGTGATTTTCCAATATTTCGTAGATATTGCAAGGCAGAGAGGTCAAAGTGAAGGGAGGGTCTCCTTTCTTAGAGTGTGCATATATCCAAGCGGTAGGAAACATACGGTCAAGATAGCATATCCTTCTTGAGGAGCCAGGTACGCCCTCCAATAATCATAAAGTACACGGCGGCTTCAGTGGCGGTATCGAACGCGTACACACATATATATATATATATATATATACTTGATCTGCATGTATATATTTTACCGAAGGAATATAGCTCCGTAGAAGTATACGTAAGTACACGGCTAGTTGCGTAAAAATTCTCAGAGAGGTATCCTTTAGCTATTCATAACCAGTTGCGCGGCATTCATTATCAGGCGGTCATACTTGCGCGCACGGGCGAGCTCCGAGGATTAAAATTTTTTGCGATCCTCGTATAATGCTGGTTCTTATAAAATCTCTGTGTCTCCTCTTTTTCTTTTCTCTCGACTGTGAAGCCTCTCGTCGTTTGCCTCTTCTCTGTCTACATCGATGTACAACTAGCAGATGCAGTCAAATTTCCACTATAAATTAATCATTCGCCAGTCGCACTCGGAGAATTTTCAATACTCGCGATAATTATTAAATAATGACAATTGTCCATTTTATGCAAATATTTTATAATCAAAAATTGCCAATATTTTCTGATAAAATATTTGCATGAGCTTTAAATATGTAGTTAATTAATAATTTATTGCGTAGAATATTTTTCATAATGGTGCATGCACGGATAATTACTAAGGACAGTCTCCAGGAGAAACTTTTAACTTGTGGAAAATAAAATCCTTCGATGAAGGAAACCAATTAACTTATGGAAAGTTGAGTTATTGAAAGTTTTACTGTACTCAGGCTTCTCCCCGTTTTCTTCTCATGTCTAATTTGTTTTTTTTTTTCACTCAGCACACTCGCACAATTCCAGCTTTTGTAACAGACCGCTCATTACCGCCCGAAAGATTTTTCCTCCACCAGAGTAAGCCCCACAATGTCATCGGGGTATCTGTCGAAGAGCACCCTCTCTCCATTGAGCGCGGCGCTTTTGTCCGTTTACACACACACACACACACACACACACACACACACACACACACACATATATATATATATATATATTTTTTTGCAGAACAAGTGAAAACACCGCGCGACGAATTTATAAGCCCGGTGGGGTTTCAAACGCGTATTTTGCCGTGTGCGACAACGGATATACATACATATATATATATATATATATATATATATATATGTGTTGATCAAGATCGTATTAGCGCTATAGAGGCAGCAGCTATACTCAAGCAAAAAAGGATTTTGCTCGCCTTTGGCAAAAGTGACCACGGCCGTTCCAAAGGAACTCTCTTGATATCAGATGATCGCACACCAGCGTTTTATCCAACACACACACACACACACACACACACACATATATAAACAGCATACGATGAGAAAAGGAAAAAGAGTAACGCCAATGGAAGAAAACCAGGGAGAAAAAGCGAGATAAAGAGAAATAAAGAGAGAAGAACCGATGTATTTGCTGCTCCGTTGGCCTCGGAAACCTCGCAGGTTTCGCGCTCACGCGGTTATCAGTGACGCTACATCTTATTTTACGCACTCTTCACCCCAGAGGACATTTCTATGCTGGTTCTATGACGTCGGCGCTTGCCCGAACGCTGCAGAGAAGCGCGGAGGGCTTTTCTCGCTGACTCGTGCTAGACGCAAATTGACCGCGTGTGCACGCGCTTCTCTTCTCTCTCTCTCTCTCTCTCTCTTTCTCTCTCTCTGCTATACACACGGTGAAAATATCCTCGTCGTGTATTCAGCGTGTATTACATTATGTGTGCTCACACGCAGCAGCAAAATAGAATCCAGCGCGATTCGCCTGTGGGAAGATAAAAGGAACTACAGCGGATAATACGTTAGCTATACATATCCATGCAGTGGAGCAACTACTTGCTGGTACACGTAAAAGTAGATTATATACACCAGTAGCCGCGTATCAGTTGAAAGAGAACCTTTGATTCTCTACACTCTTTAGTACTTCCAACTCTCTGGCTCGCTTCGCTTCTGGTTTACACTGTGAAAGAAAAGCTGGAGCACCTCAGCTCTCGTTTTATCTCTATATACACTTCTTGTATCAGAGATTCTCTCTCTCTGTCTTTCTTTCTATCTTTTCTCTCTCTCTCTCCCTCTCTGTTGAATACCTAAATGTGCTTTTCTATTCTCGCGATTCGATTCTCTCCTCTCTTGTACCTTCCCTCGTGTTTGTATCGTCCTAACTCCATTTCCAGAAAATAAATATCTTCCAACGACATGGCAACCTGTCGAATCTCTCTTTGCCAATGGAATCTCCCGTGTATCAGGGTAAAATGCTAATAGGAAGGGGTCGCAGAATGCTCGATGGGTGTTGAATAAAAATGTTTGAAACAAAATGTTCGATGGAGACAAGACGAAAGATGCGGATTAGTGTGGTTAACGCTTGACGGTAGGGAGAAAATGGATTCCATGTATCTCCGCAAATGCCTATTTCTCTGTCAGAGTATAAAAACAAATCCTGAAACGATACTTTGAAGGGGCTTTATCTGTTCTTTACCGCTTTCGTCTTGTATGCAACACGTATATATAATACAAGAATCCTCGACACGATCGCAATCCAATTTTCTAGCAACTGAATAACTCTTGGCGAAAAGGCAACGAGGTGAATGTTTCGATTCTGCGTGTATACCAATGAAATCTCTCAAATCAGCGCAAATCACTGTGTTGACATATGCGCCTTCTACAAGTGTTGAATAAAAATGTTGCATATATACAGATGTTGAATAAAATTCTTTGATAGAAATAAAAAATTATTTGAAGGAGAGACGAAGAGTGAGGGTAGAAAGAGGTCGTTGACAGCTCCCACGTTGAAGGCTGGAGAATCTGCTCTCAAAATCTTCGGATCCCCAACACGATCTTTCCCTTTTTCCCTGCTCCCTTTGGCTCCCCTTGTCGAGCTTGTCTTTGACTCAAGAGACACGCGTATGTGGTACGTCTCTTCTGTCGGTTTTACTCTTGCGCTTGACACTCTTTAGAGCCCGTCTCGCTAAAGGGCTACCCTCGTCGCGGTGTTACAATCGCATTGGTTAATCGGGAAAAGAGGGATGCTGACCGGCATCACACAACGTGTGGTGCTCGAGCCACCATTGCCATTAAATAGATGGCAATGGTGGCGGCATGGCATCAGCCAGGTTAATGGTCGCCTCGTTGTGGCAGCATCACACGTGGGCCAAATACGAGATTATCCAATTTGCTGCAACCCCACAACCTTGGAAATATCCTCAGCCCGTGATGCTATTCCACGCCGTAAAATTTCAACGAGTGGAACATTATACATTTGAGTTCGCGATACTTCGACCAAACTGAGATCTCATTCGCGTATATTCGAACATATCTCGGTGCACAGAAACTCACATTTAATTTATATTTAATATGCAACTGAAATATTTGCGATGCATTCTTGTGGCATAGCCGAAAAAAAAAAAACAAAAGTTAAAAAAATAAATAAAAATAACAGACATATTCACACGATTATGGATAACGGCAGGAGGAAAAATTCTCATTGGCGTGTTCACGAGTGATTCATACACACATGTTTTGTACCATATGCACATATATATATATATATATATGCGTAACGAAAACATACCATATACGTATATATTACGTACTCGGGTGTAACAGCAGCCATTATTACCATTACTCAGGCCAATAATCATTGTATTTTCCACGTTGTAAAATAAGAGAGATGCTCAAAAAGAATACGTATCTTGTACCTCTGGCGACCGTTGGCCCTTGCTGCTGTTCAACATCAGCAATTTCGTATTTGTGCGCCTGTATTTTCTCGCGGTCTTTAAGCCGCCACCCCCTCTCATTTCGCCCCTCTCTGGACTCCCTTTCGTAAATTGCACATTATTAGTACGTTAACGTACGCTCCCGTACTATAGAGCACTTATACCTTTATATTTCTCCCTGTTCTGCATTACCAGACGAAAAGATATGTAATAATTAAATTAATATAAATATTAAAAAAAGAAAAAACAAACGAGCTGATGGCACACCAGACAAATTTGTTCTCTGCGTTGTACTGGCCCAACAGTAAAAAAATGATTACCTTTGCTTCTGTTTTCTCTCCCAAATAGCCTCACACACACACACACACACACACACAAGACGCGCTTTAGATTGAAATACACTCGAGTGGTAATAACCTAAAACGAGATACTTTTATACTCTTGTTAAAATTCTTGTCATTCTCTCCCCGAGCATTTACCTTTTATTTTCTCGTTTTTTTTAAGTGTTTTCGTTGCTGAAATTCAACAGTGCGAGCAGCGTGCTAACGGGATATGAATAAAGCTGTGCTGGCGCATCTCCATACAGGAGAAAATCTTTTTTGACAGCCATTACACGCATCATTTATGTCGAATTACCGCGTCGAAGAGTTATATAGAGTTTATGTGTGCTGTGCTATGATATATATATGAATATATAGTTATATATACGTAGATATTATGCTCGGATTAATACACCGTAGTTAATACACCTGTAATATACGAGGACGGACCACCTGGAACGGATTACTCGACATTATCGATTATCTCGTGCGATCGATTAACTCGATTACCACCGTCGACTTGTGTTCTTTGATCTATCGTAAAACTGGATCTCCTCTCTCCTCGTTGTTGGGCTCTTGCAGCAAAACTCATATATATATATATATATATATATATATATATATATGTGTATATATATAGATAAGTGTGTGCCACACAGCACACGGCAGCTCACGCTGTATAAAATGTACACTATCGCTGGCGGTCGTCTCGTTGTCTCTCTATGTCGTCGACCACTCTCTTTTATAATGCTGCAAGAGCACAGCCAAGAGTCTCCACAGCACTGAGGGGAGTCTTTTCCCGACGCTCGCTTAATAATTAATTGAACAAAGTAATAAAAAAAAAAAAGAAAAAAAAAACACCACGCTTCGTAATTAACACGTGAACTCAGATACTCTGCGGTATTTTTATTTTATTCGTGTAATCCCCCCCACTCCACCTCATTTCTTCATCGATTAACGAGAAAATAGTTTTGTATGATTCGATATAGGCGGGGCAATATCGTTTCTCCTTCTATTACCATCAATGTTGTTTACACTGAGCAATCTTGGTCTGAATTAGCGGCGGTGCAATGAATCAGCGTAGTTTAAAATTGATCCTTTTTTTTTTTACCCTCCCGATGCATATAATACAACTTGCATATGGCTATTTTATCGCTCTTTGAGGGAAGACTTATGTTTGCCACAGGAGTATCTTATGTGTGTACTAAACTCGCTCAGATACATCTGTCGGAACGTTTAATTGATTTCTCGGATTGTATAATCCGAAGACCGCCGCGATTAACTCGCTCGCATATATCTCGTATGTCGCGCCATCTATATATATATATATATATATATATATATATATATATATATATATATATATATATATATGTATATATATATATATATATATGTATATATATAGAATAGAAGAGTCACCGATACTACAGAGCGAAAGGTGGAATTAAGCGTTTGCGTTATCTCTCTAGAGGGCTGCTCTGATCTCTCTGCCAAGAGAATAACGCATTGGGACACGCAAATATATATCGAGAAGCGTCACTGAGCATGTACTCTCTCTCTCTCTCTCTCTCGTCGCTGCTGTGCAAAGAGATCCTCCCGTTCCCACAAGCCTCTCTCTTTCTCATTTTTCTCTCTCGCTCCCCTCTGTATAATTCTACATATATATAGTTATATATTCAATAACCATCTCCTATTTTATTTCTCGATTGTGAAACTCGTAATTTTCGCGCAGGCTCTGACCGAAGAGCGTGGCCGAGCACACAAATCTCTCGCAAGAGAATCCTTCGAGCAGCATTATATTGCCGTTCTCGCGCTATATTATGAACGCGGCGTGTTCAACAAACCGTTGCACACCAGCATCCCGGGGCGAACGGGCAGCTTGACAATTTTTTTTTTTCTTTTTTTATGTATACCCGTGGAGAGGGAGAGAGCGAGAGAGAGAGAGAGAGAGAGGGCGAGGGCGGGAGGAAGGAGAAGAGAGAGAGAGAAAGGATTCGCATTTTTCAAGGCGCGGCCACCCGGCGAATTATGAGGAAGAGTCGCATTATTTAAACATTCGCATACCACCTGTGTCATATACGGGCTCGTTCTCTGTAATATTGAGGTATCTTTGCTGGTTCAAGACGCGGAGAGAGAGCGAGCGATCGATGCTACAATGAACTTGGGATCGCGATCTCTCGTCTCGGTACATTTGAAAACATGTGAATCATCGAAATGATATCGCAGCTTTGCGTCTCGTTATTTCGGAATGAATTACACTATGAATTTCGTGACTCGTTTCGGGTGCATGAAAGAGTTTTCTCTCGCTTGGTCGGAATCATTTTTAATGCGATAAAATGGATCAGGAGTAATAAAGTTCGTTTTTTCGTGTGAAAATTTAACAAAATTTCGGTGATAAAATGTTTTTTTGTCGGAATAATCGATCGATCGAAAACTAATGCATTGCGTAAATTTTATCCTTTGATTCATTTTACGAAGGGTAAACCAATGGCAGAGGATTAATTGTCTTTGGAAAAATTGCTTTTATTTTTCTCAGATTACTGATTTATCAAATGTGCATATTTTATTTCTTTTTTTTTTATTTCATTTTTTATGTTAAACAATCGTATCTCACCATAGACTAATTTTACCCGAATATTTACGAATATTCTTTGGCAATGAGAGATGAGCTCTCTGTGTAATGCTTGGACTTCCGGTTACGATAGCCGAAGATCAGAAGATCGTGTTTTGTGTCCAATGCGCGGGAGGCTCAAGATATATATATATATATATATATCGAAGGCGCCTTCCACCGCGCGATTGCGTGTCACGGGACTGTTCGAGGATTATCCATGGCGAGGCAATCATCGTCTCCACGCTCGGACACGACACGCCAATATCGTTTTCCTTGCCCGCCTCCTTTTATGCTGCGCCTATATAGATCCACTATTCATGTATATAGTATATAAAGGGAAAGAGAAAGAGAGTGAGAGAGTGATATATATATATATATATAGTGAACACTTCTTGGTTTCACGTCTCTCATCTCTACCTCTCCGTCCTCAACTCACGCAGGCTCGAAAATTTACGTAAGCGATCGCTCGTTTGCCTCTTGCATATACTCCCTTTTATAGACGGTCACCGCCAATGGAGATATTATAGCCTGTCGATCTATTCGCCCATGGCGGATATACGATTAATAAAAAACCAATGCACCACCTTTCAAGTCTGACCCTCGCACGTTTGCAACAATACGGTGAGGGCTCGGCAGGGCTCTTCGCTTATTCACGCTAACGATCATTTTTCATTGAGCTCAAAATTATTCACACATACATATTTCCTCCTCTCCCCCCCCCCCCCGCCACTCTTCAATATTCTTCTTTAAAATATAAAATTACTAGAATAAAAAATGTTTAACATTGATAATTTATTTAACACATTTTGGCATACCCGATTAATAAAGTGTATAAATAAAAATTGTATTCAATATAAAAATATCGAATTTTGCAAAGGGAACTCGCGTGATAACCGGCGGCACTGATATTCACTGTCAAAGTGCATCTCGGGTTGTTAGGTGTAAAATTTTATGACTCGACGAACAAGCGAGCACGCTTCGCGCGACGTTTTAGTGCCCGGATGATCGTATAAAATGAGCAGATAGAAGTTTTTTTTTTTTACAGTCGATTCCAACAGTTTCAGAAGCCCATCAGCCAAAGTACAGTACAATGTCCCATAACAATGGTAAAATCAGCTTGAGGGGAGGCTCTTTTGTTGATAAATGCGCGTAATTTTATGTTTATTAGTTGCTATGTATATTCTACACATATTTTACATATATGTGCATATATTGTACATATATGTGGGCATGTGTGTGTGTGTGAATAGTCGTTGAGAGAATATCGTCTCTCGCACGTGCGAGAGACAAGCGAGAATCCTGACGATTCCCTCGCACTTATATATATGTACCTAATAACTGTGAGATTGTGTGCACATATATATATGGTTTTTTATCCATGTATATACAGTTAGTATATCGTTGATCTCATGTACTAGTAGCGAGCATATATATAGGTATAATTCGCAGCTATGGCGAATTCATACGGTGTGTGCGGATCGCCCGAGCAGAGCACGAGCCGGTCACGATGAGCCTAGTCTCGACCCTTGACCGCTTGACCCTCGCTCTTCTCCGGGGCCTCATCGGTGATTCCGAGAGAGCGCAGCTTCTCTTCTCGTCTACCACGTCTCTCTCTCTCTCCATACATACGTATATATATATTCAGACGCGTCGCCGACCAATCTCTCAAGAGTCCGAGACGCAAAAGAGAGGATGTGCGGATTTATATTAAGTACGTAAAAGTCAAATCCAGATAGACCTACTGGGATATACGCGAGAGGCTGCGATATGGCATGATTTTCAGAAAACGTCGAGAATGAGGAAGATTTTATGCGCGTTAGAGATTGAGAAGGTTGCACGAAATTTTTCCGCTCACACGCTAATTGAGAAATAATTCGCTTTTCCGAATAAACAAGCGAGCGCACTTGGTGTAATTGCGTGTATCCTTCGTGTCCGTCTGCAGAGGTCTAGCTCAGTATTACATACCACCATTTAAATTTTTACTTGTGGTGGCTCGTCCATCAACGATTTTAACGGTTACGAAGAAAGATCTTCCTGGCACTGGACAGGCCGCGTTTTAACACATTATATTTTACACTCATCTCGTGTGTGTGTTTGCTATATATATGCGTTCCCGAGTTCATAGAGTTCTCTTGATAGACTATTTTGATTTTCCTTTTCGACCTGCAATTTCTCCAAAATGGTGAGAAAAGGATTTTTTACTGCTTCGAATTTTATTAACAAATTTTCATTTTTACAATATAAAGCGAATTTTATTTCAACATTTATTAAACGTGCTCCGGATTTTCGAGAGAGATCGCTCTTATTGATGCTTGAAAAAACATTTCTAGCCTCGAATAATTTTTTTTTCTTTTTAATTGACGATTGCCTGTTTATCATTTATATATATATATATATATATATATATATATATATATATATATATATCATCTGGATTTCTATGAGTTTGGCTATAAATGTTACTGAAACGATCAAGTCGCTGCTGCTGCTGCTGCTATTGCTATATATATAGTTAAATAACGAGGAAAGATTTTTGCTTGATGAGGATTCGTCTGATCGCAAAGCTCGTTTATTCGCTCACGCAAACTGCACGATTGCGGATATACTTAGAAGAGAGACCGGCACAGGATTCTCGCCTCTGCATATATGTATACATGCTGTGTTCTCCGCTGGGCGCTTTGCAACTCCACATAGTACTTGGTTGATCCCTCGAGCAAGCGCGCGTCTTGCGTAATTCCCCCTCCCCCGCCTCCCGTCCCGCGTGCGTTTTACATGCTCTCTCACTATCTACAGAGAGGCATTAGTACGAGATAAACCTCTCGCGCTTACATTATGCAGAGCTCTCGCGAGCTTCTTATATACATATATACAATATGAAAGTTTACAAAAAATATATATAATTTATGCGAAATAATAATAAATTAATAAACTAGAACGATAAAAATAAAACAAAATCAAATGATAATTAGATTTTCTGTTAGGGGTATATTAGGGAGGAATTGCACTCATTTAGCAGATTAATCCGAATAATTTTTTACGCAAAACATCACACCACCCCCTCTCATTTTATTCATCATCATGTAATCCTTACATTAGTTTTCTTTAAGGGGTATATATATTCGGGAGGAATGACACACTCATTTAACAAATTAATCCGAATACTTTTGTACGCAAAGACCGTTTTTTTAATGAAAGCAAAGAATCATCGTTTGTGAAAGTTTTATTTATTTTGTTCTTCTGGCTTTTGTCAACGGAGAAAAAGGGGCAACCTTTTATCTTAAGGAGAAACTAGAACATTGCCCATCCGAGTATCATCCCTTCATCTTTTCTCCATCACTCCACCCCCTCCTATTTTATTCATTATCATGTAATCCTTACATTAGCTTTTTTTTCACCTGAAATCTTTCGATCGATAAGAGAAACAAAATTCATTCATTCGGTTTACAATTTATCAATATGCCTGCCTCGACGTGGGTGCGTTTACATATATATATATATATTCGAGGTCGGCAACGCCCGACAAAACTTGCCTGCACGCGTTACATATACGCTTTTGGTTGCAAACACGGGGCATCGGTAAACCATCGACGTACGCCCGCATAAATATATATCTCTCTCAGCTTAATTTAGCATTAACGGCTTAAATTATCGGTTCAGCGTGAAGAAACAACCAGGTAAAAGGATCGACGAGGAGAGAGAGAGAGAGATGGAGAGAAGCGCCCACGACGTGTGAGACACACATACAAACAGGATTTAAAAAAACGTACAAGACCCTCTCCCAAACTCGATGTATCGGTATGCGCCTGTGCTTTTTGGTGCGAGATATTCTTACATGTATGTTTTTTGGTTTATATAAAAATCGGTGGCTCGTACAATGTCTAAGATCGACTACGATTTTGTTTTTTTTTGATACCGGTCATGGCCTAAAGAGACTTAACTCCTTGTCAGATCTCATTTTTCTCCTGTTTGTAATTTCTCTTCTCCCGTACATATATATTTGTATATTCAACGAGGAAATATTGCTGATTTTCTACACGCGTGATATTTCTCGCCAAACTCTCGCCTCTCATCAATTAATTAAAAGACCCTTGGCAAACGTGGTCATTAGGTGTCGTAATAACGAGACACACACAAACATAAACAGCCTCACACACTTTCTACACAGTCGGTTAATATAGTATATTATTGTGTGTAATATACGTACTTAAAGCTTTAATACATTCTCGTATCGTCTTATAACGTGTCTATCTGAGCGTGCAAAATCTCCATCCTCGTAATTTGTCTGCTCGTCTATCGCAGACTTCTCGTATAATAATAACGATCGGCGACGTGAATAATGATCAATCATACTGGTCTTTAAAGAGTCGGAAAGAGTTGTGTCGGTGAATCAAACATGCTTGTGTGTGTGTGTGAGGAAAATTCGCAAAGGTCCTCTCGAGGAGGGAGAAGGCGTTATGTACACATAACGCCTTCTCCCCTACTCCCCTTCTCCTCTACTTAAACCTAAACATATTTAATCCGAAATGTTGCAATATTTAAATGCAAATATAACTCGTTTTATATCGTCCTGGCTTTTGTCAACGGAGGAAAAGGGGTAACCTCTTAAAAGCTAACGCATTGCCCATCCGAGTATCATCCCCTTATCTTTTCTCCATTATTCTTATTTTATAGGCGTTGTGCGATTAATCCAAAATTTTACAATATTTAAATACATATCTAGCACGTTATTATTTAACCAGTAATATATTTTGTTGTTTTTTTTTCTTCTTAAATGTAAATAAAGAATCGTCGTTTGTAAAACTTTTATTCATTTTGTCCTCCTGGCTTTTGTCAACGGAGGAAAAAGTACAAACACTTATGTTAAGGATGAAGCTAGCACATTGCTCATCCGAGTATCACCCATTTATCTTTTCCCCATCACTCCACCCCCTCTTATTTTATAAGCGTTATGCAATTGATCCAAAATTTTGCAATATTCAAATACGTATGTAACACGATTTATATCGCTTTTGTCAACGGAGAGAAAGGGGTAACCTCTTAAAGAGAAGCTAACACATTGCCCATCCGAGTATCATCCCTTAATGTTTTCTCCATCACGCCAACCCCTCTTATTTTATAAGCATTATGCGATTAATTCAAAATTTTTCAGTATTCAAATACACACATAGCACGATATTATTTAACCAGTAACATATTTCGTATCTAATAAACTATGAGAAATACTTTTGATACACGTGAAAGAAAAAAAAAATCCAAATAAAAGAGCGGGCAATGAAGCGTATCGAAGTAATTAATAGTGTCATTGTGTCTATCGTGCAAACTCTCAGGACGTCACCCTAATATCTATCTCTCAAGACTGCTTTTTTTTTTCCCGCTCCCTTATTTATGGCTCTTTCTTCGCTCTCGTTTATACGTAAATAAGTATTTCGTACGTGCGTATATAAATTCATCGAGAGCCGAAGCCGGGCAATACATTGCGAGCTCTCCATGTGCTCTGCTCTCTAAAAGATCGAAGAGGGCGCCTTCCCTCCTCCCCCCCCCCCCCCTCCACCCCACCCCTCCCCTGATCTAAATCAATTACTCAACGCACGCTGGACAATCGTAATTGCTGTACGTGCTGGCTCGGCCTCCCGCACTCGATCCTTTGCTCTTTCTCTTTCTTTCGCTCTTTCACTCCTCTATATATATATATATATATATGTGCTCTGCTCTCGATTATGAAGCTGTGTGTGTGTATTTTTGTATGTGTTTGTGTGTGTGTGTGTGCGCTACTAACAAACGATGTAATGGCGCACCACACTGCTCGCGCGGGGCGCGGCGCGTTCGCTCATTAACCGCGGCTAGCGCGCGAGACAATCGACGATAATTAATGTTTTATTAATGACGGGCTAACGCGCCGTGCGAAAGAAAATCTCTCGCTGGTTCACTCGCTTATATATATATATATATATATATATATATATATATATATATATAAGCGAGTATATAAGCGATATATATGAACAGATCACTTATACAATATATAATAATTTATATATGTACATATTTGGTCCATGTTATATTTAAACGTTATACAGATATACAAACCTATATATCTGCCGTTAGATGATATAAAGCAAACGTTGGGAACTTAATTATCTTTGAAAAAAATTAAACTAGATCTTTTTGCACGATACATAGTATATATATTTATATATATTCGATCCTATCTCTTAGCATTGAACTACCTCGCATTGGACTAACTTATTGGTAAGAGTTGTGACACTACTTATTTATATAACTATATATATATATATATATATATATATATGTGTGTGTGAGAGAACGAATAGCTGAATTTATTATGCGTGGGTACGACTCGCCCTCGATCTTTTACCAATGCCAATGCCACACAAATACAACTCACGTATATGCACACTTTATAGTTACTCATATACATACTATATATATATATATATATATATATATATATATATTTATATTGTATTCGATTTCTAGTGTAGCCCCTAATCAGGAACGAGATTTGCCCTCGAGTCACCGACTCGACATTTTTCTCACTTGTGAAGCGCGGAGAGTACGAGAAACAAAAAATGAACGAATGTGAGAAAAAAAAAAAAAAATTACGAAAGCCCAACCTGTGAGATATCAATGGGCGGTGCGGAAAGCACACGAGAGTCCAAGCGATGATCTCTTCTCTCTATACTGCTCTCCCCCCCCCCCCCCCCCACTCTACCATACATACTCCCTATTTTATTGTCCTCTCAACCGACTGTTGCGAGCATTGAGCCCCGGCATACGTTTGCGTGGGTGTCTCGACGCCCCCGTCAACTCTTCTCGTGAGTATTCTCGCGATTCACTAGTAGAGCCAGAAACAGAGAGAGAGAGAGAGAGAGAGAGCGAGCTTTGTACACTGAGAGCTCATCTCTCTGTACACGTCCGACACGCCCTTCTATATCTTTTTCCGCACGCGCGCACGCATCACCGGCAAAAGAGATAAGAAAACACGTCGCTTTGGGACGATTATAATTGGCCATATGGATCTCCCTTTGTTAATCCATCATAGTCTTCCATTCTCGTTATGCAGCAATTTTTTTTTTTCTTCATACCATAAAATTAAATTTTATGTATATTCAATTATTTTGATTGTAACGAGATATAGCCTTGATCAATCGAACGATGGAATCAATTTTATATTTTCCAACTAATATTATAACGATATATATTGATTGTGAATGATCGAGATCCTATGATTTATCTCAAAGTTTGTATACTGTTTATGTGTTCGAATATATGTACATATATATATATATATATATATTTGTATACGTGCGTATGTGTGTATCCGCTATTACGAACAACTGAGGAGGATCGATCGGTATACGGCGATTAATCAACAATTTAATGTGTATATGTGTGTTTTATTATTTATTATGCTGCGAGAAGAGCGTGGCAGAGGGCCGTGCCCGTGCCGTGTGTCGGTTTGCCACGGCGCGCATGTCGCTATTGTACAAACTCCTCCCGATAGGCACACCAGCAAGCGCATATATCTGCGTATATCTGTGTATAGGGATGCGTGTGGGTGTACAGAAGAGATCTGCATATGTAAATAAGAGATCGACGTGAAAGTCAAGGGACCATTTGTTAACAACGAGGATGATCCGGCTTCGGCTTAAAACGGACTTTGTGTATACGTATAATATTCATATATATACATATATATATATATTTATATATACATATATATATATATAGGTCTAATCATATGTATATACACACATCAGTATTATAGCGTTGATCATTCGAGCATGGATGCTGCGGCATTGTGTTGCGTTATGTTACTCCTCGTAGAATTAAGACCAATTTACAAGCCCCCCCCCCCCCTCCCAGGGTAATTGAATTGTCGAAGACGTACAACGCGCGGATGGATCGAGAAAAAAAAATGATGGAATGTGCGTTGGCCGAAACGAATTTATCTCATAACTCTTCTCGTTTCGTTCAATAATCTACAGATTCGACATTCCTTTCAGATTATTATTTATCTCGTTATGCGTTACGACACAACCAGCTGGATTTTCCAGTGTCAAATATTTCACCGTGGCAAAAAGCCGATCAATTTGTCTTTTTTTTTTTTTTATTCGTAGACAGCTGATCTCGTTAAATTATTCGCGGCCGTCAACATCTCAAGATTTGACGAATATTTTTCAAGTGAGAAAGAAAAAAAAAAAAAATCGTGGTAAAAAATGCCCGGAAGGCGATAAACCAGCGACGACGTCTCCCATAAAAAATTATCGTAATTACATAATTAGTTTGATCTCAAATCGAATCTGTATATGAGAGTTGTGAGACGAGAGGAATGCTGGCAGCTTCTGTATACATTACACAGAGATCGGACACACACACTCTTATCCGATGAATCTTTTCACTCAAATTTCTCGATCAATCTTTCTCACCTACTCTCATTACGGCTTCATCTATATGATTCGCTTTTTTTTTTTATTTATATCTTTGGCTCATAATCGCCAACACTTTCTCGAATCGATGATTTTTTTTTTCTTTTGTTTAATTCCTTCCTGGTCTCAAGTTTTATAGTGCAATAATAATTCTTGTGGTAATAAATACATATACATATATATAGATCACACTGGCGCACCATAAGGTTTTGTGGTTTAATATATTTATTGACGTGTCGGATCATTTGCCACTCACGCCTATCTTCGCGCGAGAGCCGATGAAAGTTCGAAACGGTGAGAAACCGATGATTGTAGCACTTCACGCTCTCGTGCACCGCCTCTCTTTTATATATTATGTACCTATGTATATATATATATATATATATATATATATATATATATATATATTAATATGCAAGTCTATGTGTCTATTTACTGATACACAACGTGCCCTCGATACGCGAGAGAAGTAACGTCTTCATAGAGTAATCGAATCGTTCGATGGTGAAGAAGACGAAGAATTGAACCTTTTTTGCTCTTAGCAAATGTGTAAATACTCGCCCCGGGGTGTTGGAAAGGCCGTGTGTGGCGTGTCTCTTGTAATCTTCGACATGTATATATATATATATATATATATATATATATATATATATATATAATATAGGATATAGCCACATGCATCACAAATAGAGAGAAGGCGAGATGAGAAATATTCTTGGCGAGAGAGTCATGGACTTGAAATATTTTTACACTTTCGGCAATCTTCCGTTTGATATTAACCGTGACGAATGTCCATCGATGATTCGATTTGACAAGACCATGGCGATAGCGAGAGAGAAAGAGAAAGAGAGAGAGAGACGATAGTAATGGCAAAATAACGACCTCTCACGCGACCCGGACATCAGTTAGAAATTTTTCATCAAACCTCTTTCAATATATGATATATCTATAATCACATGACGAGATTTTCACTTCTTGACTGTGACACACAATATCAAATAGAAAATTGACCTACCAATCAAGGTCTTCTCTCTCTCTCTCTCCTCTCGTGTATGATCTCTTTCGCGATCCATCTCACATGCGTGGGTTGAGCAACACATTTTTTCATTCTTCAGAAAACAGAAGATTGCGAGGCTCTGATATGGACAGATAGAGGGCGCCGAGCGAGAGAGTGAGAGAGGGAGAGAGAGATGATTCTCACAAAGTTTCAGGCTCCCACACACTTCAGAACGATGAGAAGAGTCATCCGCGTTTGTAACACAAACGTATATGTGCGTTTCTCAACGCTCCTTCGACAATCTCACGAGCGATCATTTATTATCAATCGGTAAGAAAAAAAAAACACAAAAGGATGGGGGTAAGCGTTTGGTTCATTTATTCGAGAAATCTAGAAAGGAATCGGCCATGAGCGTGTTACGCGCTTCGCCCTCGTGCATTTAATCGTTTACACACACACACACACACACACACACACACACACACACACACATTGCAACGTCAAATGAACGCAACGAGAGGATCGAATGTATTGTACTAGTGTATTATATAGCTCGTATATACCTCTTGCTAACTCTAGTTCAATATGCATAAATACGTTCGCTTGATGTATTCGACTCTTCATGGAATTCGAGGCTCGAATATCCTCGCAATAAAATACACAACCCTCTCCCTCCCTCATCCCTCCACATTACAAGTTGAACTATACAGAGATTTTTCTCTCGATATATATTAAAACCCATTCTCTGCTTTTCTTTATATATATATATAATTATTCCTTCTCGCTCCCTTGTGGGTAATCCGAGTATCGAGCTGGTATTTTACGCGGCTATTGCAGGAGAGGGACGTCGATTAAGCTTATCGCGTGTTTAAATTTTATATATATATATATATATATATGAATTCGTACCATTCGTAGAGACATACACGCGGTCCGGTATGTGTCACATTAGAACGTTTTAGAACGGCAACATATAATTCTTAATAGGTCCTTATTTATGATACAACATAAATAGGAATATTTTTTTTCTTTTTGTTTTTTTTCCATTTACATACGTATAGACGAAAGGGTTAGTCGGCTAAGAGCATACATATCTATACGGTCGACCATGAGTGACTCCTATGCGATTATAATAAAACGCACCGTATACAGTAAAACCAGCAAAAGGAATACGAGTAAAGGCCGCGTGCGCGTCGGAGAGAGGTGCGTTAATCGTACGAATCAATTATCATAATTAATGGTAGATTCTCGAACCTCTTTCTGTGTAAGTTATCGTTACGGACGGCATGACGCGCGCGTTCACGAGCTAATATATACATATAGATATTCTGCACTGTCCAAACATTATCTGTTGAATATATATATATATATATATATATATATATATGTATATGGCGGAAGATGTATAGAATCTCAAGACGAGGGCCGAGAGCATCCAAGATCGCAGCATCCAAGAAGGGAGCGATCTGAAAGAGCCATCGATCGTTCCGTCGTACTTTTAACTTTTAATTAATCGATCGAGACTATTAATCCAACTCTTATCCACATCACTTTGTGTACGTCCTGTATATACATATATACATATATATATATATATATATATATATATACACTGTCTGCTCTCCTGCTGCGTGTCATTCGTATGCATATAGTTGCAACTATTTTCTTGCATCCTTCGCTCTTCCATACCAGTCAATAAGATACAGAAATGAAAGACAATGGGTTGGAATTACGTGACACGATTCTCACACTCTTGATTCTGCAATTATTCGGTAACTCGCGAGAGAGGGAACGCGCATTCGTACCGAGTCATAAGCCCAACTATCAGTGCCTATATATATATATATATATATATATATTGCCATTTTTATTATCATAACTAAACAATATAACGATGTCTAACATTTCGTTTATTCTTCTGTTTCAGGTAAGATTTCGTCCTACAACTTACATATATAAATATATGTATGCATGGGGTATATAGACAGAGTCCATTCCTGCATGAATGACTCCTTATCGGTGAGTCACTTCCTTTTACGAATAGCCCGAGACACACAATAAAGAGAGATTTGCCCGTTACGCAATTGCCGCGATTCAACGCTATAATAGAAAAGGTCCCCGGATCTTGTTCGTCCCTCCTATATATATATATATATATATATATATATCTATGTATATGTATTTACGTATGCCCAACACGGTGAACAAAGTATGCTTATAGACACGAGACGGCCCATATGGTGAACACGCAATCGAGTAATATACCACGATCGCTCTAACGATTTCGTGAACGAGCCCCGTGCGCGTTCCTTTTGCCATTTTCTTACTGATTTCTATTTTACCGCGCGTCTTTATATAGGTAACGCAGAATTGACTATCGTTGAATTTAACGTGGGTCGATGTTTGGCCATTGAGAATTATGGAAGCTGTTAAAAGCTGTTTCAATTCCTCCTTATTAAGCTCCGTGTAGGCATTGTAAAAAATGTCTATTCATACATCGATTGACTACAACAAGAATAAAGTATTTATTATTTTATATTACAGATGATTTTGAGAGAAAAAAAAAATCATCCCGTTAAATATGCAACAATGCTCGATTCTCTGATTGCGCGATTTTCCCATTTCTATATATATATATATATATACATATAGAATGGATCGTCCAAGTGAATTACGCCTCTTATTTGCACTCGCAATTATTATACTGTCTCGTAGATCTTGGTCTGTGCGCGACTAACGATCAAACATTCTCTAACGATTTCGTTGATCGTCCATTCATATTGGAGGTGCACAATCGCGCGATATACGCCTTTTAGTATACACGCGAGACGAGAAATCGATTCAACCAAGACGAGTAAACTTCTCGATGACGACTGTTAGAATCGACTATACATATATATATATATATATATATATATATATATTACGCTGTTTTAGAATTGCCCTGGAGCTACTTGTTACAAGGGATTTATGAGAGAAACGAGAGAAATAGTCGCATAATGAAAATTCATTTTCTTTCTTAGCCTTTTGGCATTGAAACGGAAATTTATTCGAAGGATTTTCCTTTTATCTTAAAGTTATTCCAAGTCGTATTTACGACAGTTTCTCTTCACTGCTGAAAGAAAATAATCATTAACAGAAAAATGAAAAATTTATTTCGAACTTATTTAGTTGAATTTAACGTATCGAGAAATCTTTCGAGTCTTTCTCTATATTGATTTTTTTTTTTTTTTTATCACGTAAATATTTTTTTAAATCGTTCTATAAATTATCTTTAAGCTAAATATATATATAGTATATTTGTTTGAATATAGTTTTTTTGCGCAATTTACTCACGAGTGGCAAAAGCCAGCCAATTGAACTAAATGCAAAACGCAAGCGGAGAAGTGCACATAAGGACGCAAAATAAGAGACGTGCGCGAGAGTTACCATTTCTTACGTCTTATCTATCGCTTTAATCACGCATATACACCGCGAAACGCCGAGAGACTAGAAAATCACGTCGACCCTACGAAACAGCTCGCGTTTACTTTCCGCGTCTAATACAACGCGCTTTGCCTTATTTGACTTTGTTGCCGCGACTAGCGGAGGCGTTTTGTTCAAATGTTACGTCAGTTTGTTACGCGAATTTTCACGTGCCGCGCGTGCACACGCTGCGTTAAATCTGCTCTTTTACTATATTGCTTGGATTTTTAAGCCACGGGAGCTTGAATCAATTA
This sequence comes from Dyspetes luteomarginatus, assembly GCA_963669185.1. Lineage (NCBI taxonomy): Eukaryota > Metazoa > Arthropoda > Insecta > Hymenoptera > Ichneumonidae > Dyspetes > Dyspetes luteomarginatus. Next base: position 21,065,282 of record OY769903.1, on the reverse strand, counting down.
CTCTGCGTAACGATATAATTCTCTACGAGGAAGCAAAGTTCTGATCATTTCGGCAAGCTAACTGTTTTTGTTGTTATAATACAAAAATTATTTTCCTAATTTTTTTAAGGTCCTTGTATCGATATACTCCCGCCCCCACCCGCCACTCCATCCATCACAAATCTACACCCCATTTTAATTCAAATCTACAAACGACGAAAAGTTCTACGAAAAATGTCCCTAAAGTTTTTAGTACAATTGGAATGATTCCCTGCATTTTATACGCATATACGATGTACATACCCTTCATCGATTTAACCCCCTCCCGCCATCGAACTACAAATCTACCACCCATTTTTCCAAAACCACAAAAAATTCAACGAAAAATATCCCTAAAGCTTTTAGTATATTTTTAAGTATAATTGCAACGATTCCCTGCATTTTAAACGCATATACGATTTGCATACCAAACCCTTAATTTATTTAACCCCCTCCCGCCACCCCATCACAATCCTACCACCCATTTTTCCAAAACCACAAAAATTTCTACGAAAAATATCCCTAAAGTTTTTAGTATATTTTTTAGTATAATTGCAACGATTCCCTGCATTTTAAACGCATATACGATTTGCATACCAAACCCTTAATTTATTTAACCCCCTCCCGCCACCCCATCACAATCCCACCACCCATTTTTCCAAAACCACAAAAATTTCTACGAAAAATATCCCTAAAGTTTTTAGTATATTTTTAAGTATAATTGCAACGATTCCCTGCATTTTAAACGCATATACGATTTGCATACCAAACCCTTAATTTATTTAACCCCCTCCCGCCACCCCATCACAATCCCACCACCCATTTTTCCAAAACCACAAAAATTTCTACGAAAAATATCCCTAAAGTTTTTAGTATATTTTTAAGTATAATTACAATGATTCCCTGAATTTTAAACGCATATACGATTTGCATACCAAACCCTTAATTTATTTAACCCCCTCCCGCCACCCCATCACAATCCCACCACCCATTTTTCCAAAACCACAAAAATTTCTACGAAAAATATCCCTGAAGTTTTTAGTATATTTTTAAGTATAATTGCAACGATTCCCTGCATTTTAAACGCATATACGATTTGCATACCAAACCCTTAATTTATTCAACCCCCTCCCGCCACCCCATTACAACCCTACCACCCATTTTTCCAAAACCACAAAAATTTCTACGAAAAATATCCCTGAAGTTTTTAGTATATTTTTAAGTATAATTGCAACGATTCCCTGCATTTTAAACGCATATACGATTTGCATGTCAAACGCAAGAAAATGAGGAGAAGGCACACACGCGGTACGGTGACTCTGGTCAGACCTCGTTATTGGAAAGTCTCTCAATTATAAGGATCTCTCAATTTGGTGTGTCGTGAATCGCGCGGGGATCGCGAGGGGCATTGGAGGGGCGGTAAAGGGGTAAAATCATCAAGAAGAATAATTTCCGCGATTCGCGGGCGTGCACAAGAACCTCTACATAGATATATATATGGGTGAGCTACGATTAGGTGCACTCTGGGTACGAGAGCGAGCCCATTTGAATACAAGTACGGCCGAATGACGGGGGCAGAGGGAAGTCATGATTCCAGCAAGGAGGCTGCGAGAGAGCTTCGTAGACGCGCGCGGATATTCTGTGCAACGATCGTTATCCGTAGAAAGTCACCGTGCGCGCGCGAGATTATCCCGCGTGCTCTCTGCTTGCTATATAGAGAAAAGTTCTCTCACTGGCTAACCCATAGGCTTTAATTGCTGTTCCCTGCATTTGACGAGAAAGACGACGAACAACCGGAGAAAGACGAAGGAGCTTTTTTGCGAATCTCTACAACAAGAATTACAATCCTTTCGAAAAGCTCCCTTTCTCTCTCTCTCTCTCTCTTCCACTCCTTTTCTCTTTCTCTCTCTCTCTCTCTCTCTCTTCCACTCCTTTTCTCTCTCTCTCTCTTTCTCTCTCTCTCGTCCACTCATTTTCTCTTTCTCTCTCTCTCTCTCTCTCTCTCTCTCTCTCTCTCTCTCTCTCTCTCTCTCTCCTCTCCCCCCCCCCCGCTCTTACTCCATTATTGTGCACGTTTCTTAACGGCTAGATAAAATCCCCGTTATACAGCCCAGCCGATGAGAGAGCAAAGGACCCCCCTCATATACATAAATTTTCGAGTGTCATCGCGTTGCCCATCGCCTCAACTCATCTCCTTACAAACTTTCTAATATGAAGCACTTTAAGATTTCTGAGATGTTCGCTGGAGAGCCGGCCATTCTATCTTTTACGCGGAGCATATTTTATCACGACAACGCCGGTTCTGTGGGCTCATCATCGAGATATTGTCTCTCTCTCTCTCTCTCTCCCTCTCTCTGTCCAACCTTCCAATCATCTTCAATGGGGCATGAATTAAGAATATTTTTATAATGGTAATGTTGTCGTCGACGTAATTCCGAGAGCGTTATTCAGATATGAGCATCGAGCTAGCATATATATATATATATATATATATATAAATAGATGTCTATATGTATATAGATAAATATACATATATATATACATGTATTATGTTTGTTTCTCTCGATTCTATTCATCTCGTAATACAGGTGGCAACTGAGAATCGATTGAGACGTTTCTCCCTCGGGTTATAACGACGTGGGGTCGTGACGTTTGGATAGTTCACTGTTCGAAGCCTACTGGACTTGGCTAATCTATCTATATATTTCTCTCTCTCTCTCTTGCTCGTCTCTCTCTCTATATATATATATATTTATCGCACAATCTTCTCGCCTCTGTGATCGTTTGACTCTAAAACTCTTCCTCGTCTGTTTATTCTCTCCGTCTCACTCCCTCGACTATGTACGAGCTCACCCAGATGTGCATATATATATATATATATATATGTGTGTATATGCATCATACGAATATATACACGATAAATAAGATTCCACCGTCTTTAGCGTTTTCGCAGTGTAAATGCAAAATCCCGCGTAATTTATGCTGGCAAGTAACACGCCCGCCGCTAGGACCCCCGCGGCGAACTTACAACGACTTCATAAAGCCACTCATGCCGAACGCTCTAGAGCCTTTTATATATATATATATATATATATATATATATATATATATATATATATATATATATATATATATTGTACGTAGGTAACATCGTACTAACACTCGTTCTCGTTTTCTCACTCTCCTTAATATATATCTACACATAGTACCCGCGCGTTGCCACTTTTGCCTGGCCCCGTGGCAAACACAATTATATTACCGCGATAATGATAACTCAACTCTGTCTGTATGTGGGTACTTGACTCTGTTTTTTACACTCTGATAATCCCCCTTATAGACTCTGTAGTTATATGTTATATAATTTATTTGTCACGGTATAGAGAAACGATATGATGCTTTTTTAGTGTCAGATATGCGGGTATGCGTCTACCAAAATTCACAAATGTATTGTGTATACTAATGACCTTTTTCCATTGACGATAAATTATTATTTATATTATTATTGAGCCTTTGGGATTATGTCACATGATACATTTTGGCAGCAAAATAGGGTTGAAAAGTTTATATTCATGGGGTTAAAAATATTTAATTTTAGAATTAAGATTGTCATTTTAATCTTCAAATTAAGTGAGGAATACTTTGATACATGTTTTTTTTTTCCTTTTTTTTTCAGTTATTCTCTCCGCACAGCCTCATTTTCATTCAATAATAATATTCAAGAATATTTATTCGCCGATCGTGATACTTGGCAACTTATAAAAGGGTTTAACAAGCTCATTTCGTAACTCTCTTACATTGATATTCACACGACAGCCATGAAATGTCCAAGCTAACTGTGTAAAAGATCATGAATATTTCATTATAACAATGTAAAGAGTTGTTCCATCAGTCAATCCATGAAAACTGTAGAGCGTTTGTATTTCGTGCACTCGATCCTTATATAATACATCACGAGTATTGCGCGTTACCGCATCGTTTCGATGTATATTTCGCAGTAAATAAAATGGGAAGTTACGCTCCAGGTAACTCGAGAATAGAGAGCACGTGGTGAGTCGGAGAACAGGTGGGCCGTCTCAATTCTTATGTATCGCTAAACATGTCTCGTTGTCTATACGCACAATAAGGCATATATATATATATATATATATATATATATATATATATATATATATATATATATATAGCCTTTTTGCCAACATCTCTAGTATACTTTTGCGCATAATATCACGTCTCGCTCTCTCATCGTGCATGCTGAGAAAATCAGAATTCAAAAATCATGTGTGCTGCGCCTGACCCGCGATCAACTCTCGCGCGTAGATGCTATATATATATATGTATCCATGCATACGTGTATACACCTAATATACACCCGCGGTGAATCCGAGCGCATAATCGATGAGCGAGCATTAATTCGCACCGACTGACTGACTTCTCCACGTAGTATTCATGTATATATATATATATATATATATATATATATATATATATATATGTATCGTCAGGATCCATCGAGGGCCCACCTGGTAGGGTTCATGTGAGGGTTCACGGCCCATGGAAGATGCGTCTACACTCTTGAGCATCTCCCATGGCAATGAAGAAGACGAAAAAAAAAAAAAAAGGAAAAGAAAAAAAAATGCTAACTCTACCTAAATCACGTAGGCAAGGCTCTGGCGAATGCTCGATCTCTCTCATCGAATTGCTGGCTATTTTTTCCACGTGTTTGCTCTACAGCATATGGACACGGACTTTGTGTACGTTTTCACGACGTATCTTCTGCCGTATCGGATATGTTAGCCATATGTATGCACATTTCATGCATTCGTATGTGTATATATATATATATATATATATATATATATATATGTATGTATTCGCGTGTGTGTACGTACATTTTGCGTGCATCCGAGTGGAGGATAATCCGCGTGTGCGCTCTCGCGAGACTTCGCTCTCCCTAGCGGGGAGAAATTAATAGCCCGATATTAATTCTCACTGATTTCCTCGTGAAATGACTGGTTGCTTGATTCCATCAATCTACGAGAGGGAGAAAGAGATAGTAATAACATAGGCGTGCCTCTGATATCGCTGTCGGACTACGCGGCTGCCAATAAACGTGTGCATGGCCACGTATACACACAAATTGATGCACACGTGTGCTCTTTTGCAGTGTTTGTTGCCTACGCGTTCAGCTTCGTAGACAGCGTACGGAGTTTTAAGTTTTGCAAATAAATATTTTATATATATATATTAGGTATATATTGTCTTTTTAGTACTCAGATATATATATAGACTGCACCTGTGCACGAGTAACTCGCCAGTTTTCTGTTTGATGACGAAACGATTCATCTCCGTCTCCGAGTTTCCTCTTTCTCATAAAACCTTTATATGTGACTGAATGTGTAGACGAATTCCATACTCAATTATCAATCTCTCTCTCTCTCTCTCTCTCTGGCTCGTTTCCGTGCAACTGTCGTAGAAATCTCGTAAACTTGGACTATATAAATTCGCGTAAAACGATAAAGATGAATGACAGGTCTGATCGATATCCAATGTAATTCCGCGCGCCGTAATCTTTACCCCAGTACGAAGGAGGAAGAGAGAAAGAGAGAGTAGAGAATATATACGAATAAATTTTATGTGGCATCCTCTACGGTAGAGATAACAGTCGGAGA
>OY769903.1:20901860-21059395 GCA_963669185.1 Dyspetes luteomarginatus | reverse complement strand
CCCCTGCAAACGACAGATATGAGATGCTCTCTTTCTCTTTCTCTCTCGTACTCGATATATCACACGGGGGTTTTTTTTTACGCGCGGATGCGCTCAATCATTTTTGTATCCCTCTCGTGACGCGCAATCTCTTTTTTTTTTCTTCTCTTTATCATAGCATTCCTGTATTTTCTCTCAACACCCGCTGGAGTTTGATGCATCATATATATATATATATTTATGCAACCGGATGCAAGGACTATTTCTTATTATCGAGTATGTATCATTGAACCGGCTGCGATCCGGCTGACTCAGACTCAAACAACTCAGAGATCGTTACAATTCCTTCCCTTATACATGAACCATAAAGAGAGACCCCTCTTGGAATCTCTTTATTTCCCTCGTCTGTCCACAAGCGACACTCTGCGAGAAATGGATACTCGGAACACGCGCGATCGGGCGTAACGATTTGTAGTCTCGAGATTTCTCGTTGCGGGAGACCAAGCTAATACGCTACACATATGGAGCACATACATTTGTGTGACGAATGTAGCCGAGGGCACGAATATGAATCTGCTGTATAATATCGTTAAAAAAAAAATGATTTATCTTTTTTTATACATTTTACTCGATACCAACAGATTTCATTTCCGTTTAACATTAATTATTGATTAATTGTTAAAAACAAAACCATCATTATTGACCCATTTTTTCGTAGATTCTTCGAGAAATTCTTCGATCGTTTTAGCTTAATTTATAGTTAGCATTAGGTCGTAGATTCGAGGCTTTGAAAGTCCTCAAAATTTTCGATACTTCCTCGATCGAAGCTTTGACGCGAGACAAAGCTTGTCGAGCACATTTGGCATTTAGGACTACGTTTAGGGCCTTACGTGCTTTTTTTAAATACTTTGGTATACTGTATGTACATGCCCACACTGATGAATGTGGACCTCGATAACTCGATACATTTTACTTTACGATTCCAATAGACTTTATTTCCGTTGAACAATATTTATTGATTAATTGTTAAAAACAAAACCATCATTATTGACCCATTTTTTCGTAGATTCTTCGAGAAATTCTTCGATCGTTTTAGCTTAATCTATAGTTAGTATTAGTTCGGAGATTCGAGGCTTTGAAAGTCCTCAAAATTTTCGATAGTTCCTCGATCGAAGCTTTAACGGGAGGCAAAAGCTTGACGAGCACATTTGGCATTTAGGACTACGTTTAGGGCCTTCGGTGCTTTTTTTAAATACTTTGGTATACTGTGTGTACATGCCCACACTGATGAATGTGGACCTCGATAACTCGATACATTTTACTTTACGATTCCAATAGACTTTATTTCCGTTAAACAATATTTATTGATTAATTGTTGAAAAAAAAAACCATCATTATTGACCCATTTTTTCGTAGATTCTTCGAGAAATTCTTCGATCGTTTTAGCTTAATCTATAGTTAGTATTAGTTCGGAGATTCGAGGCTTTGAAAGTCCTCAAAATTTTCGATAGTTCCTCGATCGAAGCTTTAACGGGAGGCAAAAGCTTGACGAGCACATTTGGCATTTAGGACTACGTTTAGGGCCTTCGGTGCTTTTTTTAAATACTTTGGTATACTGTGTGTACATGCCCACACTGATGAATGTGGACCTCGATAACTCGATACATTTTACTTTACGATTCCAATAGACTTTATTTCCGTTGAACAATATTTATTGATTAATTGTTAAAAACAAAACCATCATTATTGACCCATTTTTTCGTAGATTCTTCGAGAAATTCTTCGATCGTTTTAGCTTAATTTATAGTTAGCATTAGGTCGTAGATTCGAGGCTTTGAAAGTCCTCAAAATTTTCGATACTTCCTCGATCGAAGCTTTGACGCGAGACAAAAGCTTGTCGAGCACATTTGGCATTTAGGACTACGTTTAGGGCCTTCGGTGCTTTTTTTAAATACTTTGGTATACTGTGTGTACATGCCCACACTGATGAATGTGGACCTCGATAACTCGATACATTTTACTTTACGATTCCAATAGACTTTATTTCCGTTGAACAATATTTATTGATTAATTGTTGAAAAAAAAACCATTATTATTGACCCATTTTTTCGTAGATTCTTCGAGAAGTTCTTCGATCGTTTTAGCTTAATTTATAGTTAGCATTAGGTCGGAGATTCGAGGCTTTGAAAGTCCTCAAAATTTTCGATAGTTCCTCGATCGAAGCTTTGACGCGAGACAAAAGCTTGTCGAGCACATTTGGCATTTAGGACTACGTTTAGGGCCTTACGTGCTTTTTTGAATACTTTGGTATACTGTGTGTACATGTCTACACTGATCGATGTGAATCTTTTCTTGAATATGCATGGAGGAATCTCTCAGAAATACGAATGAGCCTTTTCCTCCCCTCGAAACGCTCGCTGGTATCGGCCAAGCCGATTTCGTTCTCTCGTGCAATGCGTGTACGCACTCACATATATCGAGAGACGAGAAATAGCCAGAAAACTACAGTCGGCAAGACAGCAAACAGTACCTGCTTCTCCTGCTGCAACTCATTGCTGATGTGCTGCCAGCTTACGATGCATTTCACGAGATCAGATCGCCGTGTCTCAGGCAACATCGATCCCTCGTCTTCCATACCACAGATCGAACCCTCTCTCGTTGCTTAGAGACATCGATCTATCCACAATTTCCTCGATAGCAACACAAGAGAGAGCTCGATCAGCCCAGCCCTGAGCAACAGACCTATATAGTCTATGCAGATCGGGTAACGTTCGAAAAGCTCGCATCGTCACGCTGCGAGTTCTGAGCAAGAAGATTGATGGGCGCGAGTGTTTTTTTTTTAGCCATATCTTATATATATGCATGTATTCAGGCTTGTGGTAAATTTTCAGCATAATAACGCAAAATATCGGCGTATTTTTTTCAACTAAAAAAAAACCATAATTGCTATTATTTGTATCAAGAGAATTTGATGAGTTTGATGAGAGAGTTTGGGAGATTGCACGAAAACTGAGAAAATCCGGGCTCAAATCCTTTTGAAATTTTTTTTCCCATGTCCGACACTATAGTACGAAAAAAATTGCCATACTTGAAACGAAGTTTACTTCATAGTAAGAGTAAGTAAAAAATAATTCTTTGAACTAGTTTTACTAATTTCTCTGACACTATACGATGGAGGAACTCTTAACCAAAATGGCTGAATGTCCCTAAAATACGAATTTGGATGGATTTATTTTCTCATTTTTTTCTAGTGATTAATACGAAAAAATTTCTCTCCGTGAGATATGACCACAAAATATGTTGACAAGAATTATATTTTCTCTTAGCGTAACAAAATTCCTTGATTTCCATAAACATCGTTGGAAAAAAAATTCTAACAGGCAACGTTTTAAAATCTAGTGTACGAGCCAGCTAGCTAGATAAATCATTAGCCAACTTTCCCTTTGGCCCTTCAAAAACGATTTATCGATACCCTTCAATCAGATTTTTTTTTTATCTAATCGAATCGATCCATTAGAAAGTCTGCTCTATTTCCCAACAAAATTAGCCTATTTTAAGTAAGTGTATAGTATAATTTTCTATGTTCTCTTTGAGAATTTGCTCTTTTAATGCGACCAAATTTTCTCACAAAAAAGATTATTCATTTAGAGAATTCTTTCTGCAATGTTTGCGTGTCACGAGTGTAAATTCTGACTAAACACACTCGTTTGCTTGTGCGATATATACGGTGAGTAAATCTGCTCGTTGTAAAACGCGAATCGTCGCGAAAGGCTTAACAATAGACGAGAGAGTGAGAAATACTTATATAAATCCAACATTGTCTGGCTATGATCTTAAGTGAGTGAACTCATGGCCCATTAAACCAGGATTTAAAGTCGGTGGACGCGTCTTCAAGGACTTACCGAGCGCAAAAATTATAAACCAACGCCACTCACTTTTAAGTGTCTCGATTTGCATAGTTCGAGAGCGAGAATCTTGCAACTATTCCCCGCAGTTTGTATACATATATATATATACTGAGTAAACGTAAATAGCGCAACGAATAAAACAGTGAAAGACATAGAATATTTAGATAATGCGACCATTGTCGGCCTTCCAAGAGACTTGACCCACCGGTCAAGTCTCGAACTCTGTTTTATATATATATATGAGATACAACTTTTTGTGTGACTTCGATTGATGAAAGAACATTTGGATTACTCACAAGAGTCTCTAGACTCTCTGTTATACATATATGTGGATACACACTTTTTCCTCTCGATATGCTCGAGCGCGGCACGAGACCTTCCTGGGCTGTTGCACGTCACGTGCACGCAGTCGGCGGTCTCCGCATCGTCACGAGACTAAAAGATCGAGAGACACTAACTCTTGTGTCGTTGCATGTCTTTTTTACCCTCTCTCCCTCTCTCTCTCTCTCTCTCTCTCTCTCTCTCTCTCTCTCTCTCTCTCTCTCTCTCTCTCTCTCTCTCTCTCTCTCTCTCTCTCTCTCTCTCTCTCTCTCTCTCTCTCTCTCTCTCTCTCTCTCTCTCTCTCTCTCTCTCTCTCTCTCTCTCTTTCTCTCTGTCTTTTGTCGAATCTTAAAGGGATATCTCTCGTACCCAAGTCTCATTTTCTACTGAGTGCCTATATGTCTGTGTGTGAATCTGATGACGAGTGTTAAGCAAAGACTTGATGAGTCACTCGAAGGTGTTGAAGGAATTCCCCGCGGTCGACTTTCCACTGCGTTCTTATTCTATGTTTAATACACAACAACAATTTCATCTCTAAAATTAATGTGTTTTTAATTTCAAATTACTCGTAATATGCCGAGAGCTTCGATTAATCGGCAATTACGGACGATCGATCAATTCGTGATTGCAAAAAAAAAAAAAAAAAAAACAGAAATATGCTAGAGAGCACCTCTTGCTTAATAATGTCGCCCGCACTACGCGTTGAAAGTTAATAAGCATCGATCGATCGAAGAGGAAGCGAGAGTAGCCTTTATACCGCCAAAAGATCGCGCGTCCATTTATCGCGTAAATTGTGGACCATCCGGGCGGAGCTACCAGGACGATCATAATTTTTTTTTTATTTCGAGTTTGATTTACGATCTCCGTCTCTTCACCTCTCGATTATTCTCCCGGGTGGTATTTTTTATTGTTCCTGTTTTTTTTCATTCGCTTTATTTCTCCCTCCTCTCTTTCTCATGTCGACATTTGCATCAGTTATAATACGTCATACGCACCTGAACTGCATAATTACAGTTGTATTGAGACCGGATGGAAAGCAAAGATTCGAGAGAGATCGAATATTCAGCGTCTTCTTTCGCTCGGGGGCAAAAGTCGCGAAACGCTTCTTCGTCAGTTTTTTTTTTTTTTTTCCTTCGCACACAATTTTCTACCTCATATATTTCACATCCTCGTAATGCACTTTGCGCGGTCAATATAGCTGATGATATATGCGCCTTCGAATTGGGATCACAATCGCGATATAAAAAAAATTAAAAAAAATCTTTCGTACGTCAGCACCGCGCAATGAATATCTTGGAGAAGAGAAAGAGAGAGAGAGAGAGAGAGAGAGAAGTAACCCTTGAAACGTGGGAAGCACGCGAGTAGCGAGGCCGCGAACTAGCCAAGAAAATGTCTGGGATATTGCCTTTTTAAGAAAAACTCCATAATCTCGTTACATCGGTAATAAGTGACGCGGCCCATTATATTCATATATATTCTCCTTTGGCAATGTGCACTGAAACTATTTACCGAGACAGAGTGCGCAGCCTTGAGCGACCCCCTGCTAATGGTATTACATATATATATATACAGATTCTATATTGCAATTTTATGTATTTGCTTGTCTACACACATAGCCACATACATACATATATTTATCAAAATAAAAATGTGTGTACGCGACGGAATTGCATTCTCTGCAATCCCTTCGAGGGGGACCTAGACCTATGAATAACGCAGAGAAATAGAAATGACGCGGTTGAGATAGATCGATAGAGAACCCGATTGCGTTTCCATTCGACGTGATTGTTGTCTATCTTATTTAAAAAAAATTATTTTATATCTCTCCCCAGTGCGTATATATATATATATATATATATATATATATATATATATATATATATATATTTCTAGCAATGTTAGATACTAATAAAGTATTCTTTGTGCTCAATGACCGCAATTTCTGAGAAATTCAGCATGTTAGAGAGGCGCGAGAACAACAACTACACGAGTAATTGTTGTCCTTCTCGATTAATGGCAGCGGCGAGTTTGTATTCGTAAATTCCCCAACACGATGCATTGTAAGAAATACAAAATCGGGTAAGACGTGACAGCAGTTTGTTGCATATAACAGCTGATATAAGTCTCCTCCATTTCTTTAAATCCTGGCAATTCTCGTACGTCCTGTATATAATATATAAATGTGTCTGTATATATATACGAGTTAGCGCAATAGTCGGTGGATAATTAATTAAACGATTAATTCCCCATACTCGGAACGTTGCCCCATCCTTGCGTCAATGTGTGTGTGAGTGAATACGCTTACACCCCCCCCCCCCCCCCCCCCCACGGCCTCCCCTGTGATAACGTTGCCTTTTAAGGGTTAACGAAGTCTGGTGCAACGATATATGTATTACCGCAAGCGCGAGAGTACACCCGAGAGCCCGATAGAAAGGCCATGAGAGCTCTCCGATAAATATATATATATATATATATATATATATATATATATATATATATAACGAGAGATAGACGGAAAGACAGGCAAACTCATTACGGTCCTCCCGGAATAGACGCGGTAATTAAAATAGGAATATCGATGCTCGTTGTACCGAGAAGAAATGGATTTTCTCGTCGTCTGCCAAGGAGAGAGGAGATATATTACGTTTTATCAGATTTTCTTTACACAATATAAGGGATAATAAGAGAGAAAATAAAATTTAAAACGCGAATGTATTCGAGATGAAAAAATTCAATGTCTTTATAATAAATATTCAGTCAAAATTAATACAATTAATACAAAGCCGAAACTCTATGGAAAATAAATTTTTAATCGCAGTTTATCGGATCGGAGCCTTAATTGTAATTCATCTCATGTAATTAGAATCGATCCGAAAATTTGCCAATCTGCCTATATACAAGCTCAACACTTGCGCGCGAGTCTATATTATGGCGAGTAAAACGCTCGAAACCTTTTTCTCTCGCTTATTGTTCATCTCCAGCACATGTTACGCGTTATTCTCGCTCGGCACACACTCGCGCCTCTACCCGTATAGATTATTCCTCTCGTGTGGCTCTCCCTCGGTGTTCATGCGAAGTAACGACATGGCTCAGCCTTATTTGCAACGTGGTTATCAGGCGCCCTCCAGTTTGCGAAACTTGCTGGCTTGGCCGAGAGAGAGAGAGAGAGAGAGAGAGAGAGAGAACGCTTTTGCAACGTGGATGCTTCTTGTTGTCGTTTGTGTTGCACGCAATCCAACAATAACGATAAAATGTATCTCAACTATATATATATATATATACATATATGCATACCTACTTCCGTCACTTTCACTCAGGAATTTTATTACACGCTCTTGAAAATTTAAACCCTTGAAATGAATAACTAATCGTTCTTTCAACGTACCCTCGACTCGTTCGATTCCCGTTGCGCGCAGCTTCCAACAGATATTACATATTACACATGCATACTATACTCTGCTCTCGTTGCATTTATTATTTTTATGAATTTTCATGAAGCACATTTCGCGACCTGACACGCACATGCACGCCATATCCCTCTCGCGTCGCTCATCAGTTATAAAACAACAAAAACAACAACAATATTAACAAAAAACTTTTCTCGTCCCCGAGATAAAACTTTCCGACTGGCGAATCACCTGCGAGTTTGTATATCCTGACTGCATATATATATATATGTATATAATATTTATGCTTTATATATTACGTCTGCACGAAGAGATCTTCTCTCGCGTTAGCCAGGACGTGCGAGCTCTTCGATCACGCCGCTTTTCGTTTTATCTCTCTCTCCAATTTTTCCCCTCATCGAGCACACTTCCACGGTGGTGTGCTCATCGAATATATCTTCCGGGTGTGTAATACGAACGTGTATTATCCGCGAGCGCGCGCCACACTGAAAACGAACGGTCAGCTCACACTGAGAGCGTCCAAGAATAAGAGGGCAGCCCATCATGTAAGGTCACTGGAAAAGGTCGAAAGGGATTATCGGCTGCCAAGTGATTTGTTGGCTCAACGCGAGATGCTCACATAGGAGAGCTCTCTCTCTCTCTCAATCTCACACGATACGGAAAGATTTTATCATGCCTAACCCGATGAGGAGAGCCATCGACCATCATCAGATGATGATGAGAGAGAGAGAATAGAAACTTGGACAAAGTGATTCAGATGTTACGTATAATAGACATCTGTGGAATGAACGTTTGAATAGAGGAAAAAGAGAGAGAGGGCTGGATGATGGACCAGAGAAACGAACAAGGGTGATGCTGAAAAATTAAAAAAAGTATCAAGGAAAAAGAAACACAAGACTTCCGGTCCTCCAGTACGTAATCTCGTAACCCCTCCACATCTCCCGAACGACTAACCAGATCTACAATTTGCCCTAATTAGTGGCTTATTATGAAAAGAAGAAAAAAAAAAGGAAAAACTTATCCAGACTGTTTGCTTGGCTGGGATGCTTTGCTGAGGAAATCGTGGTAGAAAGCCCAACAGAGAACCAAGACCGTTAATGACTAGTGTTTAAAAAGCCATCGACCTCATCTCTTCACGACCCACGAATAGAGTACACACTATTTTATGTGTATATATATGTGTGTGTGTATGTACTTACTACGTATGTATATAACTGTAACAACCTATGTACACCAGAAGAGAATAATTAATTAGTAAAAGGCTGCCCTGTGATCCTCGAGACCGCAAACGCGGACCACTTTCACTGAACTCTCGTGTTTCAGAGTGTGTTCGTGTGTGTGTGTATGTGTGTGTACATGAAAAGCTTGACGTTGGACGTCTAATTCATATCCAACAAGATGATTTTCTTCGTTTCAATATATATATATATAGAGCCAAAGATTATAGTAACAGAATATGCTAAGTATACATGATGAAACGGTTGTTATCAATTGGCCTGTTGTATACTTATGAACTTTCAATCACAAATTGCTCAAATAAACAAATCATAAATATCATTAAACATGTTAATGGATCTTATGAATTTATTAGAGAATTTCATACAATCATCGATATATCTGCGTGCCTAATTGATAATCATTTGCTGACAAATGAACGATGTGAAAGTTTTCAAATTGCCAATTATACTCGCTACACACGATGAAATTTTTTATATATCTATGAATATGTAAAAATTGTATCAATAATTCATTAGAACTGATAATACGACATTATAGATAATTAGTGACTGACTGACTGATTCCCCACAGCAAATTTCAATTAGCTCAAAGAATTTTTCACGGGTTGAGGAATCATCTCTGATCACTCACACAGAGTTAATTCGTGTCCCAGTTCCCTGAAATTTTTGAACACACGTTAGTTTATTCTGGTGCACATTCGATTGCTGGCAATTTCGCGCGGAGCTGGACACCATTCTCTCGCTCTCTCTCGTTTACTGCCTAAACCTTTAATTAATTACCCAGCAGCCAATATTGCACACCTCGTTAGTCGAATGCAATATTTTCTCGACTCTTTTTGCTATATTGCTCTACAAGTCCTATATATAACGTACTACTACTTTATTACGACTCTATATAGTATATAGGTATATATATATGTGTGTATATTTCGACGAGTTGGTTCGTTTGAGTTACTGCAGACTCGTTGCTATATATAATACTGCTGGGCTTTGCTCTACGTAAACTATTTACTCTCGAGTATTGCATAAGCTCTCGTATCAAAGAGAGCAAGCTATATATATATATATATGTGTGTGTGTATGTATATGTATAGCAATAGTCCAACAGAAACGAGAGAGCACCTTCGCACAAAGCCCACTCTACCATAGGTTGGAGCGGCCAGAAGGCTTTTGCACTCGATCCATACGCGGTGCTACCAGCAATAAAAACGCACCCGGCGCACATACGACTCGGCGTACGCGCTCTCGCCCAGCTGGACCTCGCTTGTGGGCTCCAATCCTCTCGCTCTCTTTCTTTTTCCTAACGACTTTAACAAATTCGTTTGACTCTCGAAAGACTGCATGTAGAACAGCCCCGTTCAACCGAAGCGAAACGCATATACGGTCGAAGCTGGCTTGCGAGTCAAGTGAATTAAATTTGATGCTGTATATAACGGTCAGTGTATACACATTACGGTAAAATCGAAGACAGAAATCGTTTTTTACGATTGCACGAAATTAAACGTTAAGGGAAAGAGAAAAACATAATATTTTCATATTGGCAAATCTGGTGAGCAATTGCTCACTGTTCTCTCAGGTGTTTTAATCGTTTGAAAATGTTCATATTCGAACAAGTTTGACGTGAAAATATTATCTTTATGTCATTTAGCGAGTATTGTGGGAAATTAAAGGTGCAGAGATTCTATAAAAATCGAAATCTATGATTAAGTTGGAAACGTGGTGAGCGTGCACTCATTCATCAGATTAAATGTAAAATATATATTTAGGATACAAAAAAATGCTTTTTTCCAGGCTCTCCCAATTGCCCATGTCAAGCTTTTAATTATCTAATATTTTGTCTATTTCTAACCAAGGCTAACAGGCATTGCATTCTCAATCGATTTCTTCAACATACTAACAATATTTCCAACTGTACCGTTCACGAATCACTATATAGAATGTCAATAAACATTTTAGTGCTTCCATACATATGCTATATGGACGAGTGCGTGTAATGAACACGCGTTGCATGCAACCGCGTCAGGGAGGACACAAAGTTAGATCGATCTCAAAGACTTTTAGAAATTGTATAAAAATCGTAATCTACGATCTAATTGGAAACGTGGTGAGCGTACACTCATTCATCAGTTTAAATGTAAAATATATATTTAGAATTCACAAAAATGCTTTTTTCCAGGCTCTCTCAATTGCCCATGTCAAGCTTTTAGTTGTCTAATATTTTGTCTATTTCTGACCAAGGCTAACAGGCATCGCATTCTCAATCGATTTCTTCAACATACTAACAATATTTCCAACTGTACCGTTCAACAATCACTATATAGAATATCAATAAACATTTTAGTTCATACATATACTATATGGACGAGTGCGTGTAACGAACACGCGTTGCATGCAACCGCGTCAGGGAGGACACAAAGTTAGATCGATCTCAAAGACTTTTAGAAATTGTATAAAAATCGTAATCTACGATCTAATTCGAAACGTGGTGAGCGTGCACTCATTCATCAGATTAAATGTAAAATATATATTTAGGATTCAAAAAAATGCTTTTTTCCAGGCTCTCTCAATTGCCCATGTCAACCTTTTAATTGTCTAATATTTTGTCTATTTCTGACCAAGGCTAACAGGCATTGCATTCTCAATCGATTTCTGCAACATACTAACAATATTTCCAACTGTACCGTTCAACAATCACTATATAGAATATCAATAAACATTTTAGTGCGTTCATACATATACTATATGGACGAGTGCGTGTAACGAACACGCGTTGCATGCAACCGCGTCGGGAATGACACAAAGTTAAATCGATCTCAAAGACTTTTCTTTGTGCGTGGTAGAGATTCAAAGCCTGAGTACAGATCGGTATGCTCTCTCGCTCTCGTAAAATCCAAGCGAGAGGAGAACTTCTGTCTTTGGAGATAATGGCAGCTGCCTCTCATGCTGCTCAATGCGCCTCTCGTGATCGTTCTGTGCGTCCATTTCGGGGCGTACAGAAGTACGGAACTAAATTTATAGATATAGTTCTGTATAGATGGATAAGCTTTACCTATGTACATGTATACACGTGTATATACGTGTATACATGTGTGTATATATATAAGTACCATGCCAGTTGCTGCAGTTGGACAGCTACGACCCAGTCTGCAGATTCAGTACATGAGCCGTGTATATGAGCGAGGCATACACTATTTGTATGCCTCGTTATACAGTTGAATATGTCCTGTTCCGCCGATGCAACGAGCTTAACTTGTGAACAGATCCGAGCTCTCTCTGTCTCTTTCTCTCCGTACGACGCGTACCAAACTGTTTTGGCGTTATTGCACGTAGTATCTTGCTGTATTCGCGCAGGGAAACTGATAGAGAGGGAGAGAGAGAGAGATAGCAGACAAACTCTCAACATCTCAAATCACGATGGGAGAATTGCCTGTTATGTTTATTTTTTCTTCCAATCTTTTTTTTTCAGCTACTGTAGACTCCTGATTTTTTTTTTTTGTTTTTACTACCAGTAGACACTCGTTCACGGGTTTATCTTGCAAGATGAAGAGTACAGTACAGTGAAGATCTCAGTATGTAAGAGCCGTGTAACGCGCGAATTCGATTACTTTTACTCGTATATATAATTTTGCGTTTACGTGTGTACGTATATACAAGAGACAAGAGAGAATCCTCGCAATGCTTCCTTTTGCATTTATGTATGTCGGAAAATATACCAAAGGATCGACGCGAGATTCATAGAACATTTTCACTATGTATATGCCAGTATCTCAATGCGGAATTAGATTATTTGTTCGAGTCATTCGAGATAATTAATGATAATTCTATCATCTCTCGTATATACATAGGACGTATATTATTATATCCTCGTATAATCAAGATATCATATATATATATATATGGATATATATATGGATATAAAATGTAAAATTTATTCGGGAAACGATCTAACCCCATCAATATCAAATACATTTCTACAATTATGCAATTTTCTAATATTTGATACAGTAAATAATTATTCAGATCTGATGTGGGAATTGTGGAAAATTATGTAATTGAAGGAGCTCATCGAGTATGATTCTGGATCGATGTGAAATATGGATTAATATAGAAGCGTTGGTAGGCCATCTCATCTCGATTCTTGCCTCTCTCTCTCTCTCTCTCTTTCTCTCTCCATCATTCTCTCGCTTTATCTCTCCTTCTCAAAGTACGAGCGAGGTTTATCGTTTGCTAATTGCAGAGCTGCAAAATCCTCTCGCTTATATTCACGTGAATCTTTCGTTCGTGTGTGCACGCTCTGATGATGAGATGCATTGCAGAGCGACGTGTATATCTCTCGCTTGGCAACCAGTACGAGTACACACTGTACGAACTTTCACGTGTGTCTCTCGAACATATTCAAGCTCTATATATATCTGTACCATCTGATTCGTCGCCCCGGAGCTTTACCATATGTATATATATATATATATATATATATATACATTATAATATTACACGAGAGAATTCTCCTTGGACGAACAGTGGTGAGATGCCCCGTGGCGTATGCGCGCGTTACGACTAACGCGTATGTACTCTCCCAATGTACACTTTACAGTCTCCCTTTCTCTCTTTCTCTGTCGTGAATATAACACTTGGGCGCGAATGCCGTTAGAATTTTACGAGGTTAATGCGGTCCCTGTGCACTCGTCGCTCTTTCTCGTCGAGTAGCGAGCTCTTTGGGCCCAAGAGAGTTCATCTCTCTCTCTCTCTCTCTCTCTCTCTCTCTCTCTCTCTCTCTCTCTCTCTCTCTCTCTCTCTCTCTCTCTCTCTCTCTCTCTCTCTCTCTCTCTCTCTCTCTTTCGCCCGCGAATGGCCGAGAGATCATCGCAACATCGCGCGCACGTAACCTCCCTAGCTTGATGAATTATAAGTCCTGATAAGGTCGCGTGCGTTAATTTATTATCCCTGTAATCGCCACTTCCACTCGTCTTCCTTATTTTGTTCCTCTTTATTTCTTCTTTTCCCATCACCGCGGATCTCGTCCGTCTCACGTTGTACAAGAATCTCCCAGGCTCTCGCGAGCGCGTTGGGCGCTGTAGCTCTCCCCTTCTACCCCGTCCCTCTCTCTCTCTCTCTCTCTCTCTCTCTCTCTCTTGCCCCCCAAGATCTTTGTACGAAAAATAGGAAAATTTATTTGTAACCGAGGCGAGAGATAAAACAAACGAGCCAACACGTGCGCAGGTCAAACACTTTGCATGACATGCATATACGCACATAATACGATAAGTAAAAAGCGAGATTCAAAGACGATATACAGAAGAAAAATGAAAAAAAAAAAAACAAAAAAAAAAAACAATTTATTATCCGTACGCGTATATATCTACGTAATACGAAATAAATACGTATTAAGAATGCTGGAGCTCTCGAGTGAATTAGAATTTCAATCGCGAACGTTTTATATATACGTTTTGCTTTTTCTCTCTCTCTCTCTCTCTCGCTCTTTGCAGAGACGAGAGCGGTTATCTATCGGCAGTGATATACCGAGATGGGAAAAGTTATCGTCTCGATCGATCGATCCTCTCCAACGGTGCGCCGAGACACGCCGCAAAATCCTTGGCACAATCTTATACAAGTACAGGCTAGAGATATTATGGTGGCCGAGTATAAAGGAAGAAGTGTGCGAGAGAAGAATGTCTATTGGATTGAATACGTATACATATAATGTTGCTATATCGACATTATTGAAAGTGCACACATGTATCTATATGCACATATAGTTGGTGAGCAAAATATATGCTCTTGAAGTAACTCATCCGGTCGCGCAGGTGAACGTAGATGAGCTCTGTGGAGAGGCATCATGAAAACGTGTCGGTGGCCGCCTCGTAGCGAGAATCGAGGGAGAAAACTTGTGCATCTATACACCGAGGTCTTTCTTGGCCACAGCAGAGCATATTATGCCTCGCCTCTCTCTCTCTCTCTCTCTCTCTCTCTCTCTTGGTCTCTCTCTCTCTCTCTCTCTCTCTCTCTCTCTCTCGCTCTCTCTCTCGCTCTTTGGCTGGGGGTCTAAACATACCTCGGGCCCCCGTCTATCACTCTCTCGGAGGACGATAGATTTATCGAGTCTCGGCACTTTGCGCTCACCCGCGTCTTTCACCTATACGTTAAGTATAATATGTATATATCGGTATACAGAAACGTTAGCCACGTGCTCGAGCATCCTTTCTCGCTCATTGAAATCAAGGAGATGCGTTCTTATGCCAAGCATTTATTTTTAAGCCCGAAGGCTGTTTACCGTCGTAAATATTAGGACCTGTCAAAGTTTTACTTATCCATCCGATCAAACGTTTTATTAATTCTCTTAACGGCCATTTTAAGCTATCTCTGATAATCGATCATAAAAGCAAAAAGATATTGTCTAGCAATATATATATATACATATATATTTCCCAAAAAATCTTGATTAAATCTTGCATTCAATTTAATTTTTTTTCATCTTCAATGAAATATTTTATTATTCGCATATAAAGTAGAAAATAATAGAAAAACAGGAGAGTATAAAAATACTCGATGGTATACAAGTTAGCAAAGTAATTACGGTAATCGGTCGAGCATAACGTGAAAGTGAGAAATGGAATGAGAGAGAAAGAAAAAAAAGTGTTTGCGGCGCGCGCTAACGATCGCGAATGGTCTCGGAATCGATACACGTATCCATACACGTATATATGCACATGTATACAAATATACGTTCACTAAGTTTATTCGCTTGGATGCTCTGGCCCACGGCGTGAATCGCGTTTCCACCCACGCGCCTCCGATCAACCGGCCGTAAGTCCTCGTGCGCGCGCGAGCGCCCGCGCGAATTGAGCGGCAAAAGCAGGAGAGAGAAAAGTGCCGATCGTTCGGATCGTTTGTCTCTCATGTTTTTTTCATTCCCTCTCCATCTCAGGGTGGTAAGAATGAGAGAGAGAGAGAGAGAAATGAGGTGAGTCGGTCTCGAGAGGCTGCGGGAGCACCTGGAACCGAAAAGAGAGAGCCAAGAGAGAGGGGACGGCCCCATATAATTACAGGCGAGCCGACCAAAACTTTTGGCCTAACGGATCGCACCCCTGCTGGCGCAGTTGCCAACATACGCGAGTCCAAGGAAGTGAGACAAAGAGAGAGAATAGTCCGGCTGCATTTTACGATCGAGCAGTCCGAAAAGCCGTCCGTCCGTCCGTCCTCCCCTCGCAACACGAGAGACGCAAAACGAGCCCGAGATAACCCTGTGACTCTTATACGCGAGTAAGAATGAACAAAAAAAAAGAAACGAAAAAGAAAGCCGGGGGCAAAGAATCGCGAAGAAAAAAAATAACCGAATCGAATGGGAGAGAGAGAGAGAGAGAGAGAGAGAGAGAGAGAGAGAGAGAGAGAAGGAGAAACGCGATCGGGTGATGAAAGCCGAGAGAGGTACGATCTTTCTACTTACCAAATATATTTATTGCGAGGGAGGTAACGCATGCTCTACTCTCGTCGATATCGAAGTACCGAGAAAACGATGAATCGATGTAAATTTAACTATATATGTGCTACAAAGTTATTTTTGAGGGTGTTTTTATACGATACATTTTTATATTATATTGTACTATTTTTTTTTTCTGCAAATTTAACCTCTTAACTTCAAAAATTAAGATCGAAAGATAACGAGCATTGTCATATAAAAATCTAGACAAAGATGATTTATACCATTTTAATAAATAAGTTTTTACGATGTTGATTCGATTTTGTATTAAAAATGCATTTAATCAAAAATGGTAATAAATTTATCTCATATATTATATACAGACCTATTTACTTCTCACCCGGAAATCCTTTTTCTCATTTATGTATATACATGTCCACCTGTAACCCGTCTGAATTAATATATACCTCTTCGTAAAGTTTCTGCTCTTTTTTTTTTTTTTTTTGACAGACGCGAGAATATCCGTGACGTTGCCTCGTTCCTTTACCACCTATTTTACGTTAACCCTCCCCTATAGTTTCCCGCTTGAAGCTCGCGACCATGTCAAACACCCTTTTGCCATATGATTTACGTGTAAAATCCTACGGCGAGAGAGACGCTTCGGCCTGCGGTCTGTGAGAGATCAGCAAGGCACCCGCGGTGTTTCTCGACGAAGCTACAACCGCTTGCTCGCTCTCCTCCTCCTCCTAGCAATATGAACCCGACACACTCTGTTATGTTCTCTATATAGTTATAGCCGAGTGTATGTAATACGTAATACACGCGACAGCAGCCCCTTCCTCATATTCCTTCCTCGAGATCGGCAACTTTATGTATATGTTCACATATATATATATATATACATAATATATAAATAAAGCTTTCGGAAAATACGACTTTGCAACAGCATCACACAGAGAGCGGTCCAGCTATCTAGCGACATAGATGATACTCGATTACCCCCAACGTGTGTATATAGCAACACCAGGTAATCCAGCTTTATGCGTACTTTATTAAGTGGTCGCGAGAGCTCTCATGTTTCCCACGATCTACCTCATTAAAAAAAAAAAAACTTTTATCTCCCTCCAACCTCACCAATGATTCAATAATACCTCAGTTCTCAGCTTATGCATTTGAAATTTACCAGATCGCAAAAATCAAGTGATTCCACCATGAAAGCTGATCTCCTCCCCCATATAGTTGCGTGTGTAAGAGTCACCAGCGCGCTGAACGATTTTTCCCTCAATAATGCACACGCAAGAGAAAACTTTTATTCTATTTTGTTAGAGCATTCATACCGCGTGATTAGTACACATGGCAGTGACACCGAACGACTTTCAAAAGCAATTAATGCCGTGTCATCATCGGCGTTGAACCATCAAAATTAATACAATGTCACCCCACCTCCCCCAATTAAAGTGGATAACGTCACAATCAATTTTTACCTTTGTCTACTTTGCATCAGCCCGCCCTGACCTTTTTTATTCTATCACACAAAAAAACCACAAAAGTAGTTCGCGTGACGGCTGTCTGTATGAACTTATGACGAACAACTAAACAAACTTATGACGAACAACTAAACAAACTTATGACAAACTTATGACGAACAACTAAACAAACTTATGGCAAAGTTATGACGAACAACTAAACAAACTTATGACGAACAACTAAACAAACTTATGACAAACTTATGACGAACAACTAATCAAATTTATAACAAACTTATGACGAACAACTAAACAAACTTATGACAAACTTATGACGAACAACTAAACAAACTTATGACAAACTTATGACGAACAACTAAACAAACTTATGACAAACTTATGACGAACAACTAATCAAACTTATGACAAATTTATGACGAACAACTAAACAAACTTATGACAAACTTATGACGAACAACTAAACAAACTTATGACAAACTTATGACGAACAACTAAACAAACTTATGACAAACTTATGACGAACAACTAATCAAACTTATGACAAATTTATGACGAACAACTAAACAAACTTATGACAAACTTATGACGAACAACTAAACAAACTTATGACGAACAACTAAACAAACTTATGACAAACTTATGACGAACAACTAAACAAACTTATGACAAACTTATGACGAACAACTAAACAAACTTATGCCGAACAACTAAACAAACTTATGACGAACAACTAAACAAACTTATGACGAACAACTATAAACAAAGTTATGTCAAACAACTAAAGAAACTTATGCCGAACAACTAAATACAAGGCGCCAATCTAACAAAAAAGTCATACATACAATACGCTCACCCGCTAAACACGCAGTTCCGGATCTTCTTGTGTGCTTGCTTTCTTGTATAAAAGCGAGCATTCCCGCAATACTTGTACCGTTTGTTATGTGTAGCTCGGAACACGTCAGGTATTCTATATCCTGTGGTGCAGCGCGGCAGGTCCGTTTCTGGAGTTATGACATTATATCGCACTTAGCGAAGATCCTATCGGCCACCTCTCGCACTACCGCGCGCGCGTTTAACACGACGAGCTGCCCGTCGGCCATTAGTATCGATGTTCTCACGCCTTTGTACTTTATATATATATACCTTGTGTACTTGTACTTACTACTACAATACCTCGTGCACATATACATATATATATATATATATATAGTCTATGGTACATTATATATGTATATCTAAGACTGGATGTATACTGTAACGCGATGCGGGTTACATATTATTGCGATATATCTCCAGAACGGCCGTGTGCTACCATCGTCTCTTATCTAACCACCTCAATCGCCTCTATAAATAATGATTGATCGGAAAAATCAGTTGTGGTATTTTCGCGGGATCGGAACGCGAGCGGCGCCTTGCGAGATTCTCTCGCAGTTCTCTCTCTCTCTCTTCTCTCTTTCTCTGTGTGTCTCTCGTTACAGAGAAGAATAAGTACTGTAGAAATGCATGTATATAGTATTCTCATGGTGGATACCTTAAATCTCTGTAACAAGGAGAAGCCTGGGAGAATCTACGAATGCCCTTAGGTGATGCAGCCGTTAGAAGGGTTTCCAACGATAATCTCACTACTGTTACACAGTTATGATTGCATCGTAACGAGAAATTTTATTATTTTCATCGTAATTTCAATGGTATGAAAATAATTTTCATCGGCGTCATCAACGCTGCAAAACTCGAGTAATTGATTTTAATTTATATACACGATTAAGAATTAATTATCGAGTTTAAAAAATAATTTTAATTTTTTTTCTCATGTCTTATATTTACAACTCACGGAATATGCCACAAAAGTAAACCGCAAGATTTAACATTAATGGAATTTTTTCATAGGCGGAACAATTTAACTGTCGTGCAATATGCTGAGCAATTTTACTCTCGTTCTTTTGTGCACAATATGATCTCCTTTTTTTTTTTTTTCCTTTTCTCGAGACTGCAATACCACCAAGCACACCGCAGCATGTACATTGAGAGGATAGTGCGAAAAATCGTGATCCTGGGCACGCGTCACTTTCACCCAGACACTCTGTCGGGTAATTAACTCCTCTCGAATTAACGCGGGCACGGGCCGACCGTTAATTATGATAATCTCTCGGTAGTCTCCTGTCTTTGTCTCTGTACTCTGCTGAGCACGCGCGAACCACAGTAATTCTCTATAAATTTTTCAACTTCGCGCCCACACTTGACAAAGAGATAATCGTCCACGGGCCAATGGAGAAAGAGATTTGCGACACATTTCTCATTTCTGCAAAAAGTCTACCGAATGAATTTCCGTGATGCTGCCATCAGAATGGAAACGTGCTGCGACAGACTTTGCCAACTTCTCAACCTTTTACACGTTTGCTCATTCGACAATTAATTTTTGTTTTTTTTTTTTTTTTTCGTTTTTTATTTCATCATTAATATTTACATGGAAGTAGACAATCTGTACTTTGTCCTCTCATCCCATCTTTCCATCATTCGTTTTTATTTTCATTCTTTTCAAGGTCTTTTCTTAAAGTGTTTTTATTATACACAGAGAGAAGAGTGTGAGAATAAAGTGCCTCCATTTTATGTGGTAATCGGGCAATTATACATCGCCATCTTGACACCACCTTGAACATGGCAGAATCAGAACTATTGTCATAATCACATACCGAATCGTCTGCAATGATGTTTTTTATAACCATTAAAAAAACTCGTCTTTGCTGTTGCAGATAAATTTGCGAATAAAAAATATTCTATCTGCTATTATATTTTTCACAAGAGAGTGTGACGTAATAGCTGGATTGCTTAAAAAAAAAAGAAAAAACCGAGTTCAAATCTCTTTGAAGACATTTTTTTCAATTTTGACTTCACTATAAAAAAAAAAAAAAACGATAACACTTTTAGCAAAGTTAACTATATTTTTTTTACTTAATTTCGTTAATTATTCGGACATTTAGCATTGTACGATTTCAAAACTCTCATAAAAATATTCCAGTATATCTCCAGCAGACTGTTCTGTATACGAAGCTGCTTCCCATATTTTTCTAATGACTATTACCGAAAATTTCTCATTAATTTTTCTGGCATTTAGCATTGTACGATTTCAAAACTCTCATCAAAATATTCCAGTATATCTCCAGTAGACTGTTCTGTATACGAAGCTGCTTTCCATATTTTTCTAATGACTATTACCGAAAATTTCTCATTAATTTTTCGGGCATTTAGCATTGTACGATTTCAAAACTCTCATCAAAATATTCCAGTATATCTCCAGCAGACTGTTCTGTATACGAAGCTGCTTCCCATATTTTTCTAATGACTATTACCGAAAATTTCTCGTTAATTTTTCTGGCATTTAGCATTGTACGATTTCAAAACTCTCATCAAAATATTCCAGTATATCTCCAGCAGACTGTTCTGTATACGAAGCTGCTTCCCATATTTTTCTAATGACTATTACCGAAAATTTCTCATTAATTTTTCTGGCATTTAGCATTGTACGATTTCAAAACTCTCATCAAAATATTCCAGTATATCTCCAGTAGACTGTTCTGTATACGAAGCTGCTTTCCATATTTTTCTAATGACTATTACCGAAAATTTCTCATTAATTTTTCGGGCATTTAGCATTGTACGATTTCAAAACTCTCATCAAAATATTCCAGTATATCTCCAGTAGACTGTTCTGTATAGGAAGCTGCTTCCCATATTTTTCTAATGACTATTACCGAAAATTTCTCATTAATTTTTCGGGCATTTAGCATTGTACGGTTTCAAAACTCTCATCAAAATATTCCAGTATATCTCCAGTAGACTGTTCTGTATACGAAACTGCTTCCCATATTTTCCTAATGACTATTACCGAAAATTTCTCGTTAATTTTTCTGGCATTTAGCATTGTACGATTTCAAAACTCTCATCAAAATGTTCCAGTATATCTCCAGTAGACTGTTCTGTATACGAAGCTGCTTTCCATATTTTTCTAATGACTATTACCGAAAATTTCTCTTCGTGTATCGAAGATTTAATGCTGTTATAGAAAAGATGCGACTAGTAGTTCCATAATTGGTCACCAGTCGGCGCCTACTTTGTGTGACAACTCCGATACGATCGTTCGGTCGTTCGGTACACATAAATGTATATTACCCACAGGTTGGCCTCAACCCACGCAAAGTGGCCGCTAACCTCGATTGCCACTTATCCCGAGCTTCCTTCGACGATCGGGGCAATGGATAACCCGCAAGAGATCGAAGGATCAATAATGATAATAATAATAATAAAGTGAAACGATACGAGGGTAGAGAGAGAAAGAAAGAGAGAGAGAGAGAGAGAAAGAGGGAGTGCATTAATCGTCTGCCTGTCGATTATCCCCTCAATTTCAAAGGATTTGAAAAATCTACGATACATTCCGCTCATAAATCGACGGATTAACCTCGTACTTTAACATTATCAATTACCCTCGGCCTTTTCCAAGCTCAGAGAGATGTATGTATGGGAATAGAGAACGAAATGCTTAGTCTCTCTCTCTCTCTCTCTCTCCCTGCTCAATCCATCGTGCCTTTGAGCGAGAAATCGAGGGAGAAAAGAGAAGGAAAGATTCTAGAGTACAGAAAGAAAGAGAGAGAAAGTGGAAAGAGATCGCATACGTTAGGCAAAAATCGGAAGGTAAAACCTCTGTATATGTTGCAAGAAGACATGACAGTGCAATGTATGTAGTTTATATATACGTTATTACCGATAATGCTCTCGGGGTTAGACTCTCTTGGTGCGCATATGCGCGATAACGTTCTCATAGATAATCGTGTATCAGAGACAATGAGAAAGAAAAAGAGGAAGTGAAAACAATATGGAGAGATATGAGAAAGAAAGAAAGAATTGGTGGATATCCAACAAAGTTTGTCGGTCCCACTGATGACTTTACGTCCATCAAATCCCGAAGATCATAAAACCCGGAGAACCAGAAGAGAGCCCCGAGCTAAAGTTAATGACTCTAACGAGATCTACGTAGTGCTAAATCAGCCACAGTAGCATAATGCCGATAATATAATATATATACGTATACCCGTTTAATTCGAAGGAAAAAAGTGTCATTATTGCAAAATCTCTAATCGAGATAATAAAAGTTTGCGATAATTGTGGAATTTTCATTGAATTCTAATTTCAATTCATTTAAATTTAACTAACACACAAATAGATTCATTTTTAAGATAACGTTGACTGCATCTTTCTCTCCGGACAATGAAAATTTAAAAAAATTGAATTCATTCGGTTTTATTAGACTCTTCACTCCTGATTATCAATTTTATCATTTTCATCAAAGATCGTAGAGATTTCTTTGTGAAAAATTACTATTTCTGCCACAATCATTCTTTTGCCTCATTTCATGAGAAAATAATGAGTAAACTTTGCACTCTAGCTGATTATAAATAGTTGAATTGGTACGTTTAGTTTAACTAAATATATAGTTACATCGTATACGTGTAGTTTTATACAACTTTAGTCTCCTAGGTACTCCCATAAACATATATGAAATCTTACACTCTCCCTCGTAGTACACTGAGTACAAGCCCTTTGCGATCTCTATACGGGTCCATAAACCGTATTCGCTCATCCGTGAATCTCCGATGCCTGCAAAAGTTTTGCGATCATATATATATATATATATATATATATATATAGAACCAAACTCCATTGCTAAAGATGCAATGAACCTCGAAAGTTCCTGACAGATCTCTACATGAGAGAACCGCGAGTTAAGAAATTATTCGAGGCTTGGGAGAGCTTAATGTCACAATATTGCTCTCGTCTTGTATGTCTCTTTATCTTCTTCTTAACTTTGAATATGTGTAAGCGTGTTCAGCAGTCCATTCGACTTCGCTCGTGCTCAACAAGGAACTATGTATGGAGAACTGTGATGATCGCGGAGTAAAGAATTTCCTCCTCCATTTTTATATTTCTAGATCTAGAGTAGAAAGTGTGCGGTTAACGAGCTTGCGCATCAGACTCACCGACGTAACTATACAATGTATATTAAACAGCTCTATATATATCAGTGTATCGTTAGCATATCAGTATATATATATATATATATATCAGTAAACGTACACGCAGCAATATGGGCAGCCCACGTACAACCCCCAAGATTATATGACATTGAGAGTTTACCAAACACTCCCATCCACCCCCGAGTTTTAAAGCCACTTCTGCTGATTTCTTGTCTTAGTTACCCTGAAATTTCTGCTTTAAAAAAAATGACCAACCCCGTTTGCGCTGAGCTATTCACCCTCTCGTGAACAATCACTCAGAGAGGCTACAATGTTACATTCGACACGACAAACACCACACGTTGATGAAGAAAAAAACTGCTGATGATGAGTAATCGCTCGAAATATGACCCTCTCGAGGGTGTGTGTAAGAGTTAAGATAGTGGGCCCATTTACTGACACTGTACCAATTGCTGACACTCCATAAGATTTCCTATTGCCGTCTCTCTCGCACTTTATGTTTCTCCATAAAACGATGAGTAACTGGTACAGTGTCACTAACTGGGCCCACTACCTTATATATATATAATTATATAATGCAAAGTTCAGAGTTTCATCGGGAGAATCAACAGTAAGAGACTTTGAGATGAGAAAAAATAATTCACCTTTTTCCATTTTCTCTCTCGACTTCGCATTTTCGCTTATCGAGATTATTTATGCTCAAGTCGATTTAACGAACTGTAAGCCATTTATTTACGGCACGGGAGAGTCCAGACGACAAGATCCTCTCGCTATGTGTGTGATTCTCTCGGCCACACCGCCAGCGCCTGCTGCTGCTGCTGCTACTGCCAGTGTTGCGATTACTGCGAGCAAAAGTCTTGGCGAGCCGCTTCGTGGCGTCTTCCCTGATTAAAATAATATACTCGCCATTAGTGGTGTACCTTGGAATTTTCCGTATATAATACTGTATGGATATCCGCGGACACTTTGCTCTTCTCGTCTCCCTCTCCCTCCCTCTTTTTCTCTTTCTCTCTCTCTCTCTCTCTCTCCCCCTCTCCCTCTCTCTCTCTTTTTTTCTGTTGCCTCTGATCGTTTCAGCTGGACCTGCAATGGAGTTTTAGCATTCATGTGGAATGCGAAACCGCGTGAGCGCGATCATATGCAGTTCTCTAATAGTGCGGCTGTTTCAAACCGAGAGCTCATACGACGTATCCACTTTGTACTACCCGAGCGACGATTACAAGGTTAATATTAGCGATTATACGAATGCTCAGATCTACCCCCCCCCCCCCCCCCCGCCCCTCACCTTACTAATTCTCGTTCGCTATCAACTTTTTTTTTTTCAAAATTGTCTTCGATATATTTAACGCCCGCATGTGCTCGATTCGTTATACGCCGCTAAGAAATGTGAGAAATGTAATTTTGCAACGCCACATCTCGAGTACTCAAGTTTCAGGGTGACATAGGAGGGAGGAGGGATGAGAGTGCTTTTTCGTAAAATTTATTCTTTCGAGGTATTTTAAATTTTGCTGACATATCACATTTTTTAATTTACCCCGAAACGCCTGACTAGCCACTAAAATGTCGTCACAATTTCAAAATGTGATTCAATCGTTCAAGTTCATTTATTTTTTTTAACACAGTATACGGAGAATTTAAAAAATTGTCACACGATTGAGTTACAAATGCCATATATGCGTTTGGAGAAAATAATCCAAGGTCTCTTATAAAAAATGTCATTTCCATTTAACTTGATAGCTTCGATGATAAAACGTTCTCCCATTGAAATTCAAATGAAATGCATCAATCTCTCTCTCTCTCTCTTTGTATGTATGTGTGTATATACAAGAACGACCTTCGTATGCCTAAATCGTGACCCACATCGTGTTCAACCAAGAGACTTAGTCAAGTTAAATAAAGGGACTGGGAAAAGTATCGCGCCGGTGACAAAAGTCCTTGAATTTGAATCTCGAGGAATATAATCGAGAAATCTAGATCATCCGGAAAATGCGTAGTTTCAAGGCATGCTGTGTGCGTTTGCGCACGTGTATAGTTGAGATAGTTGACTCTACGTGGCTACTGTTAAAGATTTCTGCTGGTACGGGAACAGCTCACAGGTTGGAATCGACGACAAGGTCGTAGATCGTGCGTGCGACTGGGCGGCGTGCAGTCATCGAACGATCGATCTTCCCCTCTCTCCATATCTCAAGAGAGACAAGGAGAGAGAGAGAGAGAGAGAGAGAGAGAGAGAGACGTTGAGCGCATAAATCGTTATTCGACGTTTTTGTTGCACGACTATGTGCGCGATCTCACCCGTGTTTGCTTGTGCATGGCAAAGCTACTCTCTGCAACGTCTTGGCTATATATAAGTATATATAGAGCTTTAGGTATGTCTCCAGAGTCCCGTGGAGCTGTAATCGTCAAACGTGTGCTGAGCGCACTATGCGGAGAGTGTGCAGCGCAAATAGCGAATTTACCAATACTTCATGTGTGTGTATATGTGTTTGTTTGCGTGCAAGTAAGTGAAGGAGATATATGTATATATATATATATATATATATATGAATATAAAAGAAAATCTCACATGTGTGTATCGACGGGGCGCGCACGATCAGCCCGCGCGAGTTTGTCATCGAGATTAGAATCGATCTACTTGCGGTATAGATCGCGCTCACCGGGGACCTTTCTATGAAGTGATCCCCCGAGTAGATAATCCCCACGATTACCACCCTGTCCCTCTCTCTCTCTCTCTCTCTCTCTCTCTCTAGCGATCGATTCCAGTATCATTGAGAAAACAATGTGATAGGAGACTCGATATATCCAAGTGTTTATGTGTGTACGAACCTTTGATCCTCGATGTTGTTCTCCTTTTCTTACCTATACGTACGTTTTAAATATTTTTTTGCTGCAAAACCTTTTCCACTTGTAAGTAGTCACGTTTTGTTCGTATCGGAAAGTGTGTTAAAAAAAAAGTTTAAGGATAATCGCAGGTCTCGTGACCCCTTAAATATGCTCATTTTGAGTTTAACCCACGATAAATAAGAAAGATTTACGTTTCAATATTATTTATATGCAATTCAATACAACATTTTTGTCCATTCCCCCTAAGCCCCTTTCGTTACGTACACGTACGTTTTAAATATTATTTTGCTGCAAAACCTTTTCCACTTGTAAGTAGTCACGGTTTGTTCGTGGTCGGACAGAGTGTTAAAAAAAAGTTTCAGGATAATCTCAGGTGTCTTGACACCTTAAAGATGCTGATTTTGATATTAACCCACGATAAACGTTTTAAATATTATTTTGCTGCAAAAGCTTTTCCACTTGTAAGTAGTCACGTTTTGTTCGTATCGGAAAGTGTGTTAAAAAAAAAGTTTAAGGATAATCGCAGGTCTCGTGACCCCTTAAATATGCTCATTTTGAGTTTAACCCACGATAAATAAGAAAGATTTACGTTTCAATATTATTTATATGCAATTCAATACAACATTTTTGTCCATTCCCCCTAAGCCCCTTTCGTTACGTACACGTACGTTTTAAATATTATTTTGCTGCAAAACCTTTTCCACTTGTAAGTAGTCACGGTTTGTTCGTGGTCGGACAGAGTGTTAAAAAAAAGTTTCAGGATAATCTCAGGTGTCTTGACACCTTAAAGATGCTGATTTTGATATTAACCCACGATAAACGTTTTAAATATTATTTTGCTGCAAAAGCTTTTCCACTTGTAAGTAGTCACGTTTTGTTCGTATCGGAAAGTGTGTTAAAAAAAAAGTTTAAGGATAATCGCAGGTGTCGTGACCCCTTAAATATGCTCATTTTGAGTTTAACCCACGATAAATAAGAAAGATTTACGTTTCAATATTATTTATATGCAATTCAATACAACATTTTTGTCCATTCCCCCTAAGCCCCTTTTGTTACGTATACGTACGTTTTAAATATTATTTTGCTGCAAAACCTTTTCCACTTGTAAGTAGTCACGTTTTGTTCGTATCGGACAGAGTGTTAAAAAAAAGTTTCAGTATAATCTCAGGTGTCTTGACACCTTAAAGATGCTGATTTTGATATTAACCCACGATAAACGTCTTAAATATTATTTTGCTGGAAAACCTTTTCCACTTGTAAGTAGTCACGGTTTGTTCGTGTCGGACAGAGTGTTAAAAAAAAGTTTAAGGATAATCGCAGGTGTCGTGACACCTTAAAGATGCTGATTTTGATATTAACCCACGATAAACGTCTTAAGTATTATTTTGCTGGAAAACCTTTTCCACTTGTAAGTAGTCACGGTTTGTTCGTGTCGGACAGTGTGTTAAAAAAAAGTTTCAGGATAATCTCAGGTGTCTTGACACCTTAAAGATGCTGATTTTGATATTAACCCACGATAAACGTCTTAAATATTATTTTGCTGGAAAACCTTTTCCACTTGTAAGTAGTCACGGTTTGTTCGTGTCGGACAGAGTGTTAAAAAAAAGTTTCAGGATAATCTCAGGTGTCTTGACACCTTAAAGATGCTGATTTTAAGATTAACTCATGATAAACGTCTTAAGTATTATTTTGCTGGAAAACCTTTTCCACTTGTAAGTAGTCACGGTTTGTTCGTGTCGGACAGTGTGTTAAAAAAAAGTTTCAGGATAATCTCAGGTGTCTTGACACCTTAAAGATGCTGATTTTGATATTAACCCACGATAAACGTCTTAAATATTATTTTGCTGGAAAACCTTTTCCACTTGTAAGTAGTCACGGTTTGTTCGTGTCGGACAGAGTGTTAAAAAAAAGTTTCAGGATAATCTCAGGTGTCTTGACACCTTAAAGATGCTGATTTTGATATTAACCCACG
Organism: Dyspetes luteomarginatus; assembly: GCA_963669185.1. Taxonomy (NCBI): domain Eukaryota; kingdom Metazoa; phylum Arthropoda; class Insecta; order Hymenoptera; family Ichneumonidae; genus Dyspetes; species Dyspetes luteomarginatus. The sequence goes on along the minus strand of OY769903.1, from coordinate 21,030,799 downwards.
ATAAACGTCTTAAATATTATTTTGCTGGAAAACCTTTTCCACTTGTAAGTAGTCACGGTTTGTTCGTGTCGGACAGAGTGTTAAAAAAAAGTTTCAGGATAATCTCAGGTGTCTTGACACCTTAAAGATGCTGATTTTAAGATTAACTCATGATAAACGTCTTAAATATTATTTTGCTGGAAAACCTTGTCCACTTGTAAGTAGTCACGGTTTGTTCGTGGTCAGACAGTGTGTTGAAAAAAAAACAGTTTAAGGATAATTTCAGTTGTCATGGCCCCTTGAAAATGTTGATTTTGAGGTTGAACCGCGATAGACAAGAGAGATTTACGTTTAAATATTATTTATATGCAATTGAATAAAACATTTTTGGCCGTTTCCACTAAATTTCTTCGAGTGTAAAGCTGTAATTTTTTATATTTCACACTTGTTTGTTATCTGAGAGTTCTTGAAGAATAAAACTGTGCCCCCCTCCCCCACACTCTGAAAAAAAAAAACAGAAAATTGTACAATTGTAAATTGTGAACTAAAAATGCATTTAAAAAGCTCAACGACCCCTTGAGACTGGGCTCAAAAATGTTATACCAATTTTCATAGAATCTTTTATACTTTCTTTTTTCAGTGTCACCAGCCCTGCCTCTCGTTGACGTGGTCAGAGAGCGGGATCACGAGAGAGATCGCAAGAGAGATCGAGAGAGAGAGCGCGAAAGAGCAAAAGAACGTGAGCGAGAATGTGAGAGAGAGAGACAGCAGCATCAGCAGCAGCAGCAGCAGCACGAGCGTGTAGAGAGACCGAGAGAGACGAGAGAACGGGAGAGAGAACGAGAACAGAGAGAACGAGAACGGGAGAGACATCAGCGAGAAAGAGAGAGAGAACGTGAGAGAGGAGTTTCCGTGTGTGGTATGGAAACGCCCGATCCTGTCTTTGTATCGTCGTCAGCGGCCCTTCTCGCATTGCAGAGGATCAAGGAGGCTTCGCTGTGAGTATAATAAAATATAGACACACCTGAAAAATATACATGGCATAAAAAAAAAAAAAAATCGTAACCCCCAATTATTTCGTTGAATTATAATTCAACATTCAACTCGATAAAAAAAATTAATCAAATAAAACAAACAAACAAACAAAAAGTATTGCAAAACGCGCTCTCGAGTGCACGACGCCCGTCGTGGGGCACATTCGAGCCGTCAAGAATAGTTATACTTTTCGTTGATCGTAAATTCGAGATGATCTTACCGCGAGAGGAGGAAAATTCACTTGCAAATACGAGAGAGCAGAGAGCTCTCGTGTGCAGAGAGAGAGAGAGAGCGCTCGCAACTCTTTCTCGCGAGAAAGCCGAACGCCATACGCGATATCTGTATATATATATATATATATATATATATATATATATATATATATATAAAGGATTCACGACGTGTCTAGCTATATAATACTCCTTTAACTCTGCCCGCATAGTATACACGCCATAGTGGAACCCCCGCGGTGGATCCTCCGCTCTCGCATCGACTGTAAGCTCTGCCGCGTAATACTTTACGACAAATACATGTATATATATATATATATATATATATATATATATATATATATATATGTATATATATATATATTAGAGTTACAAGTGTACATTTATATGTTTATATATACCGGTCAGAAAGACTTGCGCTCCATGTCACGAGTAAAGTTCTTATTCGGCTCTCTCGCTCTCTCTCTCTCTTTCTCTCTCTCTCTCTCTGTCTCTCTTTCTCTCTCTTTCTCTCTCTTTTCTTCACTCTTAACGTATCTATCGGTGATCGCGGGCGAAGCGAGAGATCTCTCAGTGGCGCCTAACGCTTCCGCGAACGCGAGAAAATGTTTCAGCTCTCGGTGATGCTCCAGCAAGCACACACATACACACAGATCGCGAGAGGAATAGAGAGATGAGAGCTTCTCGTCGCGTTTGCCCGCTGAGTTGTTGGCGACGCGAAGAGCACAACCAAGAAACATACACACACACACACACACACACACACACACACACATGTGTATATATATATATATATATATATATATATATATATATATATATATACACATGTGTGTGTGTGTGTGTGTGTGAGTGTATATAACTGATGGAAACATATATACAGTACAACGCCTGCACGCAAACTGTAGAAAGATCGTAAGGGATACATAAAAGTGTATATAGACGACAGACGAAGTCTCGGATCAATCGCATTTTTCAATCATACTGACACTTTATCGATAGCGGTGCGTCTCGCGACGAAGATATTTGACGCATCGTTGACGATGATCCATCCATCCTCTTTATGTGTATTAAATATATATATATATATATACCTATAGAATCACATGAGAAATAGTCGAGATTTCTCGAATACGCAATTTGTCCGATACATTATTGAAAGCTTTTTTACAATATTTTTGCAAATAGTTGATATCTATACGTGAAGAATGCACGCGTCTGACTCTCGCATCGGTAAACTTCCGGTCAATGACTGTCGTGAGTGGTCAAGCAAGAAGAACTCACGCTGTAGAGTTGTAAATTCCGTAAGGAGGGTAAACAGAGAGATCTCTGCGATGACCGTAATTTCTTTCTCGGTTCCTCGACTTATTTATATTTTTTCACGATATATACATATATATATATTACGAGAAAAGTTATGCCAAGGAGACGGAGGGAAGGAAGCTTGACCATTGCAATTGTGGGAGAAGCTAACAGGTCGAGGTTATATGTTGAAAAAGAGAAAGAGACAAACGGAGAGAAAGAGAGAGAGAGAGGAAAAGAGAGAAAGAAAGAGAGAGAACGAGACAGGGAGATGAAAAATATGTATATGTACGAGATCTCGCATACGAACGAGATGACGCAGTTAGAAAATTCCGTATACGAGCTGGTTATATTTGCTGCATACGTGCGACGTATAAAGGTATATTACTACTCTCCACCAAGAATCCGAGCGAGTTCGGAGGGTCGAGGAGTGAAAGAAAGAAAGAGGAAGAGAGAGGAGAGAGAAAGATAAAAGAGCAATAGCGTCCAGCAGCATTCGCGCACGCTTGAGAAACGGATTTATGCTAGTTTAAGCACTGAGCGCACCTCCCGCGCGCGTATACTTTACGATATACTAGAAAGAGCGACTGCATAGACGAGCTCACGCGCTCGCGTCCCTCCTCCATTTCGATGAAATACGACTTGGCAGGGAAAATTATAGGAGCTTCCTCCACCTTCTACTCCATTTTACTTCCAACTATACATATATATATATATAGCACTCCAAGTATCGCCCCTGACGTTGTCTCGCCCGAGGAAACGTGACTGTGAAACTCCCACTGTAAAAACTGACCTTTCCTAAAACTTTCCTAAGAGAATGCGAGACTTTATTATTGCTCGTTACAGTCGACTCTCCCTAACAGCACGCACTCTCTGCTTCATCCCCCTCACGATAAAACGTCCCTTGGCAAAAATCATCATTGCTAAAGATTAAAAAATGAATCGTCCTTGAACTGAGTGGTCAACATTTCTTTTATCAAGAGTTTTTCACAATTATAATTTTTATTGAGGGCTGTATCAGCTCTTTTTTTCACCTGTCACGAAAAAATAACTGATTGCACGTTCAGAACTTCCAGAAACAAAAATTTCTTATTTTCTTATTGCTATAAATTCAGACTATCATGATGAAACTGCCTTAATGATTGCAATTTATAATATTATTTTCTTTATCAATTTTAGCTACATTGGGCCTAAACTCCTCTATGAGCATGAAATATTTATTATTTTGAACTGAAAGTACGTTGAGATTTTTATGGAAAAGTAGCTCAAAGGGTTAAAAAATTTGAAATTTTACTTTTGTCCTCTCGTAAATCTCCTTCCTCCTCCCTGAGGGCTTCGAGAAACGCTTGGATTTTATAAAATTATTTTTTGCTCATTTTTCGCTGCATCGGGCCCAAATTCCTCCATGAGCATAAAATATTTATTATTTTGAACTGAAAGTACGTTGAAATTTTTATGGAAAAGTAGCTCAAAGGGTTAAAAAATTTGAAATTTTACTTTAGTCTTCTCGTAAATCTCTCTTTTCCATGTCAGAGCCGGAAAAAAAATCTACTTCCTCCTCCCTGAGGGCTTTGAGAAACGCTTGGATTTTATAAAATTATTTTTTGCTCATTTTTCGCTGCATCGGGCCCAAATTCCTCCATGAGCATAAAATATTTATTATTTTGAAGTGAAAGTACGTTGAGATTTTTATGGAAAAGTAGGTCAAAGGGTTAAGAAACTTGAAATTTTACTTTGGTCCGCTCGTAAATCTCTCTTTTCCCTGTCAGACCCGCAAAAAAATATCTACTTCCTTCTCCCTGAGGGCTTTAAGAAACAGGCAAAATTTTACTTTACACCACGAGTTGAAGCAAAAAGATACTTCATGAAATTGACCAAATGAGAGTTGTAAAGTCGTGGTAAATATGCCAATAATCCCACAGAGAAAAAGATTTTGTGCCTCTTCGTGGAAAGCGACCAACGAACGCCTCAAAAACCCCATTATTGGCATCATCAATTACCTCGCATAATATCAACTACGTCGATACAGAGAGACAGGACATTGGAGAGAATCTCTCAGGAATTTGTTCTTATATTGGAAATATCGTCGAGGCGTCAGTAGAAACGAAGAGGAGGGAAATGAGAAACCATCATTTATCATTCATTTATCATTTATCTCTGCACGGTTCGCAGGAAATTCGTTACTGTCTCTCTCTCTCTCTCTCTCTTTCTCTCTCTTTCTCTCTGTCTTTCTGTCTCTTTCTCTTTCTCTCTGTCTTTCTGTATTTTGCTCTCTCTCTCTCTCTCTCTTCCTTATATCCTTAGCGATCGCAGTCTCACATCAGAATACGAAATAAGAATATCTCTCTTTGCTGGTGCAAGAGCTCTTAAGACCCAAAGAGCAAATTTTCTCATCCTTTTGGGAAACCCTGAGAGTCAAGAAACGCTTCCATCTATACGTTCCAGAGAAACATAAAAACTCGACAGTCGTAACTCCCTTTTCACACAAAATACCTTTCGCTTTGTTCTCTCATCCGTGCGGGAGTCTAAAAGTTAATAAAAACTCACACAGGAAGCGTCATACTTAAGGGAGGGGAGGGGCAAGAGGGCGGCAATTAGGCATTAAAAAGCGGTAATGAAAATCATTGAATTCCAAAATGAGTGCCAGAAAGTTCATATCTCGAGAAAAAAAGACTTTGCTGGATCTCCATGTTTCATCTAATTTTTACAACATTTGTGCAACGAGAAAAATTAATTGATTTCGATAAATTTTCATTGGATGAAACGATATTCATTTAATTACAATTAAATTAAAATTAATTTTCTTTAGTTCCAAATCACGAGGAAGCTACTTGTCATGCCCGTTATGACGAAATTTCACTGCAACGCATTTCCTTAAGCCAAATATTCCCAGGTCAAGCCATTCATAGTATTTTATCTCGTGATCGAATTTAAACATCGGACGGATATTCCTTAACAATTTTACAATTACGAGTCCCCAAATCAGACACGAAAGTTCCATCAATATTTAATTTTCCAAAGAGCTAATCCAAACGTGGAACTAGCGTTGGCTCGAAATAGCATATCCGTGCTCTACTCTCAACTTGAGAGATATTATATTCAATTATACATGTCGGGTATCTCCGCAAGCAACGATGAGAATTTTCAATTATGATATTCGCGATGCGAATATGTATTATTGATCGAGTTTGTATAATACATAAAATTCTAAGTATACATCTCGATTCATTAAGCCTTCATTTTCAACGTCAGAAATCTCTTTCTCTCTCTCTCTCTCTCTCACCCCCTCTCTCGCTATATATATATATATATATATACATATACATATGTATATAAAGTATAAAGTATACAGTGACCTCGCTATAAGACAGAGAAATTACCCCGGGTACGAGTTTTCTATCAAGTCCCCGTGCGCCACACCGCGACCAGAGCAGCATCCGAGAGAAAATGAAGACGTTCGTGTCTTCTTGCGCATTCACAGTAATCGGTATTCTTGACAATCCAAGAACTCCGTAATGGAACGTGCAAAGCTCATGTCATCGAATTTCTTGTCTTCGTCAAACGTCATAATCGGTAATCGGCGACATCTCGCGTTTGCAATTTATATTATTCATTTGATACACGAACGATACACATATAAAATGATAATTTATTTATATTCAACATCCGGTAATTAAACCGGTTACTATATGTCTCTGCGTTTGCAGCAAATTCTTTAGTTGCGCGTTTTTAGTTATTATCTCTGAATTTATATAATTATATTTATGAATATAAAAGAGGTTTAAAAATGTAATGAAAAAAAAAAAAAAAAAAAAAAAAAATCCTTGTTGCAGAGTGTTTCACAAGAGACCAGCGTTAGCCAGTGGCATTGGCCTCGGTGGAAGGGGAAACAGTGGAATTGGCACTGGAAACGGTGCTAATCTCAATGTCGACAGCGAATGCGGTGACGCTCTTAAAAGACGCAAAGTTCACAGATGCGATGTCGCTGGTTGTGACAAAGTTTACACGAAAAGTTCCCACCTCAAGGCCCACAAGAGAACTCACACGGGTAAGTGGAATAAAAAAAAAAAACAAATTTATGTAATTATTTTGAATAAGTCATTCATCATAAAAATCGAGAAAAATTAATTGGGCAATATTTTATTCTAATCGATCAATTTGTCTCGATATAGACAAATTTTGGAGAGTAAACATTTTCTTGTATCGTTAAGCGCGAGTTGTTGATAAAAAAAAAAATATATCCTCAAAAGGGTATGAATTAATCATTTGGACAAAGGTTGTATATATATATATATATATATATATATATATATATATATATATATATATATATATATATATATATATATATATATGTATATAAGCGTCGAGACCACTTCCTGCTCGAAGTCGTCGTAGGAAAGAAGTTATCTACAGCGTGGGGCTCTCGTCCGCATATAAAACTCGTTGGCGCGTCCAACGTAAATGGGAAAAGGAAATCTCTTTTTGCCCGTTCTATTAAGACGCCCCGCGTATGCCTTAACTCGATGCAGATATTATACCTCGAGAGCCAATTATCAAGATTTTTCCCACGTTAACGCGATAATCTTCGAGCTATCGCCGAATAATGCAAAAATATAACGCATTCCTTTTCTCCCTGAACAATGTAAATAGTTGGTACAGTGTATTATCATTGTGTCCAAGAGGGCGATAAATCAACTCGTGGTCGTCGTGATCCACCAGCAAAATGACAAAAAGTGACAGAAAATTCTCGACGTACTCGCAAAAAAATTGAGTCTCTGAGAAAAATTACGATAACCCGAGACTTTTCTACCATTATCATCCTATATGTATAATTATAATATTTTTTTTAAATCATTATTATTCTCGTATGAGTCATTACTTAAAATAAGAGAAAATTATCTTCACGACCTCTATGTCGCTATTTTTTTTATCCGTTATTCTCATGTATTCCCAACTATTTGTTGATGTATTTTTCAACACTAATTATCTTAAATCATTCATATAATAATTCGTAAAAATCGGATCTTAATCACAGAAATGATTATTGAATTGAAAATCAATAAAATGCCACGCTGTTATTTTTTTTTTTAGAAAGAACTTGTTGAATTTGTCAACAAGCGAAATCCTCGAAATTCACTAACTGTCCGAAAATTGGGACATGCGATGCCCAAATATAGGGACGTGTCGACAAACACATGTCCAAAGACTGGTACATTTGTTCTGTCTCGTTGTCTCTATGCCTCAATATTAAAATATTTGTCATCTTAATAACTCATCCATGTCATTATGCGACTAAAAACTATATTTTTCACATCTTAAATTATTCATATAATTATTCGTAAAAATCAGAACTTAGTCACAGAAATGATTATTGAATTGAAAATCAATAAATTGCCACGCTGTTATTTTTTTATTAGAAAGAACTTGTTGAATTTGTCAACAAGCGAAATCCTCGAAATTCACTAACTGTCCGAAAATTGGGACACGCGATGTCCAAATATAGGGACGTGTCGACAAACACATGTTCAAAGACTGGTACATTTGTTCTGTCTCGTTATCTCCATGCCTCAATATTAAAATATTTGTCATCTTATAACTCATCCACGTCATTATGTAACTAAAAACTGTATTTTTCACATCTTAAATTATTCATATAATAATTCGTAAAAATCGGAACTTAATCACAGAAATGATTATTGAATTGAAAATCAATAAAATGCCACGCTGTTATTTTTTTTTTTAGAAAGAACTTGTTGAATTTGTCAACAAGCGAAATCCTCGAAATCCACTAACTGTCCGAAAATTGGGACATGCGATGCCCAAATATAGGGACGTGTCGACAAACACATGTCCAAAGACTGGTACATTTGTTCTGTCTCGTTATCTCCATGCCTCAATATTAAAATATTTGTCATCTTAATAACTCATCCATGTCATTATGGAACTAAAAACTGTATTTTTCACATCTTAAATTATTCATATAATAATTCGTAAAAATCGGAACTTAATCACAGAAATGATTATTGAATTGAAAATCAATAAAATGCCACGCTGTTATTTTTTTTTAGAAAGAACTTGTTGAATTTGTCAACAAGCGAAATCCTCGAAATCCACTAACTGTCCGAAAATTGGGACATGCGATGCCCAAATATAGGGACGTGTCGACAAACACATGTCCAAAGACTGGTACATTTGTTCTGTCTCGTTATCTCCATGCCTCAATATTAAAATATTTGTCATCTTAATAACTCATCCATGTCATTATGGAACTAAAAACTGTAACTCTAAAGTTCGAATCATGAAAAATCGAATAATGAATCGACAATTATATAATTGCTAGAATATTTTAACTCTCTCAAGTGTTGGCGCGTTTTATACCTTTCACTTTCATACAAAAGAAAACAAAGATTACAAAATAGATATTTTTGTAACAATTATACACAAGGTAGGCTTTAAGGCACGACTGTAACAAAGTTACAAAAAATTGACGCGACTCATGACACCGTAAATCCCTTTTTAATTCGAACGATAGCGATCTCTACTGATACAAAACACACAGAAATATACCAGGATAAAAGTGCAAAGATCAGAGTTGATCGCAAGATCTCGAGGGTTGGGAGACGCGCGCGCCATCTCTGCTCCCTGGTGCGAGAGCACGAGAGAGAGAGAGAGAGAGAGAGAGCGAGAGAGAGAGAGAGAGACGAGACGAGCGAACGAGAGAGGGAATCTCTCGCAGGTCCACAAGAAGGAATTTCCGGTGGGTGCATGTACCTGTCCCCGATCCTGCATCACGTTAAACACTCCCCTGCTGTATACCATACAAATACATGCATAAATTATATAGATATACATATATATATATACGTAGGTGTATATGTAGTACTTATGTAGGACTATCCGTCTACCGTTGGCAAAGCCTGAGAGCCGCGAGAGTATTACAAGAGAGATGGTTGCGTGGTTGTGGTGGGCCCGTGTGGTGGTGATGATGGTGGGGAGGGCGTGGTCGTGAGAACCAGGATCTTTCGTCCGGTCCACAGTGCTACAGGGTGAAGAGTCGCGGCATGAGAGAAGATCGTGGTTCTCAACCGGATGCTGTGGTATATATCGTTGTTTCTGAGGCCTCTCTCCTCTCTCTCATTCTCTCTCTCTCTCTCTACCATCATTATATTTATTCCCACTTTGCCACCCCTCCTCCCCGAGACTTTATAATTCTCCAAGACGAAGAAGTTTGCGTAACATTGCGAGAATAATTAGCCAAGAACCGCTAATTAATTAAAAAAAAAAAAAAAAACCGAAAAAAGAATAATTTTTGTTTCTATGCCAAAGGTCAGAGGGTAAAAAATTTGTAATTACTTTAGGGAGGTCAGTTTTGAATCGTTGATTTTTTTTTTCAAAATTTGCCTGTTTCTCGACGATAATCCCCCGCTCATCTTCCACGTACTATTACGTTGGTCTAAAGTTTTTTTTTCATTCTTTCACTCCGATTACGAAATATACCGAGGATATTGCATATATATATGCATATATACGTGTGTATGTGAGCATATCCATGAATACTCAATACCATGTGGCACACGTAACCACCCAGAGAAACACGTTTCGCCCATTAGGCCACCATTATAAATTGTGGACAGTTTCGTGAAATCGCACTCGTGATTCTTGCCGCGGCTCGTGCTCACTTTGTTATATACATATAGCTATACTATCATCTGTATAGCCTGTGTTCAGACCCAACAGAGGCCAGAAACATCAGCAAATTTAACTCGGACTTTGCCTAATACGTTAACGTAATAATTTCGAATAAAAGAAATGAATCCAACATTGTTAATACTTGCGGTTACATCACAAAATATTTTTGTAAATGGACATATTATAATTTAGGCAGCTTTGATCGTCTAATATTTTTTATTATATTTTTTTTATAATTTCACCAGCTAAAAGCAACTATATAGAACGTATTTACTTAGACTATTGCATAGAGGCTTCTATTATAATAGCCATGGGGCACCACCTTTATATACTATCGTCTATATTGTATTTTATTATATATATATATATATATATATACATTGCACTCTTTGTACAGTATCCGCCGAATAGGTCGACTATGTATGTATAAAGGACGATGAATATAACAGAGAATAGCACGACGATGTACCCGCAGGGGGATAGTAAACGATAGTTAGCCGGTGTAATATACTGTTAGAGGCGCTTACTGTGGCTCTGGTGGGGTTCTCGTCGGTTCACTTATACCCACGTTTGGCTCACCCGACATTATTATGTATCCTTCGTGTATTCGTTTTACACGACATAATATACAATATAGTGATACCCTCACCCTGGCTAACGTATAAAAAAAAAAAAAAAACTTTGCTTCTTTTATTCATCGAAAATTATTACATTAATTACGATCTTATCCAGATTGATAAAATATTTTATATCACGCCCCCTTTTTATTTAATATCACAATCATAGTTCTGACACACTGAGAATCATCTGGTTAAAATTTTTCTACCCATGAACAATTTTGTTATCGCGGAGATTTTTTTAATTATTTATATTCACGCGTATCAAATAAATATTGGAAAAATACTTTCTTTTTGCTAAAATCGTGATAACGACAGGATGGATAAAATAAGCGGGATAGCGTGATCCTTGATAGACAGGAGAATTGCCTTTGGTGAGATCTCATGTATCAATTAAGTCGAATTAGCCTGGGCACGAGTGATGCATATATATACATATATACACATGGTATGTGGATAAATAGTGTACCTGTATAAACTACCTTACGATCCACTTCGTGGTGTACTACCATCGACCCAAGGTGGACTCGAACAGTTCCGCGTTTATATCGTCGTGGACAGCACGAGGAATCCTCATAGAATGCTTGACACCAAAGGAAAGTCTTAACACACATATACACACACAGCATACACACACACACACACATATATATATATATAGAGATAGAGAGAGAGAAAGAGAGAGAGAGAGAGAGAGAGAGAGAGTTCTATCCCGTTGTGGCAAATTCCTGTCGTGACGAAGAACCGTCCAACTCTATGGCCCTGCCTTCCCTGTTCTCTTGCTTGCTGCAGTAACTTGATACAAACTCTGTTACGCTCTCTATCTGTATATTGGGCTGCTTCTGGTCAGCAAATCTGACATTAACAATGCATCTACATATGCGCTTATACTACTTAAGGCATTCGCGAGCTGCGTTCCAACCGAGGTCAACGATTTTATCCAGCAACCCTACGAATGACATCGATCTAATGATATGATATATATGCTTCTCGAAAATTTTACAAAGATACATCAATACCCAATTGTCGTTAAATGAATGAGTCGTCGTGAAAAACATACCAGAGGTAGAATTGCGAATCTGTGCCAGAATAATAACCAATTTATTATCAGTAATTGCGATTTTATTTAAAGTCATTGCTCATATTAAATTTATACCGTAATTTTGGATCTAAAAATACTTTAATCTTGATATAAAAATGTTGATGACTTTATAGCTGTATTTGCATAGAAACTTTTTATCAAAAAATAAAAAAAGTGATATATTAATCATTTTTAATTTAGTGGAGGTTAAAATTTACGTGCAACTTATACGAGATTTATTTTTTGTAATTATCTGAGAAATGTGGGACGAGATTTTTGGAGATTCTTTTCCTAAAATGGAATATATAAATTCTTGACTGTACATATTTTGATATATTCCATTTTAGGAAAAGAATCTTGAAAAATCTCGTAAGGAATGAAATTTTTCGTTGCCTAATTACTCGTGAATCATACTGTAGAGTCTGGTAAGTAACCGTACTCTCGTTAACCTGTTTCTCAAAGAAACGCCTCCCCAGAGGGAAAAGAGAAAGATGAAATTATATGTATATATATATATATATATGGATGATCTCTCTGTGAAACAAGCAGAGCGTATCTCATTCTCACGCGTGCGCCCTCGCTGCAACAAGTACAGACTTTTCATACTATCTAAAAAATGAATTATATACATACGTATGTATACATATATATATATATATAGTAATGGCGGAAGTATTAGAATTCTCTCTGTGTGGGATGCCTCACAACCCTCTCAACGAATCCTGGGCGTGTCTCACCCGTCCGATTTATCGCGAGCACATCACGAAACAAACTCGAACACAACGTGGAAACCCCTAATCAACGTATACTTAAGACGTTAATTAAAGCCATTGAACCAGCAGAGAGAGAATAAGCAAGCTGTATGTATACCACGACGAGAAAATACGAAGACTCATAAATGCCTGAGATCAACGGATTTTAGTTCACTTCGTGAGCTATGGACACTCAACCATTATATGACGAAGAGTCGTAAATTTTCATTCGGACAAGTTAAAAAAAAACGGTCACTCTTGTTAAACAAAAATATTGGGGACTGAATAGATAAGTAATACGCCAGTCTCGTTTTTACTTCATCCACTGAAAAAATCTACTGTAATAAAAATACTTCCTGTATAATAATCTCATATCCAAAAAAATTGCATGAAATATATTGTCATTTCAATGATCGATTCGTAGTGGAATTTGTTTTTTTCCCCAAACCCCTAATCAACGTATACTTAAGACGCTAATTAAAGCCATTGAACCAGCAGAGAGAGAATCAGCAAGCTGTATATATACCACAACGAGAAAATACAAAGACTCATAAATGCCTGAGATCAACGGATTTTAGTTCACTTCGTGAGCTATGGACACTCAACCATTATATGACGAAGAGTCGTAAATTTTCATTCGGACAAGTTAAAAAAAAATGGTCACTCTTGTTAAACAAAAATATTGGGGACTGAATAGATAAGTAATAAGCCAGTCTCGTTTTTACTTCATCCACGGAAAAAATCTACTGTAATAAAAATACTTCCTGTATAATAATCTCATATCCAAAAAAATTGCATGAAATATATTTTCATTTCAATGATCGATTCGTAGTGGGATTTTTTTTTTTTCTTGCAAAAATTTTAATTTCAAATCGACCAAACTTTATTTTTAATCGCATTCAATTATTATTTTATTCACATAAATATTTTTATTCGAAGAAAAGTTTAAAAAAAAAATTATGTTCTGCAATATTTATAAAAATTCTGCAGGCCTTTTGAGGTAATTTGAGTAATTTGTAATCAGATAATTATGGCAATATGAGAAATCTGATAACACATTTAGCACGAGACATGCCAGCATGCCAATATTTGAGTATTCTGTCCCTCATTACCTCCCCCCAATATGCTCTTAGACTATCTCGGCGCGAAATCATAATTTTTCTTTTCAAAATTGTTTTGACCCTCATTACCCTGAAGAATTACGCCTTATATATGGAAGAATATCGTAATCCATCTGAATGAACCTCAGAGGGATGAAATCATCTTAAAAACTTTTGCCAACTAACCACACATTTTTTTTTCGTCATGGAATGAAATATTTGAAAATATATCATTAGATATAAAATTCCCAGAGTGAATTGGTGGGGGGTGGGGGGTTAAATTGAATGTAAAAATTGTGACCTAACCGATATAATCGTAAACGTCACGCCGGTAGATCGACGTCTTTTTGCACCCAATTATTGGTACTCTTATCAGAGCCCCCCCCCCCCGCCCCCTCTATATCGAATAGCAGAGCAAAACAGAGAAAATCCAGTGCAGAACGATCGACTGACAGCTGTCGCGCGCGTTACGTTCTACCCTCTTGTGGAGATCTCAGAGAAACTGCCCATCACTCTTTCTATTGTATGCGAGAACGGCCTCTGGACTTGATCCATCGTGAGACGAGGAAGGGAAGAAAAAATAAAGGTCTCTCTCTCTCTCTCTCTTTCTCTTTCTCTCATGGTGCTGGACATCTCTGTGGTGAGTCGATATAAATCCACGAGAGAGCGTTATATTGTACATATTTTTTTGCTAGACGTATATATATATATATATACCTCTTTGATTTTTCTTCCCTCTATCTGTCCATCTCCGTTTCGCCTCCATCACTTTGGTCTCTTGGTTGACACGAGTGACTATCAAAGTCTCTCGTTCTCGAAGAGTTTCTCTATCTCTATCTTTCTCACTCTTTCTCTCTCCCTCCCGCTCCCTCCCCTTCGATTTCTTCCTCTCGTGTGTCTTCTGGCACTTTTGCTTCTTTCTCACTGCTAAATCGACTTGGATCTGTTCAAACAGAGTCTACGTGGTCACAACTCGATGATCCGATCGAGACTTATATATACATATATATATATATAAATAAATGGTCTAGGACGAAGACGAACTATCCCGAGTAGAAATCGCCACCGTCGAAGCCAACGCTAAGATCTTCCCATTACCCACGTGGGAATAAGCGACGGGTTTAACGGGAATATAATGGCAAGATCAGCGAGGATCTCTTTCGTTTAGTGTTTTTTTTTAACACCCGACTCGACGTCCGCGTTCGTTAACGATCGATATTATCCCCCTTAAGTCCTGAAGAATTTATGGCGAGACTCGAGACTCAACGATTAATCTGTTGATGATGCTTGAAACTCGAAGGAAATTCAGGCACCTCCTTAAAACTTTTTTTTACCTCCTTAAGGTATGAAGTATGTTTGTTATAAAGTATGCTCGTCCCTGTTCGAGGAAATCAGCCATTAAATATGAGAAACCAAAAAAAAAATGCTTGGAATGAAAGTCACAATGTTTAGTTTTTATTCGTTAACTTCCGGTTTTCCATTTAGAATATTTTTATAATTGACTGTAAGAAATGATACATTATTACTAAAATATGAAAAAAATTACTTTAATTAATTTTTAACTGCTTGAAATTACAGTTGTATTACCTATTTTATAAATGTTTGAGGACAATAAAAAGAAAGTTTTTTTTTATCTCCTTAAAGTATGAAGGGTGTTCGTTATAAAGTTCCCTGTACGAGGAGATCAGCCATTAAAAATGAAAAACGAACAAAAAAATGCACCGAATGAAAGTCACAATATTTAGTTTTTATTCGTTAACTTCCGGTTTTTAATTTAGAAAATAAAATAGGAAAAAAGTTACGTTTATTAATTTTTAACTGCTGGAAATTAAAGTTAAATTACCTATTTTATAAATCTTTGAAGACAATAAAAAGAAAGTTTTTTTTTATCTCCTTAAAGTATGAAGGGTGTTCGTTACAAAGATCCCTGTTTGAGAAGATCAGCCATTAAAAATGAAAGACCAACAAAAAAATGCACCGAATGAAAGTCACAATATTTAGTTTTTATTCGTTAACTTCCGGTTTTCAATTTAGAAAGTAAAACACGAAAAAAGTTACTTTAATTAATTTTTAACTGCTTGAAATTAAAGTTAAATTATCTATTTTATATATGTTTGAGGACGATGAAATTTTTAAAAAAATGTGCTTTATGTTTTGTTTTTTTGTGTTTCAGGTGAGAAACCTTATCAGTGCACGTGGGAGGGATGCACGTGGAAATTTGCGCGTTCGGACGAATTAACACGACATTATCGCAAGCACACAGGCCAAAAGCCGTTCAAGTGCCATCTCTGTCAGCGATCGTTTTCACGAAGCGATCATCTTTCGCTTCACATGAAGAGGCACTGACGAGACGTAATCACCTCGTCATTGATATCGTCATTGTCGTCATTTTCGTCGTATTTGTCATTACCCCGGCTGAGCGGGGCTATAAAATCCTGATCTCTCACCAAGGGCAGAGTGAGAGGGGGGGGAGAGGTAGGGAGAGGGGGATCCTAGACAAGCTCGACACAATCGTATAAAATATACATTCGGGACCTGAAGCCGAACCAGCACTCGCGGCAAACGAGACGAGGACTAGTAAAAAAATAATAATAAAAGAATAAAAAATAACGATTGCCGCGAGTGGGGGGCGAAACTATAGGGGAAAAAAAGTAAAAGAAATAAGTTCACTAGATTTAGAGCTTAATAACGGAAAGGAAAAGACATACAGGAAGAGATAAAATTACAAAACCGAACAAACAAACAAACAAAAAAGAGAGATAAAAGATCGGCGGTGCTTGCGGGAAACTTTCACGACGCCAGTGAGACCATCGTCGAGAATCGAGCTTTATTTATGTCGCAAAAGGGAAGGAAAAATAATTCAACCAATTTTTCAATGGCTCGGAATAGCATTTTTGTACTCCCTGCCACAGCGACGATTTGATCGTTGGCTCGATTTTTTCATTCTTTTATTATTTTTTTTATTTATCAAATCATCGATAAGGCCAGCTCAACTAGTCTAGAGCACCGTTAATAATCTATCGTGAATGAATAAAAGCCAGTAAAGTAATGCTATAAGACATATATATATATATATACGATAGATCGATTAACGATAGTTATAAAATTGTACAGAGAATATAAAAAAAAAAAAAAAAAAACTCCGGTGACGGAGCTTGGGACTTAGCATGCTCAGTTAAATGAATAATGAAGAAAAAAAACAAATCGTGATCGTGATTTAACGAAAGAATTAAAAAATAAAAAGAAATGAATAAAAATAATTAAAAAATCAATCATCGCCATCGATATAATAGGCAATTATGATAATTCGTGAATGCACAAAGAATTTCGCGTTTCGGGTAAGGACAATCACTGAACTTGTGAAAAAAAAAAAAATTAACCATTCGTGTTTGAAATACAAAATAAACAAAAAAATGGTGAATAACGAAAAAGCCAGTATTAAGAATTTTGTTTTCGTTTTTTTTTTCTTTTTTTTTTTTCGTGAGAGACAGGACCGATCTTTGCGCTTTGGATCGGTCCGAGAATACAGCCAGTTTATCATTCGTATTACCTATCCTATCTGCTGTAAGCACTTTTATAATATCGTATATTAGTTGGTTTGCGCGAAGGTGCCAAAATAGATACTTCGGAGTGCTTTCCCATACAATTTCTTTTCTCTCTCTCTCTTTAACTATATTTTTCTCTCGTGCTGCTACCATATGTTTGAGAAAAGCGCACATAACCATCCGAGAACAAATAAGGAACTCGGTCCAATTAAACGAAGAATGAAAAAAAAAGACATTTATTATTTTATAATCCGAGAAGTGAAGCACTTAGCAAAGCAATAAACCCCTTTCTCTCTCTCTCTCTCTCTTTCTTTCTTATATCGACGCAATAAATACCCTATAAGCGACGCGATAACGCCGAAACGGAAACGAAAATTTATAGCCTCGCAATCCCGGCCTGTAAATACTACACATAACTATACTAGAAGAAGGAGAGAAAAAAAAAACAGATAAATTGCTCAGATTTGATCGAAAAAAAAATAAAACATTTAGTAACGCACAATCGTTCGTTCAATTAGTGCGTTAATCACTTCTATTAACTTTTGCATTGTTTTGACGAAGAAACAAAAAAAATACATTTCGCCGAATCATTAAATGGGGCATAATGACAGAAAAAAAAATTAATAATAAAAAGAAAGTGATAAGAAAAAAAAAACTAAATGTTGAAAACCGACCTTCTCTCCTTCAAAAAAATTGCTACAAGTGTGACAATGCACATTTAATGAGCCTAATATGAAGTTAGGATAAAATATTAGAAAAAACAAAAAAAAAAAGTTCGTGTGACAATGGAACAAGATGCCAGTATATGCTAGAGCCAGTTTATCTCGTAAACCTCTATGTATAAGAAATTCAATAATGAAATGAAATTTCGACGAATTAAATATTGTTACGCTGTTATAATATTATTCTAATACGTAAACCACCTAAAAAAAAATACACATACACAAAACAAAAACACACAACACGTAAATTATATCTAGATAATCTTTTATCTCGTAATAGAAAATAGTGCCTGTTTAACGTTTAAGATTCGCGATGAGTCGGTGCGTTTATTAGACATTTTTTAAGTCCATCGCTATTGTGCCTTAAGTCTTGCGAATTTACGTATATATATATACGTATATATATTACGTATATATATATATATATATATATATATCGTTCCTTTTCATCTGATTTTTTCTTTTACTCAGAAAATCTATAAAATTTCGAAGCATGAATAAATATGCGACAAAAAAAATATATATCTGGCGACAAATTTATCCACGACTCATCAAAAATATATAAAATTAATAATATTTTGAAACAAAAATGTTTTACGGTTACGGTTAATTAATTCACTGGTAAAATTCTGGAATTATTGACTTTGACTTTGAATAAAACTTATTGACTTTATTCATCACATCTTAACTCATCAAACTGTTAAACCCTGCTGGCCAATCTATTAAAATGCAAAAAAAAACTCCAGATTTTACCAAAAGTCTATCAAAATTTTTGATTTTTCAGCTAGTTTGATAGATTTCTAAATCTGGTAGTTTGGTCAATTAATGCAAGTGGATCGATTTATTTCGATTAATCAAACTTACAATATTTTTTTTTTAACTCAATTGGAAAGTGCACAACGTTATTTAAAAATATACTTATTTGCCTTTGGGGTGGATATCGATTGACCCAGCCAAAGTTTTGGGTCATATAATTTTATATATTCCCGATTCTCCAGTAATTGTCAAAAATATTTAATTTTCATTAGTTATTATTATGATTAATATTTTCTATTTTTGGTTGATTGAAAATTTTTATCGCCAGATATTTTGTTTGCCAGAAATGTAGTCGTGGGAAAAACAAATTCGGCGACTCTCTCTCTCTCTCTCTCTCTTTTTCGTTTTGTTATGCACTCATTCACGCTGATTTTTTTTTTCCCATTCGTGGGCGGGGGGGGGGGGGGCTGAGAGCCCAGGTGGTAACCCGAGGCGATTGCACGAGGCATCTCGGACATGGGCACATTATATACGCGGATGAGAAATGCCGCTCGACGTACGAACCCGACAAGGTCCTCGATCATCGTCATACGAGCTGCTCGAACATTCGCGGTCTCTCGCGCACGGGCCATTCTCATATGCATGGACAATTTTTCTCCCTCGAAAATGCATTCAATCCGGCGTATAACGCCAAACCAAAGAGAAAATTTCGGTTGGAAGAAAAAAGGAGAAAAAAAAATGGAAAAAGAGAGGGAGGATCATCGACAACGAAATTGCCTTTAGAGGGACCATTAAAGATGGACGAAAGGAATTTGCACTTTCGTCACAACTTTCGAATTGTTTTTCTTTCTCCTTCGATAAAAATCGAGTCGTAATTTTGAATGAATGAGAAAAGGGTGGGGTTGGCTAAAAGAGGAAAAATTCATTTTATGCATCCTCGAATCCGTCCACGGTAATCGCGTCATTCCGTTTAATAGCACATTCCACACGCAAGAGATAGCTCTCTTTTTTTCATCCCCCCTCCCTCTCTCTCTATCTCTCATTTTCTCTCATGTTTTCTCCCCACCTATCATTTCCTTACTTCCCTTTTTTCCTTTCACTACGAACTTTCAAGATGCGAAAAACGAGAATAAAAAATAATTCAACCAAAACTTTACTTTATTATGTCAGACTTGAATTTGGCCTCAGGATAAAGATTTGACGAATCAATACAGAGTGCATTATTAAAAAAAATATTATTATTATTATTATTATTATTATTATTATGCATAACGAGAGATCATTTGATAAAGGAGAATCATTTAGCTGCTAAGATTTCAACACTTTTAGGTAAATTAGCATTTCCAAGTGCCTTAAGAGACGCGTTAGCCGCCAACTATGTAACTATTTAAATTAAAAAAAAAATTGAGGGTCAAAGAGCAGTCAATTTGAAAAATTAACGGTTCGATCGCCTATATATATATATATCGTTTTGTCCTATCGGATATTTCGTATCTTACATGTGTAATATTACAATATCATCGTTTAATCGACTCAAACGTTCCCGCGTTTATACGCAAGCTCTGTCGATAATAATTCATAATAACGCTCTGTTATCAGTTGTTGCGACGAATATTATCGTCTCTTATCATTCCATTGTAGACAAAGTTGAGAAAAAAAAAAAAGAAAGAAAATCACTCGAACGTGAGAAAATGGAAAGGTATTGTAATATTGTCGACCCGAGGGCCATTGATTATTTACATGCATATCGAGAGATCCATGAACGCGAGAGATTCGATCGTAAAGCATACGATCAAGAAGTGCGCGAAACGCTTTCATTTCGCCTTCGAGCTGAGTGTATGGAACCGCGTTTTGCCCGCGGCTGCGACCAACTGCGTTTATAACTTGTTGCATATATATATATATATATATATATATATATATATATATATATATATATATATATATATATATATATATATAGTATACTATAACTTAACGACTTCGACACGTCGACACGACTGTCTCAACTTGATTGCACAATGACACGTTATATTGGTATCATTCTGAATTCGTTCTAGAATTCATGTAAATTATATGTGCGCAATTTCCCAACATTTCTCGCAAAACTTGTTTTTATTTTTCTCTACTTTTTCATCATTGATTTTTCCACTTTCCCTAAAAGTGGAAAATCTCTAATAGGGCCAGTAAGCACGCAAATAGTTCCCAGCTGATGCATCATAGGCAGATTTATTTTAATATATAATCATCTCCTTAACTTTATTCACCTGGACTATTAATATTTATAATCAGAAAAAAAAAAAAATTCACACGAGAGTGCTCAAATTTTTTCGGTGCTTCGGCAGACTTATGCATTATACATATATATATATATTATCGTTTACTCGTGTGTGCGTTTAACGTGACAAATAAACGTCGACATACGTATACTTAGATCAAATTATTAGGTGAAATTGACGGTAGAATTATAAGTGAAACTATTAGTTTTTAAGTAATTATAAAAAAATAATTAAAAAAATCGTGTAAATAGTCTGTAAATTTCGTCGAATGTCCGTTTTTTTTTCTTACAAAAATATTGATTATTATTATTATTATTATCGTTTATTTTCTTTAAAAATGTATCGTATCTCTCGTGAGAGTTTTCCAATTACGAAGCTTCAAGATCGTACGGTAAAATTATAACGTAGATAATAATTATTATTTCTCTCTTTACATAAATGTAATTCAATGGGGGCCAGTAATTCTCTCTCGGATCTCGCACGGATTTATACGCTGTGGGGCGCGCGGTAATGCAATACATAAATGCTAAATGGCATTCGTAAATAGCCTGATGTTTTAGTTATATTTATAGAAATGTTAAGAAACGAGACACATTTATTATATATATATATATATATATATATATATATATATATATATATTTAAGAAAAATAAAGCAATGAGACACCGCGCGCTGCAAACTATTAATTATTAAGAATAATATATATATATATATATATATATATATATATATATATATATATATATATATCTATATATATATGTATGTATGTATGTATATCGTATATGTTGAATAGGCACAATAATGTAGAACAATAATATATAAACTCATTATATAAACGAAGGCATTACTCTAACTTTTTACAACATAAATATATATATATATATATATATATAAAAAAAAAACAAGAAGAAATGCTAGAGCAAAAAAGCATCGTTGCTTATATACCGGGGCGGTTCATTAGTCGTATTAGAGGATTTCATTATTGAGTATATACATATATATATATATATATATACATATATATATATATATATATATGAATATATTATTGTAAATTGTGGTTGTAACTATCACACTATGACTTGTTATCCATCGATGTGTTTTTATTTGGATTATTTATTTATTGTAATTGTACGGTCTAGGAGTGAAATAATCGCGTTACAACGGATAATTGATAGATAACGCGAGAAAAAAATGACTATGTCAAGTTAAAAAGAAAAAAAAAGAATGAAAAAAAAATAGTTAAATATATGCACGAAACTATATATTTATATACGTATAACTTCGTACACGTTCGAGTACGTGTGATTTTGTAAAACGGTGAGGGAATGGCAACAAATTTCCAATGTTTGAACGGTAAAAAGAAATGATAAAAAAAAAAAAAACTGCGAGAGGATAAATTTCATATTACCCATTTCTGCGAGTGTGTAGATACATTTCACATCCACCTCAGCATAAAAAACACACACACCCACACACGTACAGACATACAAAAAAAAATGAAACAGACACGTAGCACGAGACAGCACTTATCAGTAGTTATAACATTATCGAGATAATGGTTGCGTATTTTAGATAATGTTTATTATCCATTATCATCATTATTCTTACGTTAATATTATTATTATTAATATTATTATTATTATTATTATTTCATTATTATATTATTGCTATTATCATTACTATTATTATTGTATTTGGCAGGGTTATGAAATTAAAATTGAGAAAATTGATTATGTCATTGCGTACGCGTTTTTTATTTCTTCTTCAACCTTCCTTATCCTTATCATCTTGTTCTCCAGCTGCGAACCGGAATAAAATAAGTCGAGAAACAGAGAGAGAGAGAGAGAGAGACAGAGAGAGCTGGCTTGGCGCGTAAATCAAGGCCTCTCGGTGAGCTACCGGAGAGCGCGCCGTTTCTCCCCGGTCGTGTCTCACCGTCTTGATTTAGCTCGACGCCCTGACACCGTTAATCCCCGCGAAACTATAGACTAATGCCGACATTATTATTACAACTACTGAAATATGGAATATTCTCTCGTGGTCTCTCCCTCTCTCTGTCTCGCTCTCTCTTTTGCTCTCTCTCACACTCGATGTGCTTGCGGTACACGAAAAGGTGGAAGGAGGAGAGCAAAACCATCTTTGCTTATGCCACACGTACAAACTGCTGATACTACTCGCGTTCTATCGACGATTTACAATCGTTGATTCTGTACGCTTGCGACTGGTGGCCTAATAAACATATATAATACGACTGGGATATGTATCAGGGCGTACGACCAGCAGCCCCAACATAAATGACTCCATATTATCACTATATAGTTCATCAAGTAAGATCGGCAAACATAATTCTATGAGAATCGCCAGAATCTCTCTATACGTCATGTATCTTGAGCAAAGTACAGTTTAAACACTTAAAGTTACAAATATAAGACTTAAAGTATCGAGTATTCTGGAACGAGTACAAATATTTTGTTTTTTTTTTTCATTCAGTTTACTGCTCATTTACTACTAATACTACTCGCGTTCAGTCTGATGGTCACCAAAATGCAAAAGCGTTGGACGCGGACAGTACTTGGTGCGGTGAACGCTTAAAGTATCGAATATTTTGGAACGAGTACAAATACTTTGTTCTTTGTTCATTCAATTTACTGCTAATTTACTACTAATACCAGTCGCGCTCTGTCGACGTTTTATAATCGTTGATTCTAAACGCTTGCGACTGGTGGCCTAATATACATATATAATATGGCTGGTGTGTATCAGGATATACGACCAACAGCCACAACATAATGGACTCCATCATTGTATAGTCCAGGTAATATCGGCAAACATAATTCTGTGAGAATCGCGAGAATCTCTCTATACGTCATGTATCTTGAGCAAAGTACAGTTTAAACACTTAAAGTTACAAATATAAGACTTAAAGTATCGATTACTTTGATACAAGTACAAATACTCTGGTTTTTTTCTTCATTCAATTTACTCTGAGTCGTTAAAATATTTTTACTAAAGTTCAACCCTAAAATGTTCGTTTCTCGAAATGTTGCAAATATTCTCTAACGTGATAGAGAACTGATAAATATCTCCAAAAATTAGCCTCTATGATATAAATCGTAAAAAATTCGTCAACAGAAGATTATTGCAAAGTTCTGTAGACACTCTGAATATTCTTGATCCAATCTCTTCGTTCTGTTCTCGAACGGCGCTGGATCGAAGAGAGAGTAATTTTATTGGCAAAATAATCAACTGCATTACTTCGTAATGGTTACAAATCGATGTTGTGATCACAGTCAAGGATGTAAAATGCAAGAGATCTGGAAAATCGAGGGAGCTTGTGCGTTGCAAGGGATTTGCCACTTGGCTTGTCCATGTCAGCGATTAAATTCATGAAAGGAATCACGAGGATTCCGTGATATGTGTCTCGAGCATAAAGTATATATATATATGAATCTAAAGACAAGGAGAAAAACGCACGTGCGACAAAGAAATTGCGATCATACATGATATTGTCAGTTTTCCTTGGACGTCTTTTAACATCTATTCGCTCACTTGTCAACATCATACTATAAAAACTAAACAAAATTATATTATTATGGGATACTCTTCGATCGGCTTTTACGAGAGTCTGCACACGCTCGGTCTGCGAAATCTGCGAATAAGGCTGTTGACGAGATGAAAGTCGCGCGCTCGCCTTCGATAAGGAATTTTTCGATAAATATAGGAATGCAGTGCCGAGTGTAGTCAGCAGAGAGAAAGAGAGAGAGAGACGAGGAAAAAAAGAAGAATTCGCCTTCCATCCCGCACACATTTCTCGATCCTACCCTGATGTTTGCGTCAGAAGAGTATCAACAGCTGTCGACATAGTTCTCTTACAACATATATATGTTACGTATATTACAGTCACATCACTAGACTGATGTACCTTCTCGGAAATGCGCTCTGCCCTGAAGAAACATTAAGGGATAAATCAGAAAAAATCGTTTACATTTCACATCGAGCCTTATTTTGTCTTCAGTTACTTTTCTCGTCTTTCGATTAAATTGCTTTTGACTAACTGCATTTGTTCCTCAATGTTTATATATATATATATAGTATATAGAGAGTGTGCAAGATCGGCAAGTTCATTACAATCGTACAGCTGAGTGCATCAATGACTTTGGCTCGCTTTTCCATGACCGTGTCATCGATTATACATACCAATGAGCAATACCATACGTATATAAGTCTATCTACACACGTGACAACATTTATCACTAATTTTTTATCTTGTTATTAAGCGGAGAAATCGTTGAACGTACGTTAAAGAGGCGGGAGAGCGAGTGCGCATGCCCCGTGGATCACTGAGAAATTCCTTTTTCGACGTATCACCGTATCGGATCAAAAGATACACAACGCGCGGTTGGCCCGGCGCATCGTGCGCGCGACCTCTTGAATGCGCGCGCACACGCCACCAACGGGGCACCCGTGAAGCTCTCGCGCGCACACGCATGTCGCCAAAAGGATTTTATCGTGCGGAGAGTTCATCTCTGCGAGTCTCTCTCTTTGTCTCGCAGATTTTTCTGGTATTCTCTCTCTTTCTCTCTCTCCTTTTTCTGCATCTGCGCATATTCCTCGGGTCTTATGCTGCATATATATATATATGTATAGTACCAATACGGGGATAGTTTTCTATACATAATCCTATAAGGCTCGCCTTCAGCTAATTGAAAATCCCCTTGGAAGCTGTAGCTGCCGCAAGACTTTCTGCTGATGCCTCCTCTTCTCTCTTTCTCTATCGCTGCGCTTTACGTATATACATTTAACGGCACACGCTTTGCCAAAGGTGCACGATCATCGCCGTCGATATATATATATATATATGTGTGTGTAACTGCGATAAATCTTCCTATATCCCTTCTGTGCGCCTATACACGGTGTCAAAATACGAGACTATATATATCTATATATATATGTATACAAATTACCGAACTTTGGATGCCAAAAATACTTTTCGTGGATTCAAAAGGATCCAATGCACCTTCCATTTGTACAGACATTTTTTATGGCGTAATAATACGAGAGCTCGTGAATAAAGTGGATCTAATTGACAGAAAAAAAAAAAAAACGAACGATAATCGACTCCATCTTTACGATACAGTTCTCACCTTTGTGTGAATCCGACTAGACTTATAACTCTTGAGATTTTTTTTTTTCTTTTAATATAACGTTCATTTCTTATACGCATGTCTCTCGCGATGATTCTTCACAATTTCTCACGGTGAATAATTTTTTTTTTTTTTCAATCACTCATTAACAATTAAGAAAGACCGTCTATCACCATGTATAGTTGTAGAAAACTCGGTTAAGTCGAAGTACCGATTAACTGTCACCTCGGTAATACCAATAGAGTATCTCTGTGACTCTGATATTGTGTGTCACCGCGATGAGAGATTAGATATATATATATATATATAAATATATATATATATATATATATATATATATATATATGTATATGTATATATATATACGCATCTCGAATGCGTATTTGTACACGCACGACACAATATACACGATGGTACATCGTGACCTCGACTTACGAGGAGACACACGCGGGATATTATTCTTGGAGACCCGGGAACCGCATTCCCGTGGGGCGAAAGAACGGTCGGTTTGTAAAAAGGATCTCTCGCGATATATATATATATATATATATATATATATATATATATATATATATATATATACAAATAAAAGGATCTTCTCGCAAGATATATATGCACGGGGCGAGAGGAACAAACACGCATTTACGGAAGAGAAATTTTCTTGCGAGAGAAACGATTGATCGACAGATCACGATGAGAGAGCCCGGACATAGACTGGCGACATTGTATAATTTGTACCGAGAGATCTTGACCCGGTCACGGTGACATGAGTACATGGCTATATAGGTATAGCTACATGCGTATCTTTCAAGGAGGACAAATACCATATCCCATAACGGGATATAAATGTCATAGACTTTGGCCCTCTATTAGTAATATTGGTAATAGCTGCAACTATTCACAGTTACAGCTACATAATTTTTTTTTATCGTTGAGCGAAATAATTTTTTTACTCTCTATATCGTTAATCGGTAATGTACTCCAGATTTTCGATAATTAACATGGAAATTAAGTTATTATATTGAATTATTTATTTATAAAAATTGGTAAAATTAAAAACTGCCCAATGAATCATTGAATAATAATTTAAAAAAAATAAATATATTTTTAAACAACCCTTTGATTGATAGCTTTGCTTATATTGCATGATTATTTTTTATCGTTGAGCGAAATAATTTTTTTACTCTCTATATCGTTAATCGGTAATGTATTCCAGATGTTCGATAATTAACATGGAAATTATATTATTATATTGAATTATTTATTTATAAAAATTGCTAAAATTAAAAACGGCCCAATGAGTCATGAAATAAAAATTTTAAAACATTAAATATATTTTTAAACAACCCTTTGATTGATAGCTTTGCTTATATTGCATGACTTTTTTTAATCGTTGAGCGAAATGATTGATAGCTTTGCTTATATTGCATTATTTTTTTTTATCGTTGAGCGAAATAATTTTTTTACTCTCTATATCGTTAATCGATAATATATTCCAGATTTTCGATAATTAAGATGGAAATTAAGTCATTATATTGAATTATTTATTTATAAAAATTGGTAAAATTAAAAACTGCCCAATGAATCATTGAATAAAAATTAAAAAAAATTTAATATATTTTTAAACAACCCTTTGATTGATAGCTTTGCTTATATTGCATGATCGGAGAGCATTCCCTGTACGTAAATCAAGACAGCGACAATACACACACACACACACAAAAACAAATATATATAGCCGAGTGAGGAAGCCACAAGTATTATAAGAGCAGGCGCAGGCGAATCGAGATATCGCACAGGAGAATTCGCATCGCGATGATCGTCTCTCAACTCTGTCGACGGTATAGAAGCGTTATTTGATCGATCCGGCAAGAGGGAACAAAAAAAGTCTGCCACATGCCTGCATATATCTACTGTATATGTAAGCGTACGCCGCGTACTTTATGTACTAATACGCCTATATGTATATATATGCGAATATATATATATATATATATATATATATATATATATATATATATATATACAAAATATATACGCGTACCAGAACGTACGCCGAGAGAGCGCGTAACGTTCTAACGTTTCATTCGCCCTCGAACTGTTCCTTTTCCGCTATAAACCTCGTGAAAGTCGATTGCAACGAGAGTCCAGGCTCTCGATCTTTTATAGAAAATGTATACATAGATATATACAAAATACATATATATATATATATATATATATATATTATATTGTACAACATCGAGGTGGAGAGTCAGACTGCGATTAAAAACAGATTAGTACGCCTCTCTCGGGGTGAAAGAGAGATAGATATAGATCGTATAGATCGCACACTCTCCTGATCTATACTGGGCGATCCCAAGCGCGCGAGAATCGAATCATCTCTTTGCTCGTTCCACGCACACAGATCTATCGTAGATCACATTCTAATCGATCAATCGCCTGCGTCTCTATATATGTACTTCATCCTGCCTGATCTATGATTGAGAAGAAAAACGAAGCTTCAAAGCGAATGAAAAGGGTTGCTATTTCATCATTGAAAAATAAGCAAAAAAATATCAAAATTGAAGGTAATGTGATAAAAAAAAGATTAAAATAATTTGTAAATATTAATAAAAAATATTTTTCACGAAAAAAAAAAAAAACATTTGTTGAAATTTATCTATCAGCGGTAAGGAAATTGAAAATTTATGATCGTAATGAGAGATGACGCTTTCATGGAAGAATATGAAAAAAAAAAAAAAAATCATCGCTAAAATCTACAGTGATGAGATCGACGAATGGTCGATGCAAGACATTAAGGAAAGGAAACAGCAGTAGCCAAACAGCATCCTCGTCACTCGCGCAATTGAGAACATCGTAGGCCAACTTTTATCCCCCCGGCTACTTTTACAAAACACACACATCACACACCGTCCTGACCTCTATATCGACAACCCGATATAGACTTTCGGTTTGACTTTATCATGTGGACGATCGTGTCACGTTTCCCACGGCACATTGCAGCTTGCCTGCTTCTGTGTGGTATGAAGTTTTAAGAGCTACATCAACTCTCCAATAACGCATATATAACGCCCCAACACCCTCCTCAAATGCTATAAAACGCGTAGCTTGTGCGAGTTTACATTATAGTTTTTTTACGTGCAGCATCTCTCTTTTACGGTTACTCGAAAAGCTTTCTCTATTCACATTTAAATTATCACAAAAACCAACTAAAAAGAACAAACACTCAATAAATCAATAAATTTTAAAATTATTTTGCAATAAAAAAAATGGTCTCTTGTGAAAGAATTAGCAAGATCTCCCTTTTTCTCTTCAGTACTAAAAAAATCCAGTTAATCAAAGTATAACAAAAAAAAATTGAATCTCTAGAATTATTTTTAAATGGTATAAAACGCGTAGCTTGTGCGAGTTTACATTATAGTTTTTTTACGTGCA
The DNA here is from genome assembly GCA_963669185.1 of Dyspetes luteomarginatus. NCBI lineage: Eukaryota > Metazoa > Arthropoda > Insecta > Hymenoptera > Ichneumonidae > Dyspetes > Dyspetes luteomarginatus. Next base: position 21,001,119 of record OY769903.1, on the reverse strand, counting down.
GCATCTCTCTTTTACGGTTATTCGAAAAGCTTTCTCTACTTACATTTAAATTATCACAAAAACCAACTAAAAAGAACAAACTCACGATAAATCAATAAACTTTAATATTATTTTGCAATAAAAAAAAATTGTCTCTTGTGAAAGAATTAGCAAGATCTCCCTTTTTCTCTTCAGTCCTAAAAAAATCCAGTTAATCAAAGTATAACAAAAAAAAATTGAATCTCTAGATTTATTTTTAAATGCTATAAAACGCGCAGCTTGTGCGAGTTTACATTATAGTTTTTTTACGTGCAGCATCTCTCTTTTACGGTTATTCGAAAAGCTTTCTCTACTTACATTTAAATTATCACAAAAACCAACTAAAAAGAACAAACTCACGATAAATCAATAAACTTTAATATTATTTTGCAATAAAAAAAAATTGTCTCTTGTGAAAGAATTAGCAAGATCTCCCTTTTTCTCTTCAGTCCTAAAAAAATCCAGTTAATCAAAGTATAACAAAAAAAAATTGAATCTCTAGAATTATTTTTAAATGCTATAAAACGCGTAGCTTGTGCGAGTTTACATTATAGTTTTTTTACGTGCAGCATCTCTCTTTTACGGTTATTCGAAAAGCTTTCTCTACTTACATTTAAATTATCACAAAAACCAACTAAAAAGAACAAACTCACGATAAATCAATAAACTTTAATATTACTTTGCAATAAAAAAAAATTGTCTCTTGTGAAAGAATTAGCAAGATCTCCCTTTTTCTCTTCAGTACTAAAAAAATCCAGTTAATCAAAGTATAACAAAAAAAAATTGAATCTCTAGAATTATTTTTAAATGCTATAAAACGCATAGCTCGTGCGAGTGTACATTATAGTTTTTTCACGTGCAGCATCTCTCTTTTACGGTTATTCGAAAAGCTTTCTCTACTTACATTTAAATTATCACAAAAACCAACTAAAAAGAACAAACTCACGATAAATCAATAAAGTTTAATATTATTTTGCAATAAAAAAAAATTGTCTCTTGTGAAAGAATTAGCAAGATTTCCCTTTCTCTCTTCAGTACTAAAAAAATCCAGTTAATCAAAGTATAACAAAAAAAAATATTCCATCTCTAGAATTATTTTTCACATAATTCGTATGTTGTCCGTCAATTGTTGTCACGTCGGTTTAGTCAGACCTCAAGCTTGCTTATTATAATATTCCACGTGCATCGACGTCGTGTCGCGAGGTCTCAAGTCTATTGCGGGTCTCGAGGTGTATTATAGAAGTTGCAGACATATATATATATATATAACAGACGGAAAGGTAATTAACGTGACGCCGCGCGCGGTCCCCGTGAGTTTTACGACGCCCAAGGTTGCGCGCTACAAATTAAATTGCACAATGCACACAGTGCATAATGCATGTATATATATTAGATTTGCACTGGACAGCGCCGCGCGAGGCATTAGGAATCAGTTCACTGGCACGATTCGCGCCCGCCTGCGAGAAAGTATACAGCGAAAAGCAGATTAACCAGCGCGTGTGCTCTCTCTCTCTCTCTCTCTCTCCATGTCTATACCCCACAAGTTCTCGTATAATATGCCATTATTAGATGAATAATACACCAAAGATACTATAATTCCTGATTTCTCATTGTCTCTCGCTACTGTTGCTGTCTTTTTCGATCAAGGTTACGGAAAATGTTGATCCAATATTGCACCATCTCATATAGATTACCATTCTGTTTTTTTTTCTCTCCAATGTCATCCATTTATTTTCTAATCAAAATTAACGTTGATTGAAAAAAATCATAATTGCTCGTTTATATATATATATACATATATATATATAAGACGAAGTTTATTTTATTCCAAACTCATTTCCGCAATAATTTTTTACAACTTGTTTTATTGTTAGTTTACCGATGGTAAACCGAGTTTGTCCAATTGCTCTCGACGAGGAACAGCAGCAGCCTGTCTATTAACTCATGTTTAAGATATGTATATATATATACTATATATATATATATATATATATATATATATATATATATATATAGTATATATATATATAGTATATATATATATAGTATATATATATATATTTAGTGGTGTCTAGCAGAGCCGGACAGCAAATCATAGCAGAGTTCGAGATCGAGTGTGCTGCGCTAACGCGGCTCTTTCACCGTCGATCCCACGCTCTCGTTTATGATGCTTGTAACACGCGTGCTCGCTACATATACGCTATTACATGATATCAATTAGCCAGGACGCTTATATTAATGAATTATAACGGGTGTTAAGAGAAGCGGCGGGTCGCTTGGTGAGCTCAACTTATGGGCGGGTACAGATACATACATATATATATATATATATATGTATTTGCGCGTATGTGTGTGTACATGCTGTTAAAAGCTCTACGTATAGTGATTTTAAATACGTACGAAACCCGCTCACTCATCACTTTCGTTGTCATTTAGAGACCGCCACTGGCATCGGTCTCGTATTATAGAAGGAAAACAGTCGTTATTTTCGTTCATAGCTTACAATTTACCCACAAAGTATATTATCTAATCTAACAAATTTATTACGAGAGACTCGTTACATGAGAGACTGGAAACGAAAAAAAAAACATTTTCTTTTTTCGCCTCCTTCCTTTCATAATTTTATACTTCCTCCGAGAGATAGTTTAATGGAAACTGAGCTACAGCTATCGAGCAGCAATTTTAATCGTCCAAATTTACACGCTAATATTCTGTATTATCGAATGAGGAAAGACGCGCATATATATATATATATATATATATATATATATATATATATATATATATATATATATATATATAACGAAGAATATCGAGAGAAAACTGAGAAAATTCTAATCGCCTCGGGACAACTCGATGAGAATGATATCGCGAGAATCTTCGTGCGTGGATACTTGAACCAGCAGCTACCATCATGGGTTTACGAGCGAAAAGTACTTGGACCACACACACACACACACACACACACGAGTCATATATATATATACACGTTTATAGATAAACACATAAATATAATAAAATATATATAAGTATTATGTATTGGTAAAGTTGAATGCCTTTTCGCGGACTCGATCTCTCCTCGTATTACCAAGCAATTTTACGATCCTCAAAAGAGCGCACACAGCACACGTTTGATAATCTGCGAGCTCTATTTATCTCATCTGTTGCTCGAGAATGATGAAAGAAAAAAAATTCCATCACCAATGATCGCGACTTATTTTATGATACTTTTTGTGCTCGATAAATAATAACATATTTCAAGCTCTTCGCTCTTGGTGGTCCAGCAAGGAATAATACGAGAGAGAGAGAGAGAGACTCGAATGATAAAAAAATATGTAGGTACGAGGTGATGATACCAGCGGCATTTTCTCGCGAGAACAACCGCTAGCTCTCTCTCTTGGTTATATGAGACAAAAATATAAAATACTGGATGATTCGAAGAAGCGACAAAACTACGGAGATATCAACGACATGGTTGAAAGCTTTCTTGGGATATTCAAAGAAGATTGAGAGAGAAAAAAAAAAGAGGAAAATTAACACGAGAGGGATATTTAACAGTCGGAGAAATGCTCTGCGAGCATAATCACACGGTAATCAATTATCTATTTGATGATTTTGCGCGTATATATATATATATAGATATATATACACGGTGAAAGCATAAACTCTCGATTCGCTTGAATATTCAACAGTTGAGACCGTGCGAAAAACCTCTTCCGTAATGTTGCCCCTCTCCCCTCCTCTCCGTCCACCAACCACTTTTGGTACATATAATATATACATATATAATGTATAAATCTATATAAACTTCAAAGTACGCAATATCCACTGGGCATAATGCTCACCTTTATGAACTACCGTATACTTTTACTGCTCATGCCACATAAAAAATTTTGACATTTTATGTAGCACGATATGTAGGGTTTGAATACACGAGTGAGCGACTATGGCTGCTGGTTAAGGGACGACTATATATATATAAAGTGGAATTTCAACTTTCTGAAGACGCTGAACTGTTGACACCAAAATCACACCGTAATTTCAATCCGATTTTGATTTTTTTGAAAATTTCACAACTTTTCATTCATTATTTTCGGGCAATAAAGTATAAATCCAAAAATATATATAGAAATAACCAACTTTTGGCCGGATAATCAAGTAAGCACATATATTATATATTTCCAAACTCCAGATATATTCGGAAAATTATATTCCACATATCAAATATATGTATGGACTCTACAAAACCTTTGACTGGAATATATATTGTATATAAAATAATATAAAATAAAATATAAACTCTCATACATATATAAAACATATATATACTCTAGATATATTGGGCAAATTATATTCCTCATATCAAATATATATATGTACTCTAGAAAACTTTTGACTGGAATATATATTGTACATAAAATAATATAAAATAAAATATAAACTCTGATACATATATAAAATATATGCTCGTATATAATACATACATATATAATATATAAAACATATATATACTCTAGATATATTCGGCAAATTATATTCCACATATCAAATATATATATAGACTGTACAAAACTTTTGACTGGAATATATATTGTATATAAAATAATATAAAATAAAATATAAACTCTCATACATATATAAAATATATGCTCGTATATAATACATACCTATATAATATATAAAACATATATATACTCTAGATATATTTGGAAAATTATATTCCACATATCAAATATATATATGGACTCTACAAAACTTTTGACTGGAATATATATTGTATATAAAATAATATAAAATAAAATATAAACTCTCATACATATATAAAACATATATATACTCTAGATATATTGGGCAAATTATATTCCTCATATCAAATATATATATGTACTCTAGAAAACTTTTGACTGGAATATATATTGTACATAAAATAATATAAAATAAAATATAAACTCTGATACATATATAAAATATATGCTCGTATATAATACATACATATATAATATATAAAACATATATATACTCTAGATATATTCGGCAAATTATATTCCACATATCAAATATATATATAGACTGTACAAAACTTTTGACTGGAATATATATTGTATATAAAATATATAAAATATATATATACTCTAGATATATTGGGCAAATTATATTCCACATATCAAATATATATATGGACTCTACAAAACTTTTGACTGGAATATATATTGTATATAAAATAATATAAAATAAAATATAAACTCTCATACATATATAATATATAAAACATATATATACTCTAGTTATATTCGGCAAATTATATTCCACATGTCAAATATATGTATGGACTCTACAAAACTTTTGACTGGAACATATATTGCATATAAAATAATATAAAATAAAATATAGACTCTCACACATATATAAAATATTTTCTGTATATATCTCGTGAATACTCTATTTCCTAGTATAAAACAAGCAAATGATAATTTCATTGTTTCATACAAAATTATATTCTACCATCTCCAATCTTTGTCCGCCTCTTATTGTCCCGCTTTTATACAGCTTTTTTTTTTTAAGCATACTGTACGCATATGTATAAAATGATGATGACATCGTTCGTAAATGACCTTTGAACTGCCACGTAAAACCGCAACTATACAACTTTACGGTCATTCTCTCATCTTACGTTTTCGTCTCGCTGCTTATTTCTCTTTTACCCCGATCTCTCGTTCTTCTTCATTCTCTCTCTTCCTCCTATCCGTCGTAACTATCTCTCGTTATCCTACTGACAATCATGGTGTGTGTATGTGCGTTGTTAAATTCCGTCACGGTTATATATGGTGGCCGATGATCCCGCGTGGCCACCCATCTGCGTCTTTTTTTTTTCTTTTTTTTAACAAGTTATATTTCCGTACGAGCGCTGATGCGCGGAAAAGTAACGAAAGCTCCCGCGTACACACTCTCGACTTGACTCGACTTCTCTCGACGCTTCTATGTTACGTTACACACGTTTTGCTCTGCGTCGTGCTACCGGTCGCGCGACACGACCAGCCCCAGCCACAGGAGCAGCTCACAAACAGCAACAGCAGCAGCCCCCACAGTTCCCTATGTCAGCACTAAATGAACCATCAGGGTCGCCATAAATCCTCGTACTATCAGATCCGCGAACTTGGCTGTCCCGGATATAACGAGGGACCACCGCCCAGCGTAATGCAATTCCTCTCGCGGCGTCTTGCTACATCTACTCAACTACTATAATTTTATATATGTATATACACTTCGAGTCTATATTTACTACGTTCATCATCCGGTCCACCTAAAATTTGACACAGTTTTAAATCCGCCTCTGTTTATTTATCAAATTTAAACCCCCTAAATATCGCGTGGAACTTAATAAAATTTCTCAATAAACGCCAATGTTTGATTAAACTGTAAATAAGGCAATTTGGTATATTTGGAGAAAAAAATATGTAAGTGAACATCAGTCTAAGATAATTAAAAATTAAATTAAAAACAGTAATTCTGATTACATTTTTATTAATATATAATTACTTTGATTTTGAACTAAAATTCTTTAAAAGTATTATTGAAGATTCAGCGACTATTACTTAGCGGTATAGTTTGGGAATAAGTAAATTAGCTAAGCAGTATAGTTAGGGCTGCGATCCTATCAATAGTCTTGAAATAAAACCCCTTAAGTATCATGTAGAACTCATTAAAATTCCTCAATAAACGCCAATGCTTGATTAAGCTGTAAATAAGGAAGTTTGGTATATTTGGAGAAAAAAATATGTAAGTGAACATCAGTCTAAGATAATTAAAAATTAAATTAAAAACAGTAATTCTGATTACATTTTTATTAATATATAATTACTTTGATTTTGAACTAAAATTCTTTAAAAGTATTATTGAAGATTCAGCGACTATTACTTAGCGGTATAGTTTGGGAATAAGTAAATTAGCTAAGCAGTATAGTTAGGGCTGCGATCCTATCAATAGTCTTGAAATAAAACCCCTTAAGTATCATGTAGAACTCATTAAAATTCCTCAATAAACGCCAATGCTTGATTAAGCTGTAAATAAGGAAGTTTGGTATATTTGGAGAAAAAAATATGTAAGTGAACATCAGTCTAAGATAATTAAAAAATAAATTAAAAACAGTAATTCTGATTACATTGTTATTAATATATAATTACTTTTATTTTGAACTAAAATTCTTTAAAAGTATTATTGAAGATTCAGCGACTATTACTTAGCGGTATAGTTTGGGAATAAGTAATTAGCTAAGAAGTATAGTTAGGGCTGCGATCCTATCAATAGTCTTGAAATTAAACCCCTTAAATATCATGTAGAAATTAATAAAACTCCTCAATAAACGCCAATGTTTGATTAAGCTGTAAATAAGGAAGTTTGGTATATTTGGAGAAAAAAATATGTAAGTGAACATCAGTCTAAGATTATTAAAAATTAAATTAAAAACAGTAATTCTGATTACATTTTTATTAATATATAATTACCTTGATTTTGAACTAAAATTCTTTAAAAGTATTATTGAAGATTCAGCGACTATTACTTAGCGGTATAGTTTGGGAATAAGTAATTAGCTAAGAAGTATAGTTAGGGCTGCGATCCTATCAATAGTCTTGAAATTAAACCCCTTAAGTATCATGTAGAAATTAATAAAATTTCTCAATAAACGCCAATGCTTGATTAAGCTGTAAATAAGGAAGTTTGGTATATTTGGAGAAAAAAATATGTAAGTGAACATCAGTCTAAGATTATTAAAAATTAAATTAAAAACAGTAATTCTGATTACATTTTTATTAATATATAATTACTTTGATTTTGAACTAAAATTCTTTAAAAGTATTATTGAAGATTCAGCGACTATTACTTAGCGGTATAGTTTGGGAATAAGTAAATTAGCTAAGCAGTATAGTTAGGGCTGCGATCTTATCAATAGTCTTGAAATTAAACCCCTTAAATATCATGTAGAACTTAATAAAATTCCTCAATAAACGCCAATGCTTGATTAAGCTGTAAATAAGGCAGTTTGGTATATTTGGAGAAAAAAATATGTAAGTGAACATCAGTCTAAGATAATTAAAAATTAAATTAAAAACAGTAATTCTGATTACATTTTTATTAATATATAATTACTTTGATTTTGAACTAAAATTCTTTAAAAGTATTATTGAAGATTCAGCGACTATTACTTAGCGGCATAGTTTGGGAATAAGTAAATTAGCGAAGCAGTATAGTTAGGGCTGCGATCTTATCAATAGTCTTGAAATTAAACCCCTTAAATATCGTGTAGAAATTAATAAAACTCCTCAATAAACGCCAATGCTTGATTAAGATGTAAATAAGGCAGTTTGGTATATTTGGAGAAAAAAAATATGTAAGTGAACATCAGTCTAAGATAATTAAAAATTAAATTAAAAACAGTCTGATCATAGTTCTTATCATATTTTGATTAATATAATTGCTTCGATTTTGAACTAAAATTCTTTAAAAGTATTGAGCAAGCAATGATAGAAGGGAATCTATTCGAATAAAAAAGGAAGGTCTACATAAAGCAAAATATGATCTATAATATTTTTGTATGGAATCGAATCAATTTGTGAATCATTTAACACTCGTTTCAATCAAATAGAGATTGGTTTAGCCAGCAATTTTTAAATGAAAGAATCGACGACTATTTCCGTGAAACTAGTTTAACGTATATTCTATTATATGTATATATATATATATATATATATATATATATATATATATATATATATACACACATATATATATACATATATATATACATACATATAATACATCTGGTACAGAGTTCGCGATGGATGAAGCAAAAGCCATGGGGGCATTGTTAATTACACACGCCGACCGGTTGGCTTCGAATATATGCCTGTGGTGGTTTCTCTGCACAGAAGCCAATCCATGGCCCGGTTAGCTGAGTGGCCAGCAGTAAAGATGGCATCGTGCACACTAACGAGTAACAAGTGGCGTGACGTTTCAGTTAGGCTTTAGGTCTCTACCGAGACTCTCGAGTCTGTTACGTCGACTTCCTTCGATACCTTTACTCTCGCTCCTCTACTGTAAAATGATTCTTTCTCTCTCTCTCTCTCTCTCTCTCTCTCTCTCCGCATGCCAAGAAACACGAGAGACAGAGAGCAGAGTGCAAAGAGCTCACTGGCTAAGCAGCAGCAAACGAGCAAAAGTGCCCTGAGCTCCTCTGTATATCGGTATGCCACGACGAGCAACCGCCTATCGGCCTCACCTCCGGGGCTAATTAACTCCTGGAAGATTCATTATCGACACCTCTCGCCACTCCCTCGTTTCAGTGTGTGCTGGTGTCTTAATTTAAAGAGGCGAACATGCGACAGATTCGCGAAGAATTGTAATACTCCATTGTCTCTTCCATTTGTAACTTTAAACAAAATTTCGTTGATCTTCAATAATAATAAAAAAATAACTTTAGCACAATAGTTTGAGTATTTTTTAAGAGAAAATAATAATAAAACTTGATGCGATATATTTGTGACTGAAAATAATACATTTTTTTCGATCTTTCTCATGATCTTTTGATAAAAGAAATATCGTCAATAATGAAATTAAAGGGGCCTTTCTCGTGTCTGAGCCTTCAGAGTATTGGAATTTTAATTTAAGGACGCAAACATGCGATAGAATCACGAAGAATTTTAATACTCCATTATCCCATCTATTTATAAAGGTTAAACAAAGCTTTGTTCATCTTCAATTTAAAAAACAATAATAAAAATTTAGGATAAAAAAAATTACTCGATGAAAATGATATTTTTTTTTAGCTCTTTCTCTTGATCTCTTCATAAAAGCTAAAAAAATTGCCTTTCTTATTTCTGAGCATTCAGTGTATTGGAGTTTTAATTTATAAACGCAAACATGCGATAGAATTGCGAAGAATTTTAATATTCCATTATCTCTTCTATTTATAACTTTAAACAAAACTTTGTTGACCTTCAATTTAAACAATATTTGAAAAAACTTTAGAGCAATAGTTTAAGAATATTCAATGAGGAAATAATAATAATAAAACAATTATTTGATGCGAAATATTTGTGATTGGAAATGATAAATTTTGTTAGATCTTTCTCTTGATCTCTTGATAAAAAAAATATTGTCAAAAATGAAACAAAGGGAGCTTCTTTTCTTGTGCCTGAACCTTCTTGGTTCTATGTAGAACACACTTGGTCATGGTGTATAACACATGGGGTTAAATTACTATTTGTAAAGCGCACAAGGATACGAGTGAGTTTGCATAAATGCATCTCTGTGCCGTATTAAGTTAGTTACGCTTAAATGCAAATTTATATTTTAATCAATCTGCTTAGACCTTGGAACTCTTTGTGAGCATAATGGGACCTCCTGTTAAAGCTGAGCAAATCCCTGCCCATCCCAGTCAACTCCTATATAATCTTCGTTGGAATATCTTGAAGAACCAATGACGACTTTTCGAGATTTTTTCTTTCAATGGATGAGAAAATACGATTTTTTTCAATATATATAACGATGCATTAAAGTATGATCAATGATGAGAGAATTTTTATCTATCTGACATGATTGATTCGCGCTGCTGATTCTACGTGGAAAATATACGAAATAATGAGCCTTTCAACCATTTTTTTCATTTCTTGCCCCAATCAACAGCATTTAATTTTTAATCAAATTTTCCAATAAATTGAAATTCTTTATCGAATACAGCTTGCGATTCCAGCGTACACGCCTGCTCATGGGTTTCCCGCAGACAATTCGATCACCACATTCGGACATTGTGGCGCTTTCTATCGCAAGTTCCAGACACTAAAAATACTCTTGAATGTTGTTTCAACCTATCGAAAGTCGGTACCGAATCTTACTGCATGTGTCTAAACATCGATAAATTCATTCATCTTATGCGAATGAGGCCGTTTGTGCTCCAAATGGCTTTGCTGACAAGAATTTTTCTTATCAGAGATAAGGACAAGCTTACAAAAACTCAAATGCAACACTCTTATGCGATAGAACATATCAGCCTCCGTGGCGCAATTGGCTAGCGCGTTCGGCTGTTAACCGAAAGGTTGGTGGTTCGAGCCCACCCGGGGGCGTTTATTTTTGCAATTTTTTTTTCTTTTTCCTCAAATTCTCGAAAGAAGATTCTCTTCCCATCGTGAGAATCAATATTTTCAAAAACAATTTCCTGGATGACCAGTACATTTTTTATTGCTTCATACAAATTAATATGTAAATTCGTTGAATAATGGTAAAATTGATCCATTTAGACACGAAACGTTCGATATTGTATAGTGAAAAATAATTTGTGCTTATTTAGATCGAAACGACAGGAAATCTCCGAGCGATCTACCGGAAATGGTGAATATCATCATACCCTCCATTTTCCCTTTGATTTGTTTGCAAACGCCAAACGCTATCAAGCATGCCTAACTCTGCAAAGTGCAATATATGATTTTTTCGTAGGTATATCGTGCCATCCTATCGGACCTCTTTCACAATCCGCACATGCTAAATATTTCACGTTATCGGCGGTTTTTGAGACAAGTATATTTTCAAATGTATAAACGTCTTCGACAAGCCAATATTCCAAGATGGCCTCCCGCTCGTCAGCCTCCCCCTCTTCTTTGCGCCTCATATGAGGTAGCGCAAACTAAAAAAAAACATGTAAATATGTGATAGTTCCAGCCGGGCACTACGAATTCAAGCCTTAACAAATTTTTACATATTCGAACGATTCAAAATTTTTCACAATAATCGTTTCATGCTTAAAAAATTATTCAAACGTACCTCTTGATTAATTAACGTGGCAGTGCCACGATTAAGTATCTTCGAGGGACAAAAAGTGCACGATATCGTAGTTATATTTTTCCCATCACTGTCTCTTTTAGCTTCGCACTTATCCTCGACTACAGACATTTTCACTCTGTGCTGCTTCAATCTCGTCAACACAAACAGACAATGTCAACATACGATGCTTAACCTCACTTTTTTTTAAACGTAAAAGCAGGTTTTTTTTTTCTTCTTTTTAACGAAAAATTATGTTTCCAAAGTATTATCTGTGTATCATAGTTCGTTATCTGACCATTACCATAAATATTGCAATTATTTATTGATAAACTCGAGGAGTGTTATTACAACAATGGCGATGCCAAACATTGACAACACGATATATACATGTATATGAACACCACATTAAGCAAGTGAAAAATCGATTGGGAATATGAGAAGCTCGGTCGGTATGGGAATCTGTAGCGTTCATGTCGATAAACCACCCTCCCCGCCGACGCGACAGCTTTCCCCCACCGTGTACTCCATCCATGTATTTCCTATATTTCATGGTGGTTTTATACATATTCTCGCCTTTTCGCGTCCGTTCACAAGGCACTCGACACCGCCCGGCAAAGCCTTCAAGCCCCATTATTACGATGTTTTTTACCAAAAAAATTATCTCGTAAACATGAATCGTGACGAGGCATCGATGACCAAAAATTCCCGACAAAAATTTGACACCAGAATCAACGATCTTGCAAAACACGTGCTCGACGATTCAGCTGTTGATTTCAGAAGGGAAGGCAAATGTACGTATATATATATATATATATGTATATACATACATAAATTTCAAAACACTCTCGATACTTGGAGTTTCCGGCCAAAATTGTTTTGTCACTATAATTTTACAGTCTCTGATACGAATCTTCTGAAGCTGTACAATATTTTTGGCGAGATTTTCGAACGTGCTTTAGAACTTTACGAATCAGGCAGAGTAACACGAATTTCTATAATCGAGACCGGACCAACTGAAGCAATCGCGAAGCAAAATTCGGCTCGTTGGCTTTTGCAGATTCAAGGACACTCGGATGAGGCTTATATGATTTATCCAGAATTAAATTTTTGTCCCTGTCCCGCTTTCAGGTCTCAATTACACATACAATCTTTTTCATATTATTTTTTCGTAAATAATAAAATGATCTTAATTAATTATGGAGGGTTACAATATTTTACATATTCATAGATATCAAGTTCTTGGAGAATTTTCGGATCTTACTTGCAAGCACGTTCTCGCAGCTTGGCTTGCGACCGTCGATAAAAAAAAATTGGCCGCCAAAACTATAAGTCCAGCTCAATTTAAAAGTTTATCAATCTATCAGCTTTCCTACCAACAAGATGACCCCACTCTCTAATGATTACATATTTGTCGCAAAACTGGGAAATCTCAAAACTTTTGTTCACCTCTTGAGATCTGTGAATTTTAAAACGGTACAGAAAAAATTCCAATATCAATAATTTTAATAAAATTACTAAAATAATTATCATTATGTTTATCGTTGATTTAAAAAATTTGCTTGAATCATCAGTACGCAACATGCTCGGCTACAGAAAATGGTCTCAGGGTTACAGTTGAGGATTCAAAATGTATGCAAGGCAGTTGTTACATACCCAGTGAAGTTTTTGAAGAATTTAGTATCAAAGAAGACGTAAGATTCAAGATAAACTTGATCGTATTGGTCGAATGCCTAGGAATGTTTTCCAGCAGTATGATGGGACAGAATACAAGCGTTGCTCTTCAGCTATTTTACAAAGTAACAGCAAATGTAGTGCAATTTTTTTCTTTTCCCACAACAAACGATCAATTTTAAATTGTTGAATTTTTTCATAGGGTCATGGTCATCCGGTATCAGTATTAATAGAGGAAGATGGTACAATTACTGATTGTTCTTTAAAGACACAACAACCCGATGAATTGATAGATTTTCACTTAGATCCAGAGACAGTATTAAACAAAGTTGTACTTCAAACGGAATTGTTGAAAGATTTTTTGAACGAAGTCGATCCTACGAGCGAGATTATGGAGGTATAAAAAAATCGACACTAAATGAGACATTTTTTATTTGTTTTTTTTTTTTATATCAAATGAAAAAATAAATTTCTCTTCTACCCTCAATCAGTTGCATCTTTCATCCGAGTCTCCGTACTTCAGAATCAGCACACACGGTCTTGGTGGTCTTTGTCGTATTGAATTGCCCCACGATAGTGATTTGGTCGATAATTTCCAGTGCAAAGGAACTTCGACATTTGGCTACAAATTTTCTCACATCAGACCGGCTATGAAAGCTCTGAGCTATGCGAGCAAAGTATCTCTTAGAACTGATGAATATGGATTACTCTGCTTTCAGTACATGGTCAAAAGCGACGCCGGTACACCCTGTTATGTGGAGTATTACGTAAGAATCGTTTTGTTTTTTTACAAATTATCTAAAATATTGGATTTAAAAAAATAAATTTAGAATTATTAATATTTTTTTTTTAATATACATACGGACTTTGATTTTGTTGCAGATATCACCGGTCTTAGACGAGGACGATTAAATTATAATACACTCTTTGTTGATTCTCGATTGAATAAGAGAAACACAGTACTGATTCGTTCAGAGCTTTTATTTTTTATTTAGACTAGATAGAGTACTGTACATGAATTCTCACGTATTTCATTCTGGCATAATAACCCACGAGAATTACGTTATTTCGTGGAGAAGCGCCTCATGGAACACATCACGATGGAATCTTTGTTACAATTCAGCGATTAAAACGATACAAAGCTCGAGTACACTGGTCGGGTTCCTTTTCTTTTTTTCTTACAATCTTCCTCCGCTTACTTTGCTCAGACACAGGACAAACAACAATTAATCGCGAATTTTGTGCGATTTTGCGGGAAGGGACGTATATTTTGTTAATTATCATTATTTACGAACGAGCGCGATCGACACGCGATCGTATTTTCATGAGAAGAAAAAAAAAAAAATATATATATATATATATATATATAACACAAATTGGCAAAGCTTTGAGATTATAATTATGCGTCAGATATGTTTTCGCAATTTTTGTAATTTTGTATGAATTTTTTTTTTTTTGCTCCGTCGCAACATCGAGATTAAAAGCAAACTCGATTATTCTATCTAACAATCAATTTAGCATTCGGCAGAAAATATACGAAATATCCCCATTCCCTCCTCCCCTAAAACATTTCCTTTTTTTTTGTTCTTCGATCGTACACTCGCTTTTGCTCAATTCACGGAATATCGTCGACAATGAAAAAAAAGAGGTACGATTTTTTGTTGTTTTTTTAAAATATAATATATATATATATATATTCTCACGCGCGTATATTCTCTAAACATAAAAAAACGGTTTACATAATTGCAGTATTACAAAATTGAAACAAATAAAAAATGCGAATCAAGAATAAAGTCGAGCTCTCTGATCTTACCGCGTTAAAACAAATCGTATGAAAACGTCGAATGGCAATTTGATAAAAAAAATACGAGCAGGTAGACGCAAAATTAAAGACAGAGAGCTTTGTTGGCTTCGATCAATGGCAAAATATCGTCTTCATTTTTTTTTTTTTTTTTTTTTTTTTTTTTTTTTTTTTCGTTTCTTTACACACTTGTGAAAAATAAAATAAAAATTTCATTCAATCGTCACTTCAGAGACTTAAGTACTGTGACGATTGTAACTTTCGATTTCGTCTCGAATTTCTTCACGATTGATCGGAAAACACGAACCGGAGTATTTTCAGAATATAATGGAGAAAAATAAATAAACTTCGAGAATAGCGAAAAGTTCACGGTTTAACTTCATTCTCGTCGCAGACGCGTTCTTTCTAGCACCGAGAAACAATACAAAATAAAATGCAGCATTATTATTTTTCTTCTACTTTTTCTCCTTTCGTTGTTACCAAAAAAAAAAAAACTTATTGGTAGAATCACTACGAGAAACTATGTGAGTTGCAAAACCCGAAAATGTAGATTTCCAGTCTTATATAGAAATGCAGAGCACATTTTTGTGTTATCTTCATTTTTTGTTTTTTTTTCCCGCAGAGAAGAACCATTTGCATATCGCAAATTGTGAACATCCAGAATTTCAGGAGAATTTGAAATAACGACATAAACAATATCGTTGAAATCTCGAAACGAGATATTTTTCCGAAAGAGGAAAACAAAAAATTTATATATATATATATATAATAGTAGAATTTTTGCGTAGCAATACAAACGCAATACGTATCGTTGTAGTTTGCCACTTGTAAAAGTATGAAATATTTACAAGGATTCACGATGTTCTAGTATTCATCGTGAAAAATATACTAATTTGTGCAAGATCTCAATCCGTATTTAAATACGCGAAATTCACAATTTCCATTCGCGTGTATCTCGCGATAAATTTTTTTCAAAAATCTCAATTATGCAAGATAACGCGAAGACGTTTCAGAGGATTAAGAGTAGTGGGCTTGGAAAATAATGAATCTTAAGGTGTAAATTGGGGCTCGTATACGATTATAAAGCTTCAGGTATGCAAATAGGAGGTCAGACCACCGTTTTAGTACTGATATATCCGAGTTAACGAACTTTTCATATCAAACACTGCGAGTTTTAGAGTTTTTTTTTGTTCGTTTTCTTTTCATTGCTTCGTTTTCTTTTTTTCCAAATATTTGTTTTTTTTCTCGGGCGTTTTTCACGTTTTAAGGATCAAAAGATTCGTTTTGTCTCAATCAGGCGGGCTGACCAGTCGATAGCCAGATGGTAAAGTACTGCGAATCCAGTGTCAGAGAAAACTGTAAGCGTTCTGTACAGCTCGGCCGCTCGACGACGATCCTACATTCGATTGCTGTTCGGTTGTGGAATTTTGCTGCTGCTGCTGCTGCTGTGCAAGTGGCTCCAAAGATTCGGCTCTGATTCTTATGGAACCTCCGTATGTTTGCACCTGCATTAAACGCGACGAGAAACTCATTTTATCTTGTATTTTCTTCATCATTGAGATGACTACGACACTAAGAATTAGTCGAATTAGTTAAATGAGTCCTAAAATTCGTTTTTTTTTTCGAAAATTTGCATATTTTTGAAATTAATCGAGCATTAATACTTTTCATACATTTAGAACGCACGCCGTCGTGTAAGTCACACCTCATCGCTCCTCAGTTGATCCGTAAAATTTCGTAAACACTTTTAATCAAATTTAACACTCATTTAACTATTGCACACGTGCTATAGTTGAAAAACAATAATTTCTCAACGAATAATGTCCTCGAATCACCTCACTAATGAAAACTGTAACGTATAACAGAAACTACGAGCAAAAAGAAAAAAGGAATTAAATTAAAAATGACGAAAAATACGTCGAAAATAGGAAATATACGGAGAAAACGGGGGGAAGACGTCGAAATTTGATAAATTGGTTGTCTTCGGAAAAATTTGAGGAAAAACGAAACAACGAATTAGTCAAATGAGTGCTAAAATTCATTTCGTTTTCGGAAAATTGCATAATTTTGAAATTAATCGAGCATTAATAATTTTTGTATATTTAAAACGCAAGTCACATCTAATAATTGCTCCTCAAATGATGCCTAAAATTTCGTAAACAATTTTTATCAAATTCAGCACTTATTTGGCTATTGCATAATGCCATAATTGAAAAACAATAATTTCTCAATAAATAATGTCCTCGAATCGCCTCACTAATGAAAACTGTAACGTATAACAGAAACGACGAACCAAAAAAAAAAAAGAATGAAATGAAAACTAGCGAAAAATACATCGAAAATAGAAAATACATAGAGAAACTGGGGAAAAAAAAGGTGAAAGTAGATAAATTGGTCATTGTCGGAAAAGTTTGAAGGAACGTTTGTGTGAAAGCGAGAGCCCCTTCACCCACGGTCCAACATTTCATATAAAATTTCTTCCATTATAAAAAATCTCGAGGGGTGCTTTTTTTGAACTTTTCTTAATGTTTCTTCCTCTTTATGGCCGGTGGTTGGAAAATATGTCTCACTCGCTGTGAGATCTCAAACGCATTATTATTACAATTTCCGTTTTCGTTTTTTTTTTTGTTTTTTTTGGGAAAATTATTTTTTCCATGAATTCTAGTTTGATCAAATAATGGGGTCATCGCTTTAGCGGTTTTCTTTTTTTTTTCTTTTTTTTTTTATTATCTACTCACTGTCTGCAGTTCAGACTTCAGACTGTGGGGAGTCGGCCACTCGCGCTCACTCGAGAGGAGTGAGACTTCCGCTGCTGACTCTTACTTCTCTGGGCTCCGGGGCTGCTGCTGGCCTTCTCTCCTGCAATTGTTGAGCATTCGCGCTCGCTACTGTATGATGCGAAGGTCTCATCGTCTGGCTGGCAACGACAAATTCCGTGAGCATTACATCCGCAGTACCACCAGACTCGAGAGGTATTGCATTGAGACGAAAGTGATCTAGCATATCGAGAATAGCGGGAAAACAGAGATGCTGTACACGACAATGGCCCTGATCGTTTAGCGTCATTCTCAGATGCTGCAAAAAAAAAAAAAGTATCAAAAATTTAATCAATTGGTGGAAAAAAAAATACAATTTTTTATCAATTATTATGGAAAAAAAATTGTCTTGTAAAAGAGAGAAAAAAAAACGTACTTTTGCTCTCCCTTGAAAATTAAACGTAAGGACAAATTCTCCTTTTCTCGTTTCACTCTGCCTGACGAGAAAAACTCCATGGCCATTTGCCGCATTGTGTAAAACAAGCTGAGCAGCATCGGATCTTGGTAAAGTGCCATGAAACCACGCATACTCTCTTAAACTAATCGACAGATCCATTTCAACCTCGTTAGTTGCAACTGAAAAAAAAACAGCAAAAATTAAGTTATGATTTGTGAAATATCGAAATATTTCATGATTTTCAGGCATTATTAATAAAAATATATTTAAGACTCGCTTACGCTGCTCAATTTCCTGTTGGGACGAGCAAAGCTCGAGATTACTATTGCTACGTGTACGAAGCCTCGGTGGTAATTCTGGTGGATTTCCAAGCTCATCGACGTGATCGTGACCACTGCGTGAACTCTTACTTGCCGAATTTGCTCTCAAACGATCATTGTCACCAGTTCCGGTTGTTCCATGCGTCAGAGAGTCATTCGTAACGTCATTATTTGCCGAGCCCGAATTCATGGGATTTTGATTAACCGATCTCATGCAATATTTAATAGTCGCGAGCCAAGATCTCATATCATTCGAGTCATGCGCCTCGATCACAAATTCGGCATTTTGAGTCTTTAGCACAAATGTATTTTCATGATCGGGCATTTCTAATGCCGTTGTCTCTCTCGCCTCGGTAATGGCCGAACAAAATACACCGTCCCGCGGTTTAACAGCTTTTGGCGGTGAATAAAATTCCAACATATAACCCCCTATGGCTTTTATGAGTGCGAGACGAGATTTTTCCCATTTTTGAGTACCATCAGCATTTTCACCCATTAACGAATTTACTATTCCCTCTTTTCTGCATTCCACAACAATTTTTGACAATTTCGCTTTTGAATGCTTATCTCTCCGATGCTCGCTATGTGACAATTCAACTTCATCGCTCTGCTGCTTGTGAAAAAAACCTTTGCCCTTCTTCAAACCCTTAAAAGACAAACGCCGGAAAAAGGGCTTGTGCACTGGCTTTGGCGAAACAGTTTCCCCATCCTGCTCTGAATAATCACTGAATTCCTCGTGTGATGAAGCTCGTATGGGAATACGATTGTTTTGGCTTGTCGAATTTGCATTTTCGCGATCGTTCGAGGCGGTATGTCGAGTATCGTGAAATGAGGGGGATCTGCAAAATTCATCATTGTGTTGAAATTAAAAATTCATGCGCTAAAATAATTATCCAAAATGTGATTCTACTCATTAGAGTTAGTAAGCAAGACCCTTAGGCTATACAAAAAAGGACATGATGACGCTTCATTCAATGTAAAGATGCCAAATAGAGAAAATTGCTTAAAAATTGGAAAAATTTATAGGGTGAGCAAGAAGAATTCGATTAGGATATTATCTTAAAGTCTCAAGAAAGTGATGATGTTAACCAAACTTATATTTTTTTACTAAATTTTCCTGAAGGAGCTTAGTAACTCTATTAAGGCGATGTGCTACTCCTCTATCGGTAACAAAAATTGCGTACCAAAATTCTCCTAAACGGTTGATCTTTCGGACAAACAAAGAGAACTACGAACTGCGTATAACAATTCTGCAGTTTGCGGTTCTCTTCGTTTGTCCGAAAGATCAACCTCTTAGGAGAATTTTGGTACCCGAGCAAAAGCAGCTTTCTCTCTCGCACTCACAATGGCTTACGCAAAATCTGTTTTGCCGACTGAGTAGTAGCACATCATTTTAAAATGAAAACGAAAAGTAGATCAACAAAATACTTCCCCACATTTACCGGTAGGTGCTCCACCGTCGCCAGGATTACAAATAAACAGCTCGAGAAAACCTAACCTCATTTAACGGAATAAATGTTTATTTTACCAGATTTTACGTTAACTACAAATCGTGAGTAGGACGCAGAGAACAGTCTTTAATTACCCAAAGACTATGAAAGATACTTTATTTTTTGCATATTAATCGCTTATTAAATTTGTACCCTCCGATTCTGTGGCGCCGCCCTGGTGGAGACTTTGGTTTTCGACGAAAGAACCTTTCCAGAATTAACTCACAAGTTGCATAGCTTAGAAATTAAAATAATATTGGATATAAAACAGCCAGCAAAATATTTTAAGAGCTAAACGAAAAACGAGGCGCAACTTGGAATTTCTACTCAGAAAGATGGCATAGATCAGAAATTTCATTTAAAATACCTTGCACTAATTCCCAGAACTAACAATATCATGGTGCAGTTTGGAAATTCTATTCAAAAGGAATAACTCTGCTCTGAAATCTAACAAAAACGTGGTACACCTTAAAAATTTTACTGAACCGGACTCAATATCCAAAATGGATTTTCAGGGCTAATAGAATGGGGGTGCATCTTCGAAATTCTATTAAGAATCAAAAACACTCGATCTAAAACACGTGGTCGTTTCAGGGTCAACAAAAACATGGCGCACCTTGAAAATTCTACCCAAAAGCAAAAACTCTATAAATAAAACATCCAGCGTGAGATTTTAGGGCTAGCGGAAACAATAAGGTGCAGCTTAGAAATTCAACTCGAAAGCAAAAACACTGAATAATAAAATATTCAGTAAAAATTTTCAGAGCTGGCAGAAACGAGATGCAACTTAGAAATTCTACTCAATAGCAAAAATACTGCATCTGAACCACCCTGGTGCTGAGACTCAGGCTTGCCACGGTTTTGTGTGCTCCAACCCACGAATATGTAAAAAAATAAAAAAAAAAAAAAACAATTGAATACCATAACCCGGAAATTCCAAAACGCAGGAAAAAATGGCTCATAGCTTTAATAAAAATATGCGATCGACGAGGTGCCCCAAAAATTTGTAATCCGCGACAAAGTGTCGACAGCTGGTGCTCGATTTAAAGAAAAAAATGCTTAATATCCAGGGAGAAAATACGAGAAACACGAGGAGTCGTGATGGGAAATATAAAAAAATAAAAAGAATGAAAAATCACAACAAACCTAGCGCTTCGTCTGAGATACTCGCTCTCGAAATGTTCGCAAAATGTATCGATGAATTTACGTAAAAAATCACGATGCGATAATGTTGCCCGTGCGCTCTCTGGTAGATTCAGACTGACATAGGTACAAAAAGCCTTGGCAAAGTCCGATGCGGATGCCCGGGCGTGTCTGTCGCAAAATTCGACCCAGTCGTCGGCACCCTCGGACATCCCGGCGGCAGCCCTCAACGCGGCAACGATCGACGCCACCTCGGCAGCGTCCGACGCCGCGTTGTAAACACTCATGCCTTCTCGCCACAAACACCACTACCACGTTAACGCTCGCGTTAATGAATGAACGATTGTAGGACGAAGCAAAGGAGGAGAGGCGGGTATCGTGGAGAATCGGCGGGCAGACGGGGAGGAGGAGGAGGAGGGGAGACGAGAGAACAGGAAGAAAAGAAAAAATGAAAGTCAGAAACGACGGATGTGATATCGTCGATTATCGGCCGGAACGCGTAGAACGTATTTTCTTTTCTTTTTTCCTTCTTTCTTTTTCTTTTACTTAGCAGATTATTGAATGTGAGACTGTCTCGTTTGGGCCCAACGTGCGGCTCAACATCGCGCACGCACGAACAACACACATTATTTATACACACTCACACACACATCCACACACCGAGAACCAAATCGAAAGGTTTACATTCGAGAGACACGCGTGTTATTCTGTCACTCTCTGCGCGCACCAACAACGCCAACTAATCGGCGTCCGATCGAAATGCACCTGTTTACCGAGAAGATCAATCCCAGCGCGAGGGGGAGCAACCAGTCTCGCTCTCCGTTTTCCGCTCTCTCTCTCTCTTTCTTTCTCTCTCTACCTCTCTTTCTTTCTCTCTCAGAAGCACACTGGAATATTAAAAGCTGTTTTCTCTCACTTCCTCTCTCTCGCGACTCTCTTGATAACCAGATAACCTCCCTTTCTTCTCGCGCGGCGGGCTCTCTTTTTTCTCTTATTCTCTGCGTTTAGGAGACACACGCCTTGCTACATTTAAGCTGTCTCGTACTATCTCTCGCTTTGCTAAACTTTATATCGAGGCCGATTTATGTACAGATAAACACAAGCTTCTCTCTCTCTTTCTCCCGTATGTTTCATATAGAAGCTCGCACGCCGGCACAGCGATCTTTCTTTTTTATGTTTTGTTTTCCAGCCCAACAGACTGCCAGACTGATCTTCTTCCGGTTTGGCGAACGTCTCTACTTCACGGATGACGCTACTCGCTACATAACATGATAGCAATGTAATTTCGTCGATGATGGGGAAAGTCTCTTTCTCTCTCTATCTCGTTGTCCGTTGCCACGCGGCTCATATATGCTTTTTGTGGGGATAATTTAATCAACTACAGCAATATAGTGAATAACGCTTGATAAAAAGCATCGAACCCCAGAAAAAAAAACAAATTATTTCCAATAGTCTAAAGGGGATGCCCCTTTATGACTATATATTGGGTATACAAAAACTCTTTTTTTTAAGACAAATAACAATGGAGCACAGATTTGAAGTAAAATCGATATTTGAGGATCGAGAGAAGCAATAGCGTCTCGAGCATAAAGTATGTTTAAAAAAAATTTTTAATTATATTAGAATATAATTTTGTTACGCACATTTTTATTAGCTCCGAATAATCGACACCAATATATATCCTTCACCCCCTTAATAAATTCTTATTCCATATTGCCAGGTAAGAACAAGTCATGAAAAAAAAAAACTCCCTTATCAAATGGAATACACACACCACAAAACTTTAATTAGTTTATATTCCGTTGTCGCGAGAAAATTTTCTTTCACGGACGGATTTACGTTACAACAGAACAATTTTACATCTTCTTTATTCTGTAATCCGACACAGACTTTTGATCGCTGATTTTTCCTCTCTCGTAATATTCCATTCCCATCTCGTTGTCTCGAAATAAAAATTTTCTCATTGTTTTACACGTTTTATACAGATACACGTGTTTATTTTATTTTTTTTATCTGTCCTTAATAATGTCGTTTTAATCATTATAGATAATTTATGGTATAATGAGCTTTTTTGTTTTCTTCTTTTAGAGAGAGATTAAAACATATTAATTTAAACAACGAGTTACGCGTATAGCAATAAAAACGTGTGTGCTCGTTCCATACATATATATACATATATATATATATTTGTTTAATACATATATAATGCAACTTATAATTCTATAAATTCTGTATACATATTATAAATTAAAATCGTAAAAACAAGCGATTTTTGGGGGATATATAGATACAAATGGTATCCGTATTGTAGTCGAGTCTTTAAAATAAATCCCGCTATATATATATATATGTTGTACGATAATAAAATACCGGTACACAATTATTTAACTCGTACGCGCTATAATGTGAAATTTCATATTTTAATACTTGTGGGGGAGAAATAATAAATACAAAATAACACGCACATTTCCGCGATTAAAACAAAGAATAAATTTCGAAATGAGGAGTATTTGATTTTAACGTGCTGAGTCCAAATAATTTCGTACGCGTTAACCGGCGCCGAGCTTACATTTATATATTTTTTTTTTTACAAAGAAGCGAGAAAGAAACGGTACGCAGTGGCCGCATAAAATCGAGTGCCATTTTTCAAGCGACAAGTGTTGAATAATTTATAATCACGTGTAGTGAAAGAGTGCTCAACGTGCGGGGTATTTTCTCCTCGAATAATGCGTCTACCGTTTGTCTTTTTTTTTTGTTACGTTTCTATTATCTTCATGTGTTTTGCTAAGTAAATGATTTTGGCAAACGCCGTTACCCAAAAATGTCCCTCTGGATGCTATTCCATCGCTAATCCTTCATTGATTCACTCATGACCCCTTATAGTATGATCTAATGTAAAGTAATATTGTTTAACGGGTAATTTGCTCATTATTATCGTGCATGTTACAACTCTCCTCCCCAATAGAAATGCCAGGCGCTCCAGAGCAAAATTCAATTTTTTTTTTTTATGTTCGCCATATTTTTTTTCTTCTTCTTCTTCTTCTTCTTGTATGTGGCTCTTCAATGAAATCTCGCACTTTTAATCTCAATAGAAAAAGAGAAGACGCTCCTGAGCACTACCTGACAAAAGTTTCCAGCCGCGTTTTATGTTCAAGTATTGAATTATGGCGCGTATGCAAATAAGAATACCTGTAAAAAAAAACAAAGAAAAAATGTTTTTTTTTTAAATTAGAATTAGTAATTAATCATTTCTATATGTTATTCGATATTTTAAGGCGAAAAAGAAAGTGAGTGGGAACAAAAATTGGTAAATTCATACCAAAAGCCATAATCAACCACCAAAGCCACGAATTTTCACGAGAAGCCAAATCTGTGGAATGTTTCACTATGAGCGTCCATTTGGTCAGCGAAAGTCCAAAGCCAGCTAGTGCACCGTATCGCGAAGCGATCGTGTGACAGAAGCACATGAGCAGCAAAAATCCGATCCAGTTGAAGAAGAAAGCGACTGTGAGGGAAAAAAAATATATTTTTATTATTACAATTTCATTTTTTAAAAAATTTTTTTTTTCGTTCCTAAGAAAAATCAATTCTTACGCAGAAAAGCAGTAAAGAATGTAAAATCGGTGCCGAGCAATGCGCTCTCGGGATCTCCGTCTGTTGCGTCAGCATCAATTGCGAGAATTGTCAATGGTTGCTGACCCCTGAGTCCTCCTGTGGGCTGCCAAGGAATCATTAAGATCGTAAAATATAAAATTATTTTTTTTTTGTTGATTTTTTTTTTCTCATGTCAAATAAATCATTCACTACCAGATGAATCTGAGGATGCGGCATTGGCTCGCCTTGCAATGTTTTTTCACGCTGTACTTCCTCGTAACTCGGCAATTTTGTCGCAACTTCGTACGGCGGAGGAGCAGAAAAGTCAGGCTTGGGCGGTGGCAATTCTGGACCGTCCATCTGTGAAAGAAAAAAAAAAAACATAACATTAGTATGAGCTTTTTTACTCTGTACTAAAACCGATTATTTAATTTAGATAATGGACTGCGAAAAAATATTTGTTGGATTCATTCAATCTGAGTTTATAGATTCAAAATCAACCCGAACAGCATGGAATAACTGTTGAAAGTGGGAAAAATTTTGTTATATCAATGAAAAATGTATTTCGAGTGCAAAATTTAAATTTGCTTTTGTTTTTTTTGCTCATCATAGATAATATCTTAAGGATGCGTTGTGAAATAGAGGCTTAATTACCATTGGTGCGCCATTTGCGGTTGTATTAATACTGGCTGCTCCCGAGTGACCAGGCAAATCAGTCTCGATATCCGGTAGAGCGACAGTCAGAGTCATAACCGCAGGAGGAACTGACGAGATGTTGCTACTGTCATTATTTGTTTGGGCCTAAAGAAAAATAATACCTCAGGATGACTCATTCTTGCAATTAAAAGTATTATTTGCAAATATAAATCCTTTTACTCTCGAAGAATTAATGCGTTATTGTGAGGCCAGCGAAATTATCGATTGATGGATTAATACGGCGATATTTACTTGTCATTAGGACGATAACAATTTACGAACTTAACCCTTTTTTACCAAGGTCATTGCAAGGACTTGGAAGGCCCCATATAATTACGCACATTACAAATGATCAAATAAAAGTAATGATCAATCTCAACGATATGTTGGGAATGTCATTATTTGTTTGGACCTAAAAACAACACTTTGGATGATTCATTCTCATTATCAAAAGTATTAATTGGCTAATGCAGCTCCTCTTGTGTTCCAAGAATGAATTAAGATATGTTGAGAGTGCAATAGAAGATATTATTTTTTTTTTACATTTATTGAGCGACTAACGACGTAACACGTTAATGTTTACGTATTCGTAGCACGATTGTAATTTACGAGCTTAACCCTTTTGTACCGAGGTCATTTAATTAATAAAAAGAAAACATCGTTATTAATAATAGATCAATAGGCGTGGAAGGCCCCATATAGTAACGATAATACACGAGAATCCTTTGCCAGTGAGAATTGGCAAATATGCATGAGCGATTAATGGAAAAAATTACTAATGATTTTAACGTGATTAGACAATAAATGAGAAACGGCAAAGTAAACGGGGTACAGAGACTGGGAGTTCAGAATTGATAGGAAAATTTGCCCTGTACAATCGTCGGGTATCGAAATTAACGTACCATGTTAATGTTGTTATTGACGTAATTTGTTTCCGTTTGATCAGGTAAACGTCTCATAATCCTTGTAAACCGCATTAATCGTTATTCCAAAAAATGTATTGTCTCTTGCCAATGCAGTAAAAATTTTTTACACACAATCGATGGCTGACAGCTGGTAAAATTGCTCCACGACGTTGTCTCGTCCGTAATGTCTGCGTTCACGTCCAGTATATATTTCAAAATGCTCAATCTTCTACTTCCCTGACGCGAAGCAGCAACGAAAACAGTTTGCTCACGCGTGATTTTTTCTGTAAGAACGGCTCTTTGCTCATTAAAATATTCTCAGCTCACGAAGTTGTCGCTCTTCACAAAATTGCCAGAAAAAGGTAAATGTCGTATTGAGAATTAAGAGTCTTAATAAATAATTGATATTGTTGATACAAAATGTAGATAACTGACAAAAGTTTATCTTTGTTTTCACTCACTTCGAACTCGCTATGATCGTGCAATTTTCGATTGGACATGCCATGGTATATCTGTAAAACGTTAAATAAAAAAAAACATATAACATTATGCTATCCAAGACAAATCATATCAGTACAAAGTACTAATAATGATTTTGAAATAATATTTGAAGAATCCGCCACGAAATTTGTCCGTAACGTTCACGGAGTTTTACGAACAATCTGCCTGACGTCACATACGTTTTAATATAGAGGTAGAAATGATGGCTTCCATTTTGTCTAAAGTCACGGAAAAATTTTGAACGCATCCGGAAACCAAGTCTCGTAATTTCTTATATTTTTTTTCTTCATGAGAATATTTGTTGGAATCACGTTGAAGGATCGTGTTAACTGTTACTCGTGTCAATCTCGTTCTGTATTGTTACAATGAGTTTATTACATTATTGGGAAGCATTGCAAAATTTGTGGGGTAAAAGATCACGCATGACGAGCGTAGTTGCGACGAGTGGTGGGAGTCAGTGTTTTGGATCACGTCGTCGTACACAAACGACGCTTACTCGTAAGCGCCGCTTTTCGTCAGTCAGTCGCTTGCCGTTCGTCAGTGAGGGACGTATTCTTGTGAAAATGTCCGAGACACGCGAGGTTTTCAAACTGGGCGATCTTGTATGGTGTGTATTTTAATTTGTGTTTTTATATATATTTACAATAGTGCTGTTATTAACGACATGTTTACTATTTCATCGTTTGTTGTTTGTAATTTCAGGGCGAAAATGAAGGGTTTTTCGCCGTGGCCTGGCCGGGTAAGTTTACGTAGCCCGCGCGCGCGCGCGCCCTGCTAACGGTTCCCCGCTCATCCACTTTACGTGTTGCCCCTCTCTCCCCTCTCCGTCCTTCGTCTCCTACATCACCCGCGTTCTCCCGCCGTTCATTTTGGCGGGATTTTTTTCAACATTGATTTTACTCCATTTAATCTCAAAATATTGATTGTTTGTTATGTTCTGTGTTAAACTTGAACACACACACACACACATCTGTTTAATCATCTCCAGAATTTGTTATTCAAATTTAAATATCCCGCGCACTATATCGATAATATAACCTAAATGGATTACAACTTTTCTTACCATATTTGTGTCTACGCGGGAAATATTCTACAAGGTTATGAACTATTTACTGAGAATTATCCACCAAACCAGCCGGTTTTTTTTGTCGACTCCGCAGAACTTATTTAAAAAATTTCGTATTTCTAGAAAATGCGCGAAAAAACTTTTTGTAAATTATTTCTGATTTTTTAATTCATCCCTTTACGAAATCCTCCATTTTTTTCAAGTCACCATACTTTTAAAAATATAGCTCGCCCAAAAAAAAAAAATGTCGGATCGTACGAAGCGTAATTTTTCATAAACTTTTCAACGAATTTTTTTGTTTTTTTTTCACAATTTGATCAACCTCGTAAAGCTGATTTTTACCTCAAAAACATAAGAAATTTTTTTTTCGCCATGAAGCTTCTCAAATATTTTATTTAAAAAATTAGGGAAAGTTGGGACATGTGTAAGTTCAACTTGAAAATCCTCAGAATAAAATTAGTAAAATGTACAAAAAACAACAAAAAATTGCACGAAACAGCACAAAACAGAATATAATTTGAAATATAATTTATAATGCAATTTATTAATTTATAATAATAAAAAATAAAAATTTTAGGAATTTCAAGCTTATTTTTCAAGAAATGGGAAGCAAATAGAAATCATTAATTATTTTGAACACAATTAAATTATCTCACTTAGCAATATACACATAAAGTGTCCATTAAAAAAAATAAAGTTAACTTTCTAATTATCGCTTCATACCGAAAAAAAATTGAAATAAATTCCCAATTCCATCGATGAATTAAAACCCAAAAACAAAAAAACTAACAAAACCTTGGTGCCCCAAGGTTTCTAATCCATCCAAAGACTTGAAGAAGCCGAATACAAAGAAGGGCCCAATGCAATGTATATTCTTCTTCGGAACGAACAATTAGTAAGTGTCCTTTTAATAAAATGTAATAAAAATTTTTTAAAAAAAACATGGCTAACCAAGGGAAAAAAAATATTTATAATTTTTTTCGTTGTTCTAGCGCATGGATAGAGGAGTCAAACATCAAGCCCTACCATGAGTTCAAAGAGACTCTTATAAAATCAAGCAAGTCGGGTGCTTTCAAAGACGCTGTTGAGGCTATCGAGGATTTTATCACCAAAGGAGAGGTAAATATTATCAGCTGATTATCTATTAAATATTTTTCCAATAAATTGAAAAAATTTTGTAACTCAAATAGGACTCTTTTATGTCACAGGTGTTTGAGGATGGTCTCGATCCGGATTCTCTCTTTGATAGACTCAAAGAGGACACGTTGGGTGCCGAGAAAAAGAGTCCAAAAACCCCAAAGCCTCGCAAGGTTTGTATTTTGTACTTGAAACTATATATTTTTTTATTTTTTTTTCAATTAATTTTTTTCCAATTTTGAATTTATTTAATTCTTTTATTTTAACTTTGACATGAAATTTTTTGGGAGAAACAAAAATTGAATAAATTAACGAAATAGTCAATAATAATAATAATAATAATAATAATAATAATAATAATAATGATTTTTATTAATCGCAGGAAACTCCAAAAGCTAAGAGAATTGAGAGCAGTGGTGGTGGCGATTCGGCTCGGCGTCCAGCAAAAAAGCAACGACGAGAGTCAAGCACTAGCAACAGCAATCGTGTTGGTAGCCTAAGTCCAGCCCTCAATCATTCGAGTCCTCCGAGAAAATCGGGATCGACGCTCCTCAACAGACCAGCCAATATCGCCAGACCTGTAAGTCTTGTAATTATGCTCGTTTTGAAAAAAATAACCTGATAAAAAAATATTTTGCTAATTTAACTTTCGCACCAAATTCATCAAAATTCATATTGTACGAGCTTTACCCCCTCCCCACACATCTCTTATTTGCCTCGGGTTCGACGCTTCTCAACAGACCAGCCAATATCGCCAGACCTGTAATTCTTGTAATTATGCTCGTTTTGAAAAAATTAACCTGATAAAAAAATATTTTGCTAATTTAACTTTCGCGCCAAATTCATCAAAATTCATATTGTACGAGCTTCATCGCCCCCCCCCCCCCCCACCCATTCCTTATTTGCCTCAGGATCGGCGCTTCTCAACAGACCAGGCAATATCGCACAGACCTGTAATGCTTGTAACTATGCTCGTTTTGAAAAAAATAATCTGATAAAAAAATATTTTGCTAATTTAACTTTCGCCTCGAATTCATCAAAATTCATATTGAACGAGCTTTGTCGCCCCCAAGTTTGATATTGGCAAATAAGGGGGGGGGGTCCCGTATTTGCCAATATGAAACTTGATCTCGACTAAATATTTGTTTTTTCGAATTCACCAACTGGGGTTTTTTATTTTTTTTTTTTTATTCTTCTCTTTCAATCGTTTGCACTGTATAAGTTTGAAATTTCACATTTAATGAGCACCGGATGGCGTTGAAATCGTTCTATCTTTTACCAAGCTTGCAGTGGTTCTCATTCACTCGTTAACGTCGTCGATTCAATGAGAACTTTACTGCCACATTTCTTTATCGATGGCATCGACGTGATTAATTTTTTCGCGCTTTTTAGCACGATTGACACAATAATCTTGATTATTAGTAATTATCCCCCCCCCCCCCCCCCCCACACAATAATTGATTGCTTGATTTTGTTGCAAATGTTAAATTAATATTTTCAATTTTTCATACAAGTTTAAATAGTTCGGTTAAAAATTGAGATAAACTCTTTTTTTAATAGGATTTTATAAACTATAAATAATATGTTCGTTACGTTGATTAAAAAAAAATATATATGTTCAGTAAAAAAAAGAAATTTCAAACTATCATTTTCCCTATGGAAATAGAAATTATGTTCTAAAAAAGCATCACGGAAATTGAACTTTTTGGCGCGAAATACAAAACTTGTAAATCTCACACGTGTGCCAGGATATATTTTTATGAATTTCATGCAGATCCGAGATATATTATGAAAAATGCAAAAATTTGAGAGGTGCCTAAATTTGCTTTCACCATTTCTCACAGCTGCGTGGACGAATTTTGATCCAGCTAGTCACATTTTGAAGGTCATATAAAAATTATGTGATAAAAGTATGGACAAATTTAACATTAGAATTGTCTTTCAATGATAAAAAATGGCAATTGAACTCAAGAGAAAGGTCACATTGAAGTCAAAATTAAGGGTAGTTTTTTGTTTAAATGATGAAAAAAAAAATTAATTACTCGATAAGATGACACTGTTTTCTCCCTTCATATGCAAATTTCAACCCCAATATTTCTGATTACATTAAATACAAATTTTCAATTATATTTTCTTCTCGTGTGTATTTTCACGGTGGGGATAAATAATATTAAAATTTTAGCCTTCAAATATAGAACGCTACACACATTTTGTATCTCTACAAAAATCACTTATGGGTCTGTTGATCCAGTTAAGTAATTGGCCAGCTACTTTATGGATTGTCGCTATTTTTTTTTTAATTCACGAGTAGGAAAATCAAAATGGAAAACTTTAAGGTAGTCTTGACGAGTCTGGTTGATAGTGTAATTGTTTTATAAAGTTGCTTGCAGAAACCTTAAGAAATGGATATTAATTGGAATCTTTACAAAACCATCGAGTCAACTCTCTCGTTCAATTCTTAGAGTAGCAAAAAAAAAAATTCATTCAATCCTTTAAGCTATTTTTTGTAAAAAATGATTAATTGGCCATCAGTTAATATTATCAAAAAATCTATCGTTCAATTTCTTGAATAATAAAAAAAAAATCAACTCATTCAATCCTTTAAGTTATTTTTTGTAAACAAATGACTAATTAGCCATGAATTAAATTTATCAAAAAAATTGTCCTTCAATTTCTTTAATTGCAAAGAAATTCAATTAATACAATCCTTTAAGTCCTTTGTTGTAAACAAATGACTAATTGGTCATGAATTAATATTATAAAAAAATGTATACTGTGGATTTGCAGTGCAACGTTCGATAAACAAAAAAACGATGAAAAAGAGATGAAAGATGCTTTGGAGAATCATCGACTCTGGTTCAATTCTTTAAATAGCAAAGAAATTCAATTAATATAATTGCTTAGGCCATTTTTTGTAAATAAATCATTAATTGTTCATCAATTCATTTTATCAAAAATTTAAATCTGGATTTGCAGTGCAATCTTCGAAAAAACAAAAAAAAATCACCATAATACGTAAAATTTGTACAATATCTACGGATTGTACATTTAAAAAAAGGATCACAATATAAATGATGAAATAATAGGATGAAGCAGTTTGTTCCAGTTTGTTTGGAAAATATAGCAATGAAATATTTTTCAAGCCTAGTTCCTTCACGCCTCAATTCACAGTGTTGCCATTTGAAAGTTAAAGTTACGATTATAACAAAATTAATATACTTTTGACCGGGCTCTACCAACAGAAAAATCTCAAGCAAAATGTCTCAATTGACTAAAAGCGAATAAAACAATTATTAAAAAAATGATTTCAGAAAAACTTTAAAACAAATAAAAATAAAAATATCGAATAGGTCAAATTACGGTAGACAAATGTCGGTTCACAAGACTCATTCGTGGCCTTTTAGGGAATTTTTAATTTCGATTCAATGGTCCATCCATGACGATCCATGGCCTTATCGGAAAAATTATCTTTGTTCGTCTCTCAAATGCAATCTTTTTTTTTTTCTCCCAATGTCAAAGGTCACACCACCCCTCGACGTGGAGACTCTTTCTCAGACTCTCAAAGAGAAGAATATACTTCCTTCAACTTTGAAATTTGGATTCCTTGGTCTTGGTATAATGGGCAGTGGAATCGTGAAAAATCTTATCAACAGTGGCCACAGCGTTATTGTGTGGAACAGAACTCAGGAGAAGGTATGTAAAACAGAAATTAATAAATTTATTATAAAATATTAAAAATTATTCCATTCGTTATTCAATGATTGAAGATGAAATCGGACAAAAAAAAAACCAACGGAAATCTTTCTGTTAATTCTCCATTGTATGAGAGTTAAGAATCGGTACTTAATTTTTTAACCATCGCTCGTTACTTGTGCAAGGAACAGGTGAAATTTCCAAATCGCGTGAAAAAAAAAAAAAAAATCCTCATCGATAAAGCAATATTTCTTCGCCGAGCAATCACAGTTTTAAATGATCTCTTTTTTACGATTATCTGTACTTGTTACGTTGAAAAACTCGAGTTTACTGTTCCAAGCTCTAAGCGAGGTGCGGAAGAGGATTATGTATCCCTGCAGAGTTGATAAGAGATTGACGGTGAGATGAGATAAGAATTGCCCTTCGCGTACGCGATGAATGCACGAATTTCTCATATTAATTTTTATTTTTTTCACAAGATTTATGGTAATGTTGATTTATATATATATATATATATATATATATATATATATATATATTAATTTTACCAATATTTATGATAAGGTTTGTAAATCTTTCGCAAACTCGTCATTTCCACCATTGTGTGGCTCATCTCGTATTGACATTAGCCATTTGTGACCGGTCAAAAAAACGGTCCCTTGACGGCAAAATGACGGTCATATGACTATCGAAAATGAGGCTTTTGGTCGGGAATATTTACCAATTTCTAGCTAATCGAGAATACAAGATTTGAAAATTGGTAGTCATAAAAAAAAACTATTGAAATCACAAAAATAGTATCCACGATCCACAGTATTTTTTTCATACTCGAATGTTGACCGTTGACTTGGGTGATAAAATAAAACAAATAAAATATGGCAAAAATTACGAAGAAAAAATAATTATACGTTGCGTGTCATTTAACGGTGAGGGTTAAATGCCAAAGCTCAAAAATCAGCGTCATTTAGCATTCCAATTTGTAGAAAAATAATAATCCCGCCAATCGTCACAATACCGTCAATTTACCGTAAATTGCAATAATTGAGGCAAAGACGTAAGTCCACACTCTTTTCTCTCCGTGAGGCCGATGACGCCGCACAGATGACGCATTTAGCTTGTGTAATTCCCGCAGTCCCGTTCGACATTGTCAATTCGTCACGTGCTCACGAGTTCCCCGTAACAACAGACCAGGGATTTTTACGTATCTGAAAATTTCTGAATTTTTAACCCACTAAATTTCAAATATTTATCACAAATTTCTATATTGAGCCTTTTTTTTACAAGCGAACTTTTTCAAAGTATTTACCAACTGATTGCGATCAAAATGTGTAACTCAAAATTTCCAAGCAATAAATTCGGCATAGCAACAATTAAATTGATAACAAATAATTTATTTTTCAATAAATTTTCGACATTATTTTATCGTATAAAAATTATCAGGATAATGTTTAATTTTCAAATGCAAAAATAGAGGGTATTAAAAGGGTTGAAAATGAGTCTTGGATTTTTCTTTTTCAATTTCAATTTATTCATATTACATAACAGTCGGAAGCATCGATCGTGCATCATCATTTCTTGATATTCAAATGAAATGTTTCTTTTATTTTCGTTTCTTCCTTCCTTTTATGAAAATATAGGCGAAAAATCATGATTATTGGAGGTTTTTAATCGCTTGTACGACTTTGGGCTGCATAACAGATGCAAAACTTTGTAATCCCATCTTTCATTAAATTTTATTCTCAGCTGAAGAATTTTCTCCAATTACCTCTCAACAGCACACGACGCTTTCTGTTATGCGCTCAGCATGATGATGCTCATCCCCCTTTCTATTTTTATTTTTATTTTTTATTTTTGTTTTGTACGGAAGCTTGATTTGCAACCAACAGAAATGGTGCTGAGTTGAGGATATTTATCGTACGCTGTAGAGCACCGGATAATCGATGACTCGTTTTTCTTTTATTTTTATACTTTTTTCCATTTCTCTTAATTTCACCGCGATCGTGTTTCATTACTTTCTATAGAGTCCAGCGACACTATTTGCATACACAATTCCGTGTAGCGCAATCTTATGTTTTTATATATATGTCAATCCATGAGCATACGACTGGGCTTCTATTATCTTTTGACCATTCCGTTCAACGACCAATGATTTTCCAGCGTTTTATTCAACCCATCTTTTACTCACTAGCTGCTAGAGACCTCACAACGTCAAAGAGTGCAATTTGATATTTATGCGAAAGAATGAAACAAAGTCGTGCCTCCTACGGTAACATCGTGAGGAAACTTTTTTTTATTGCGAAAGCTACGTACATTTTTTTTTTTTTTTTCATTTAATATTACCACAAGATACGAGAATCGATCGTTAAATGGAATTTCTATAGTTACATAATTACAATATAACATTTATGCACGTATGTATGGGCCATTCAAGGTCAACGCAGGAGGGTCAAGACCCTAGCAATTTTTTGTCCTTTCAGAGAGTCGAAAGAGAAACACAAAAAATATTCCAATTATTAATTAACAATTGAATGATAATTTTATTAATTAATTACTTCAGATGTTTCTGATAAAATAAATGATCATTGTTCTCTCTTTTTTTTTTTCCTTTGTAACGAAAATATTTTTTTTTTTATAGAAAGTATGAAAAATTGAAAGAACAAGAATTATGTTGTAGCATTTTGAGCAAAACAACGCTCATCTCAGGGATCTTTGCAAATTTTTCGTTTTTCAACATATAATTTATTGTAAATATTTCAGAATAACCGATAAAATTCATAAAAAATTGTTTATTTTCATTGTTTATTTATTTTTTAATGTACAATTGGTGGAGTGTCTTTTTGTGATGCCTTAAAATATACCAAAAGGAGAAAAAATATATAAAACGGCCGCAATGTCTACTTGGCCTGGAATGCCCCATATATATTCATTGAGGGCAGAACGTAATAGCAGTGTGTGATAGTGCGGTCGCAAAAAGCGTTAACAAACAGTTAACCTGCAATCCTCGCAGTGTTTCCACCGGCCGCCAATTTAGTCGTATCGTTTGTTTGAGAAAAATCATTTTGGGTTTTTTTTTTCATTTTTTTTTCATTTTTTTTAAGTAGGCACCGAATTATCGATTTTTTTCTTCCTCAAGATTTATGACCAAATATTCATAAAAATAATTTCTATCTGCACAAACCGACTAGGTAAAACGTATGAAATGTATTCTAAATTTTGCTAAAAGCAAACCAAAAAGTAAATCGATCTAGCGACACACGAGGATTTTTCGAATAATGTTGGGATTAATTTCGATGATTTTTTTTTCCCGATAGTCCCCTCGAGATTATGCACATTATTATTAATTCCAGAATTGAAATTAATTTTCCAATTTTGGAGTGAATAATTAAAAAAAAAAAAAAGTATATAAAAGTATAATTAAAAAAAAAGAAAAACGAAACAATTGGAGAAACTCGTTAGCGCGATCTCTTTAATTTATTGCGTACGTTCATCTCCGTACAAGGCACGCGGCCGATCGATCACAAAATTGCACCATTGCTAGACCAGTCAATCTTTGCCGAGCCAGTCGCATCGAAATCCAGCAAGCTCAAAGGGGCTTCGAACGTTTTGAGCATTTTTTTTTTTTTTCCAATCTTCATATTTCAACTGCACCGTCACGAAACGATAACACAAATCCTATAAGCAAATTGCGCGTTTCAACCCCCTCCGTCGATCAATAAACTGAACTCTGTAGATATACGTTCCAGCTTGCATTTTCCCATTATCCCAATTGAATTTATCGAGTTACACTCCATCCAGCCAAACACTTTTATTCTTGGGGCAAATCATTTTTTTTTCTTTTTTTTTTTCATTCCAAATTTTCTTTTCATTTTTTTTTTTTCGACACGCGTAATTGAACAAGACAAGTTCAATTAATCTCGATGCGACTCGCCGAAGAGATCACAGAATTTTTCTCACTACTTAAAAAATCTTGCTTTAAGTCGCGTTACCGCGTAAGCGCATTGAGTTTTGCTTTTTTACCCTAAAAATAATGTTAATCCATCTCTAATTATAATCTCACGGACTCTCAGACGTTTCTCATTCGTGAAATCTCCAAGATTATCGAATGAGATCGTGAGTATCGTTGCAAAGATTGCTTCCTTTTTTTTTCTTTTTCTTTTTTTTTTAAATGAAGAATTTATCAACAAATATATTTTCAAAATATGCCACGCAGGAAGAAAAAGTTGGTTTTTTTTTCTCCATAATTTTGATAATTATATATTTTGTTTCATGCCTTGGAACAACTTATGGTCTAAAGTAGGTACGAGGAGCGTTCGAACATCGATTCGGAGCTTCACGCCTTTAATCGTGGAAGATCAATTTTTTCGTTGATAGCGATCACTCGAATCGAGAATAGGAAGGGAAGAAAAAAAATAAGATCAACAGCGTAATTACGAATAGGGGTGGGCGGGGGAGATTTTACGTTCGAACGCCCTTGTACCACGGGAGTTGAGCATTAAAGTCCTATTGGACATTAGCAAAATCCCACACAGTCACGTCTCTTATTTACATGTGAAATTAATTAGGAATCTTTGACCTTATTTTCAATTGACGCCTAGGCAAATTACAGACTTGTTCCTTAAAATCGTGAATTTACACCAGTTCGTGCGAGGATAGAAGCGCGCGCCATCTTTGTCCTCTCAATTCCGACGTCGTTCATGTCCGATATTTCCTCCACTTTTTTTAAATTTTTTTTATTTTTAGTTTTCAACAAATTTCATTCTCACGTTGAACGACATAGAATTTTACGGGATAATTTTGAGGAAAAAGAAACACGTGGCTTTTCCAGAGTCCATTGGAAGACGCCCCTGTGGCACACATTAAAACAAAACAAAAAAGTTGAACCTTTCTTTCTTCGTAATCACCACGAAACCCCTTCAAGAGAATCGCATTATTGTTTTATCTCCTCGTGGATGTTCTTTTCGGTCGGTACTCTCGTTTGTTCCAACACTCGCTGTAGGAGATTTGGGGGGGAGGGGGGAGAAATCCTCGATCAATACTCGTATACAACGCGTTCAGGTACAATCTCGGGCCTCGATTTATCATAAAAACCCGTTGAGAATAAAAACGCCCCTACCCCCTCATCTCCGATTGATCGATGATAAAAACCACGATAAAAGTTTTCATTCACCAATTCATTATTATTATTATTATTATCATTTTTGTTTCTTTCACCATTCACCAATCACACTATTGAAAGAGTTACGAGTTCATGAGTCAATCATCATAATAAACACTATTGATTTTCTTCGTCCCTGGCGACAAAAAAAAATGACAAGAGCAATAAATCTTCCACCCGCATTAGGCCAATTATAGCCGGGTCTCGTGAGACAAATCCGGTAAACTCGTGCTGGGTCCAAGAAGACCAAGTACTTCCGGTGTGCCGGGACCCTCTCGAGCCAATATCTCGGCACTCGTGCCACGATAAACCGGTCCCATGCAATCAAAGCTTCTGCCA
Organism: Dyspetes luteomarginatus; assembly: GCA_963669185.1. Taxonomy (NCBI): domain Eukaryota; kingdom Metazoa; phylum Arthropoda; class Insecta; order Hymenoptera; family Ichneumonidae; genus Dyspetes; species Dyspetes luteomarginatus. The sequence continues at coordinate 20,962,566 of OY769903.1, read as the reverse complement.
ATTGTCGAATTACTGCCAAATTCTTCGATTCTCTGGAGTACAGCGCAATTTGGTCCAAGTGGAGGATCCAATGGTGGTGGTGGACCATCCTCGATGTAATTAATATGAATACCATCGATAAAGCCAAGTGCGTGTGGACTCGTGCCGGAAAAATCCGTTGGTGTGTAATACTCGCTATTGAGATCATCCATGCTGTTACTGCATGCAGCAAATTCATGAAGTTTCGCTTTGAAATACGTATCCATACCGGCTGAGCTCATGTCCTTTGGATCAAATACAGCAGAATCGCTCTTGCCGCAAGAACCACTTCGACAATTGTCAAAGTACAAATTTGGCAAATTTTCCAATACCTTATTCAAGGTTTGTTGTTGATACTTGTAACTCTCACGCAGGCGCAACACTTGATGAGCGCTAAATTTTCGTATTTTGTTACGCTGGAAGACGTAATTCTCTCGTACCCAATTCAATTGTCCTGTCGAATAATCTCGTACCCTCTTGACCTGTTGGATGAAAAAGAAGAAAAAAAAACGAGCATTACAAGTTGCTAGCCAGGAGGATTATTCCAAAAGCTTTGCAACAATGAACAAAACAGGCATTAGATAATTTCGCTATAATTTGATAATCGATCAGATGACACCAATTTTGCCCACAGTTGAGTCAGTTTTTTTCTTTTTGGGCCGCATCATGTTCATAAAAATATAAAAACATCACATATAAACTAATGTACGAAACATCAAGTGGGAATTTTTTCAGGATTTATATGAATACTGTCAAAGTAACGAAACGAGAATGCGAGGAAAACAACAATTGATATAAAATAATAGTGAAAATTTCCGTTTCCTATGCATCGACCCTAATCGAGACTTGAGTGCAAAAATTAGGCTCTTACTCGTTTCAACAAATCAACGGCCGATACCCGAAAAGATAACACGCGCTTTGAAGCACAGCAATTTCATTCGAGTCACTTTTTCTTTTACATTTTTTTCTTACTACAAACCATCCTGAAGGATATATATTTTTTTTGTTTTACCTGATCGTAATACTGATCCCTCAAGGAAGTTAGATGATTCGTCCCATAATCCCTTATGTCCCTTATGTGCCTCATTTGTCCCTCATAGCTATCTCGTATCCACTCGACCTGCTCGGCACAATTGTCCTTGATCCTGTGAACCTGCTGCGTATAATTTTCACGCAGTCTTTCGAGCTGTTGGCTCTTGTAGTGCTCGATGTTGTCCAACATCTGATAGATCTGCTTGGCCCGTGGTGTGACCCCGACGCGTCTGCAGCATAAACACCATCTGCCACAGCCGCACCTACGATAATTTTATGATGAAGTTAATGAGATCTGTGCCAGGGGTGGATTCAGTATTTTTTTTTCTTTTCTTTTTTTTTTTAATTTTTTTCTTTTCTTTTCTTCTATTTAAATTTCTTTTCGGGAGTATCCTCTGCGTTCAAGTCCCTCCGAGGAATAACAGATCGAGCCCACGGGGTTGTTTCGATCGGAGATCACGGATTAGCGTCGAGCAGCATTCAACGGAACAGAGTACAGAGAGGAATGATAGAAACGGCAGCGAAATGAAAACTTAATTTCACAACATCGACGAGAAGGAGGCAGGGAGCAAAGAAGACCAGAAGTTCATTAGGTAATGAAGGAAGAAAAGAAGATGATACGATATGTTTACATTGTCTTGGGGATTGCGTAAGTCATGCGGCAACGATAGATGACGAAAAATGCCACGAATTCAATCATGGACATATATATACGTATATACAGGCATTTTTTTTTTTGGCGTGTATATACACATATGATATACTCACCTGCCTATGAGGTAACGAAGAAATTGAACGAAAAGTGTCAGCAGAAGAAATCCCGTAGCGCTTGCAGCTCCAACGGCAATACTGAACAATTTTATACGATGATAAGTGACCGGATCCATTCTGAGATAAACGTATGTTGTGTGATTGGCAATTGGATTGATTGCAAAGCATTTGTAGCGTCCAACGTCTCGTCTCAAAAGACTAGTGATGAGCAATGATCCATTATCGAGAAGTCGAATTCTGTCTGATTCATAACGATTTTTTTGTTGCTGCTGCTGTTGCTGCTGCTGCTGCTGATAATAATGCACATCGTCACGATTCAATATGGCGACTGGTGATTTTATATTGTCTACGTGACTGCCCGGATGATCGTGAAATACATCGGGAAACGATGGATCAGGATTCCAATGAAAAATCTCAAGGTTTGGCGTGACCCAGGTCAAAGATGGCGCTGGATTACCATTGAATTCGCACTCGAGCAAAACAGTGCCAAATAGCGGATGTAGATCATTCTCACCGGAAATATAAGTGAGAAATGGCGCTGTACAATTCAAATATCTCAACGCTTGAAGTGTGTCAACAGTTGCGATCTCATGACCACATCTTAAACCACTGTCGAATGCTGTACGATGTGCATGACTCTCGGCCCACTTGACGAACCAAAACATACGACAATCACAGGCCCAAGGATTTCCCTGCAATTGTAGTTGGGACATGCGCGTCAGATGGGCCAAATTTGCCGGCAAAAAGGCCAAATCGTTGTTACGAAGATCGAGATTATGTAAAAAGGGCGAATCATCGAGTGTTCTACTGCCAATTTCGCGCAATGGCGTATTTGTTATCGTGAGACTCTCCAAACGACGCAAACCCGCCAAATCGCCATTTTTAAGAATCTCAATTCTCGTCCGTTCGAGATTTAAACTGCGCAACGACGAGACTGGTCTCCAAATATCACGTGTTAGTTGAGAAATTTTCGTACGTCCAAGTTCAAGCGAATTGAGACGGCCAAGACCATGAAAAGCCACATTAGTTAAATTAACAATTGGATTACCCGAAACATCGAGGTACTCAAGATTGGCCAATTCGACAAAGAGACCACGTGGCAATGCATCAATCTCATTATCAGCGAGCTCAAGACGTTGTAAATTTAACAAACCAGCGAACAAACGTCCGGGCAATTTTGTTAAACGATTCGATGATAAACGTAACACGAGCAATTCACGATTTGGCTTGAATGTGTGATCTGGCAGGGATACGAGAAAATTTCTCGATACATCCAAACGATTCAACGATCGCGCCGATGAGAATGCCTGATATGGCAAAACACTCAAACGATTACCAGCGACGGAAAGTTCCTCGAGTGAATCAAGGCCGAGGAAAAGTGCACGTGGCAAACTGGCCAGACGATTATTCGTTAAATTTAAATGTCTCAGACGTCTTAGAGGACTTAACAAATCCGTTGGTAACTCGACAAGACGATTGTCACCTAAATTGAGCGTTTCGAGAAATGGCGTCGAACGAAATGCCCCAGCCTCGACGTTCTCTATACCGCTTGAGGTCCAAGCGAGGCTTCGCAGTTTTGTACAAGTCTCGAGACTCGCGATTGGCAATGTTGCCGCTCTTACGTTTAATAAAACGACATCTCGTGCTTGGGGAGGTAAGCCAAGACCGAGAAAACTTCTTTCCTCGCAATAAAAATTCCAACCGTCGCAACGACAACCAATTGGGCAATCTACTATTGGACCATCCTCGCTCACTTCCTCTGACTGTTGATGATGATGATGATGATGATAATGATGATTTTCTTGTGATAGACTCGAGGATGAGGCGTCGTTCGAGCTGATCGCAAGACCGATCAACAGCACAAGCTGCAGAACGATCGTTAACGAGCAGCAGCATCGTGTCGATTGGCTTATTAACGATCTTACACTCATCCCTGCTGATACATAAAACGTGATATCGTCTTTTATTACAAAGCAAACTATCACCCATCTCCCGGATGAGCACTGAGCCCTTAATTTATCTCGTGTAGAATCCCACACGGATATTAAAACTTTTCTTTAATCCACGTTTTTCTTCTTTTTGTTAATCCACAAATCTACTCGTACTTTTATTCACTTGCCAAAATTTCAAAAATAACGTGTTCACTCTTATTTGTTTTCTCTACAAATTCCCCTACAACTCGTTTTTTTTTCCACCATAACTTGGTAAATCCGTAGATTCCATGAAAATCAAAATAATAATAATAGAAGAACTTGTGGATAGATTTAACCGTTTGCTAAATATTCACTAAATTTTCCAGTGTACTCGTCACTTCCTACTCCCGCGTTCAAAGACGGCATAGCGCTTGTGTTGTGAGGATTTTTTCTCTTCTCTTTGTTTCTTTCGTTCACCGTTGGGTTGTTGCTTGAACCCGACGGGTGATCGCGCTAAAACTGCCTAGGTCGAGGCTGTTCTCGCGATTTTTTTTTTTCAAATTCAAATCCCTCTGAGTTTGATCACTCGTAATTGTTAATTTTTTCTTCCTAGTTTCTACTTCCGGCTGTCTTTTGGCGCTCTAGCCCGCCAAAATTGATTTTTTTCGTCTGCTCTCGGGCGCGCGAGAACGAGCAGTCGGAGAGTTTTCGTAACTGCGTGTGTTTTGTCACATGACATGAGATTATCGTTGAGGTGCCTCGTAGTAGAAAGTGAGAGAGAGAGAGAGAGAGAGAGAGAGAGCGAGCGATGTGATGTGATGTATATATGTTATATTGAAGCTCGCAAAGCGTGCTCGCGAGGCAACGCGATTTCTGCGTGTATCTGCCACGCAGCAGACACAAAACTGACTGGCTAACATCGAAGGAAACCCGGCCTCCTCGTGGCTTCTCTCTCTCTCTTTCGATCGTTTTCTCTCTTTCTCCCTCTCGCTCTCTCTTTGCCCCTCCAATTCCACGATCAAGAGAAATGGCAACGTCGCCCGCAGGTTGCGCGCGCATGTAGCAACGTCGCAATCCCGCGGGTGACCGCGCGCACCCGGGCATGGGGCGAGAGAGCTCTGCGAGAAAACGGGCCGAGCGAGCCAAACCGGAGGGAGAGATCGAAACAAGGAAGAAAAAGAAAACGTCAAAAGAGAACTGAAAACCCACGCGATATTCGTATCGTTTTAGCATGAGAGTCCAGACTTCGTACCCTGAAACTATCAATTCCCTCGTGAGCCTTACCTCACAATGCTTTCTCTATTTTGTATTGTATTTCATACAGGTACAAAATTCGGGCAAAATTCTAGTTGTTTTGTGCCAGAGGCACATTCGTTATATGATACGCATGAATAACCAAAACTTTTTGAAGCGAAACGATATTCTGTGTGCGAGAAAATCCTAAGAGAATTTTGCAAATTTTCGTACCAGCTTCGACTTTGATCGCGATCAAAGATGCATAATTATCGTCAATTTTAGCCAGGATCAAATAACAATCACGCAATATCGATTTTTTTTTTTAAAGCCATTTTGTATGAAAAACGTAGATCTTGGTTTGGGTGGATAGATGGAAGAAAAAGAATGCCGTAAAAATAATTCTCCCTAATTTTTACGAGATCGCTCTAGGACAAATTTGTGGTCTCTCAGTTCGCGAGTCTTTCCCAGGCAGGTCTTACACATAAAAAACTTGCTTCTATATATATATATATATATATATATAAGCAAGTTTTAGTGCATATATCCGCACGTGCTTTTACCTCGATTCTCAGGTACGACTATAATAACCTCTTTTATCTATACATCGCTTTGTTCCGGTACAATTCATCGAGCTTGCCCGACGAGCAGCTGTTGTGTTACCTTGTCCTTCTGCTCGAGGCCAGGATATCCCCGCGTTTGTCCCAACGAAATTCTCAGCGAGCCGAGTTTGTCTATATAACGAAGTTGGACCCTCGCCGAAAAATATTTCATTTAAAATTCATCGAGTCTCATCAAAACAATTTTTTCCACAAAAATTTTCTATCAGTCTCATTTTTTCGTGACGCTTCATTCTTGCGACAAAAACAATCTAGCGTGAAAAAAAAAATCGTTCAAAAGTATGTGGCGCTGTCTTTACGATTTTTCGAACGATATTCATGGCCGTTATGGACTTCTTTTTTTTTTTTTTTACTTTCACTTTCTCGTCACTCTCATCTGAGACTCTTGTGTGTATCAATATTTGCTACACTCTTCGTTTCTAGCTGGTGTGCATTATCCTGTATTGCAAGTGTGTCGCCTCTTACAACTTACTTTATCAATCACGGTAATCCTTTTTCTTTTTTTCTCTCGTCAAACGCGTATAAAGCCAAGAGAAAAACAGTCCACATTTGTGCATGGAAAGACAAACTCAATATTGGCTATCGATTACAAACTCGGTTAGACGCGGCGTGGGACGCTTCTAGTCGTTTGTCACACGTACATACCTACACGATTTTGACCCTCGTCCTTTCTATAAATAATATCCACGAGAGAGAGAGAGAGACTGTTTATTGTTAGTTTAGCCAAAGACACATTTCTCACCGAGAAAGCCTTTGGGCCACGTCTGTCTTTAACTTCGGACGATCTCATAGATGAAAGAGTGAGAAAAAAAAACATGGCAGAGCTTCCTTTTGATGTAAAAACGCCTACATTAGCAGTAATGGTAAATTTAAGAATGAACCAAAGTCGATAAAAGTGAGCAAACAGTGTCAATTTTCTGGCATTGACATATGAAGTCTCGAAGCAAAATTTCTAAGAATAATTTTCCAGAATTTTTAAGTATATTTATTCAACATTGTAAGATTTATTCTAGGGAGAATCTTGTTGATTGAATACTTCACGATCGTTAATATTTCATGAGTATACAAAAAATGGAAAAAATAAAATATCATTTGGGGCTAATTTTTATTCAAACCTTCATCCACTTCTGATATCAACTACCTTGCTAAATTTTTTACCCTGATTTTTTACATTTTTAATCACAGATTTTTCAAAAACTATTTCGTGACCGAGAAATTCAATGAAAATCAATATTTTTAATCCCAGCAAACTCGCAGTGTCGATCACACATTATTACATCGTCGCGCAAGGCCGCCATCACAGTTTTTGTTGTTTTTTCTTCATTTAATCGTTTCAGCGTCGAATAAATGTTTGCGTTGCTAAGCGCGCACATAAGGCCTGAACTGGCTGTGTTCAGGCAACGCAAATATTATCAGTTACAGCCAACTCGTGAATTTCGAGGGGTTTTTGAAGCATATTGGCTCGTTTCGCTCGTCGCTTTTTTCCTCTCCCGCGCGCTCACCGATAATAAGTCCGAGGCGTAAAAAAAATAAATAAAAAAAAAGACACGATAACTTCTCGCCAACGGATCGACGATAAATTCCCGACTGAATTCTCTTTTCGCTTGTATAAAATTCTTTCTATCGACACGAGTCTCAAAACCAGTAGCTGCTTTTCCGTTTATGAGAAAAAGAAAATTCTCTTTTTGACCACCTTGCGTGTCTTTTACACGATGCCCATTATATGTCCGTCAATATAAATTAAAAAAATACTATATAGTCTTGGCACGCGTGTTCACATACACAAACGATTATCGTCTTGTTATCTCAAAGACACGCATCTATGTATATCATTCTCTCACCATCGCTCGCTCGGAAAAACGAAGTGAACCATTGTGTATATAATTGTACAAGTCAGAGCAGCGTCATCAGAAATTTAACGATGACCCAAAAAAAAGAAGAAAAAAATGTTTTCTTCCACGTGTCCCTTTCAAAATGGGGAATTTTTCCAATAGCCATAAAACAAAAGAAAATATATTTAAAAAAAGCGCTCATATTTTTAGTGCAAAATTACTGGAACCATTTTCTTTGACTCGCAATGGCCGTCAGTCGAGAGAGCTGATCAAAGAGACTTTTCTTAGACGGTAGTAGAGAATTTGCTGCCAGATTGAAGCAAGGACGGGCTCTTTAATCTTTTCCTGCTTTCTGTCTCGAATTTCTTGTAAATTCTCTGTCTCGCTCTCTCTCAGTATAGATTTTGCATGATAAAACTTTTCTCGCAAATAATTTAAAGAACGATTCGGTTATTCATGCTGACAATTCAACAATGTAGCACGAAAGCCAGACATGAGAATTTCAATTTAAGGAAAAATCATAACGTCCGGATATAGAAGACCTTTCCTCTTCGTTTGCTCCTTCAGTGTTTCCTCTCTGAAGTTGCCAAGGTCGTTCGAGGCAGTTTCACGCGTTGCATAACGTGAATAGTAATATTGTCGAGGTTTCCAAGGAGAGTGCAAATGGGAGCAGGAGAGGTGAATTCACACCGAGACACGAATAGCAAATTTCATCTTCAATTTTCTCTCTCTCTCTTTCCGCGACAAGCGCGTTTCCGTACAACGCTTGATCATGGTCAGGGAGAAAAAAGCTGCGCGTGGAGAGCATCGAAGATGGCGTTCCTACTATTTCTCTATTTTTCTGAGGGGTCGTCAATAAATATCATTTGCAATTTAAGAATGTATGATAAATAGATTATTTTATACTTTTCAAGCTGAAAGTGAAAAATATTATAAAAGAATTTATAGAGCTTTTTTTTTTTTTTTTTTAAGAATTAAACTTGTTTTGTTTTTATATTTGCAACAAATCTGGCACATGCATAAGCCAAAAATATTCAAGAAATGCAGCCGCCAATCTTATCAAAAGTTCCCAGCTGATAAATAGATAGGATTATCGTTGAAATTATTTGCTGATATGAAAATGCATACGAAAACAATGCTCACGTGTGTTTAATTAAATACAGAAAGAGACAAAAAAAATGTGACTTTGACACTTTGATGTGGTTTTAACCGTTGCCCTTTGGTCGAACGAGAGACTTTATGATCGATAAGGACTCTCTCACCGATCACAAAACTACTAAAGTCAGTCCTACACGCAAACCCTCGCTCCCATGTATAATAATGCATCTCATTATTCTCGGCGAGTCTTTCGTCATTTTTTTTTTCGTTTCCAATTCAAATACTCGCCAAAAGGGTCAAACGGGCAAGCGAGTGAAGAAATTTATTTTCCCACGGTAATTGCGTGGACAAATGTGGTAATTCGACACAATGAAATGTTCCTCAGAGAGAGAGAGAGAGAGAGAGATACGTGTAGAATCGATGGCTGATTCGTGAACTAAGGAGAGGGAAATTTCGCGTTGAATGGCGAAGGATAGAAGACGACAGCGGAGAGGGTAAGGTCATTAGGGAATACGTACATAGTGAGCACGATATGTTCTTGAGACTCAGGGTAGCGCAAGAAAGAGAGAGGGAGAAAGTCCGAGAAAGAGATAAAAAGAGCAAAGCTTGCGGCAAGAGGGGAGAAATTCATTCCCAATGAAGACGACGACGATTCCAAGTATATATACATAGCCATAGAATAATAATAATAATAATAATAAGAATAATAATAAGAATGGCCAGATATAGTACCGAATGAGACATTTCCTGGACGACCAGGATCCTGTAAACTCCGTCCGGAAATAGCTTAAGTATCCTCTAAAATTTATATTTATTAATTATGTAATTCCTGATGGGCATTTAACAGCCGGTTCCATCAATGAATAATACAGTTTATCAGCCGACCAGTTATCATCATTTTCATTATCTCGCCCAAAAATAGCCGAAATGTAGCTCAATTAATTTTTGATTACCTTATCAAAGAATGAAGTTGACTTGATAATGGAGCTAAAAAATTTAATGGGAGTATAACTATAAAATTCTACTATTCCCGAGAGGATGCTTGTTATATTATGGCCAATAACTGATGATTGGCCGGAGAGACATAGCGAAGTGTTAGTCTCAAAAAATCGAGAGAACTCCCGAGATATTTCTCGGTGCGCTCGACGATAAAAAACATTGTGGCGCACCTTCTACCATTCTCGCGGGTCCGAGCGCACCGAGCATATATACAACTCGCTGAGATATAAGACTGAGTACCTAGTACGACAGTGCGAGCGAATGAGTGAGAGAGAGCAAGAGAGTGTCTCGCATCAGCTGGGAACTCGGCAATGTTGCCAGCTCGGTGAATATTGATCCGGTTTGGTAGTCAAGCTCGGGTCACCGTTTATGAGTTGGCAACGCCGCACGAGGATAAATAAAGGCTGTTTCTGCTCCCGAGTATCTCGAGCTGCCTCGGGTAGAAGCGATTCTCTACCTCGCTCTCGTTCTCTCCCTCTCTCTCTCTCTTGCTCGCTCATTCTCCCCTCCCAGCTTGTACTCACCGTCTTTGTTTTGTCTTCTTGATTGTGAAGTGTGAGGTAAAAACCTCACACTTTTTCTTTCCCTTGCACATACTCAACCCTCTCTTCCGTCATATTTTTTTTTCTCACCGACCTATTATAGTAAAATTCTCTAGCCTCCCCCCAGAAAACCTTTGACCCTTTTTGTCTTGCGAAAAAAAGTTTCTCACAAGAGTTCTTTGATCATCAAGATCAGCATAGGTGAGAGCTACAAGCCGCGACTCGTCCGGATAATTTTTGCTGTTTCGAAATGGTTCTCAGGGGTAGCGAGTCATAGGCGTGTATTTGTAGGTGTGAATAAACGGAATTTTCCACAGGTTGAAAAAATCACCAGCAAAATTTCTGTTTGAGTGAATTTCGTAATATTAATTGAATTTTTAATGGAAAAATTCAAGAATTTGAAAACGGTGATCAGCTGAAGTTTCATATGCGAAAAAATCGAACGGTGGAAAACATTTTTGAAGAGAACAGAAGAGAAAATAATTTGGTTTTTAATTCAGCTTCACCAGGACAATTTCAGTGGCCATTTTGTCTATTTCTTCTCTCATGGAGTCTCATGAGTTGTGAAAATTAATTTCTTTTTGAAATTCATCAATTGGGTATTAACACGTAATGAGAATATTTATTTTCAATTGCTTTATTTCAAAAAGTGAATTCTGAAAAATCATTTTTTTTAACTGTCGCTAATTGCGAAAATACGTAATTCAAATTGTAGGGCGTCTGCGATTCATCTTAAGACGATGATCGTGATGAAAATAGATTGAAAAACTTTCGCAACAGATTAAAATAAATGTAGATTTATTGAGATAGATCTTTATTATCTTTATTACGACATGTTTCCTGTTTTCAAATGCCAGAAACAAACTAGACTTTATCGCCAAAGTTGTTCGTTATGTCGCATAGTAACAATCGTTCATAGAAAACCGGATATTACATTCGAATGTATTATACATTCGTATACCTACGAAATATTAATTTTCATAAAATTCAACTAATTAATTAAGAAATATAAAAATGGACTAATTGGAAATTAATACGTCATTAAAATATTTATATTCATTTTGCTCATTCCAAAAAGTTATTCTTGAGAACTCATTATTTTTCTCCGTGGTCGACCACAACGTATCGCAATTTCGATCTAGCCAGTTTATCTGCAATATTCACGGCTTCGTGCTTTCTCGTGGGAGGGACTTTAGTAACTTCACGAGTAATAAGCCAACGAGGCTTCAACGCTTCACTGCTTAAAACGGAGATTAGTAACAAAAAAAAATGCTTCAAGGGGCAAACGAGAAATAGAGAGAGAGAGAGAGAGAGAGAGAGAGAGAGACTTGCACACCCTTCAGAATGCTTTATATCTCCCACGTTGTTCCTTGCCGATATAAATAGCGCCAGACACATGCATAATATATCCGACGTCTCTTTAGTTCCCATTTCAATACTTTCGAAATGCCAAGAGATTCTTTATTTCAGTCCTCGCGCGTCACTCACAGTATAATATGAGTTTTTCACCTCGCCCCCCTGATACCATTTTAAAATAAAAATATACGTCTGTTCTTTTTTTGCTGGATCATTACCGTAATGCATTCGTGGGCATTGAAGAAATACTGCAGGAACTTGAAAAAGAAAAAAAGAAAATTATTAAAGCTAATTCATTAAATTGTACATCATCATTATTAAGAATCGTGACTATAACACGCTTTTACATGCAAATTTTGCTGATTCTCAATTGCTGTGTATCTCAATAATTTTATCACGTCGCAAATTTTCGTACAAATTTGCCTGGCATTGGGCTACTCTCTCTCTCTCTCTTTCTCTCTCGTGTGCGAATCATGACGAGCAAGGGAAGAAAGACGTGTAAAACTATCAGGGTCGAGTTCCCTCGGTCGTTGAAGGTCGAGCGTATATAGAGTGTATTTATCGTGGCATGCGCGTAACAAACCACTTCTCGTTCCCATTCTCGACACTGTTCAGCAAAGTCAACGGTTCTCGTCTGATTGTTCAAAAAATTCGATTCGCAAACAAGCATCCCGAGCTCAAGCTCTCCTCAAGCTCTCCTGGTCAACGAATAAAAACACGAAACCCTTGTCCGTGGCCTGACAATTTTCATCAAAGCTCGTTCTCATTTTGTCGTCTCGTGGCAAACACGATTTTATTACCACTGACAAATTCTGCCCGAAGCTTCAATTGACTTGGGCAACTTTGGCTCAAACTGGTCAGGAGCTCAAGATCTTTAACGTTGACAGAGCAAGCACCAAGTTCAAATGAGATCGTTTGGATACGCAGATAAAATTTTGGTGTGCCAATGGAACACATTTGGGGGTTGAAAATATAACCTAAGGCATTTTTTCGTTGCAGTGCAAGTTACATGATACGATTGTAATCAATATTTGTGAGCTATAAATGAAATGTAAATCGAACTTCTCGATAGTAGGATGCTTTTTTTGTAGATACTCAGCTTGGTCGCTGCGATATATAGTATTTTTTTTTTTTTTTTTTAGAACGTACTTTGTTAGCTAGAAATAGTTTGACGCGCCATCTGTTCAAAAATGCGTACTTTCTGATAGTCATAGTTTTCTGACCTTAAATAGCTGTATCGTGCGCGTTCATCGCTCTCACAACCTCTACGAGGTCGATATACCCTGACAAACGACTGTGCGCCAATCGTCTGGATGTCACGTATAGTTTGTCCGTAGCACCAACTTATTATTACTGCCCGTGGCAACTTTGGTTACGAAGCATTTTTTTTTATTGTAGTGTGCACGCATCGAATCAACGACGTTTCGCTTGTTATCATATTGGACTGTGTGAAAAATGTCACACGGCTCTTTCGTTCAGCCGTTCACGATTAAAATAATGAAATCGATTGAATCGATCATTAAATCAACAAATCGTCATTCTCGCGATGCTATTATTGAATAATTTAAAAAATGAACAAATAGTAGACGAAAAAGAAATGGCCACCATTTTTTCCCCTGAGTGGGTCGCCATTATTATATTATTTAACGTGAATTGACATTAAAGTAATGCTAAATTTACATTAAAATTGGGTTCTAATTGACTTTACATGATGAATGATCGAAATGACCATAATTTTACATCACTGCTAAAAACTACAAATTACTATAAAAATATTCATGTTCATCCAATTTTTTTCGATCTAGTTTTTTGTATTTGTGCCATGTACGTGTCTGCTTACCTTTTTATTATTTTTTACAATATCGGCTGGAAAAATGCGCCATGATTGCGATTAGCATGTTCAGGGAATCCGTAATACGATTTGAGAGAAAATGTTGTGTTGTCCAAGGCCAAGCGTGCATTATTTGTCCCTGATCTCGTCGCGCTGAACCGATTGGACAGAAACCATAGAAGACGAAATGCACAAAAAAAAAAGAAAGAAAGAGGGAAAAAAATACTGTTAAGAACCCATTGAGAGTATCGAGGCAACAATTAATACCAATTTTGTGTAATACGAAAATTCGAGCATCGGATAACACAAAGTTTTTGCTTGCTGATCAAAAAAGGCTCTCAAAATTGTCTTACAAAATTATAGCGAAATACTTTAGTGTAGATAAAGAAAGAGCTTTGAAGAGTTGAATGAACATTCGAGGTCTCTGAAATTGTGAATGATTCGCTAACATTGAATTTAATTCAGCGAAAGCGTTTTAGAACACGAAAGCTCTCCACTTGAGTTGAGAGATCTGGCATAAATCCGGATCGTTCTTTCGTATTGACGTTGATGATACGACGTGCAATATATATATATATCACTGTTGATCTCACTGCATTCCGAACCCACATTGCAAATAAACGTTATATACCACTTGGTTACTCGAATCCTTTTGTTACGCGAGAAAAGAGAGACCATCAACAATTACATTCAGCTCTTGGGACACCGTTAATATATAGATATATAACACTGATGCACTGCGAACCGTATTTCCGTTCTTCAAAGATTTCATACACATCGCGAGCCGCCTCAATCACAGAGAATGTGTCGTCGTTTGTTAAACAATTTTTTTTTTACCTTTGCATCAGCGACTAGAGTCCAATAATATTAGGAAGATAAAGTGCGTGCGTGTAATTTTTTTTTTTTTGTGCATCAGACAAATACTGAGAATTATATTCTTCTGTGTCACAAAAAAGATGGGCTCAAATTGTTTTATTTGTGATTTTACTTCAAACAGGGAAATGAAAAGAATTATTTTATTTATGGTTTTATTTTCAAGAAGGGAAATGAAAAGAATTGTTTTATTTGTGGTTTTATTTCAAATAGGGAAATAAAAAGAATTGTTTTATTTATGATTTCTTTGTGATGACAGAGAGAGAGATAAATTGTTATTTTCGTTATTTATCTATTCGATTTTCAAACGTGTACGAAGCTTACACGAAGTACCATTGGCAAAAAAGCTCATAAAACATGTGTTTGAGAATGAACGTCAATTACCGAACGACCGCGTCCGGACATTGATATTAATGGGGCCCAATTTCTATGCTGCCGCCACTCCCATTGTCCTTTTATCCAAACATCGTGACGTAACTAGCAACGTCCAAATTGTATCCGCGAGAAGTTGAGCGAGCAGTTTGTGATACGATAAATTTTTCATCATCAAGAAAATCGACGAAAATTATCGTTGAATTCTTTGTGATGGAAATTTTGTGATGGAAATTAAAGCAAATAATTATAATTCCCAGGCACGTGTGGAATAAATTTCTGGCTCAATTTTCCAACGATCAATAAATAAACTAAATTATTAGCAAAGGATTGAACGAGGGCGCAGAAACAAATTCATTCTTAACAACATTTTTTTCTCTCTGTGCTTTCAATTATTGTTCTCTCCGGAAATTTTTATTCCGCAATGTGCCCTTTGCCGTGAAGCATTATCGTTACTTCCCTGGAGAAATGAGCGTTTGTACATTTATGAGACATTGACGAATTGGCCGGAGAGAAAACCCCATCAATTTTCATCGCTTCCTCGCTGAATTTGCACGACGAGAGAAATGGAGGATGTGGCAACGGCGCCGAGTTATCGGACACCGTGTGTTCGCGTTCAACGTTTCTCGTCGTTTTCACATCCGCACTCGCATTAACCGTGTGTGTATCCAGCGCGACTGTACCGGCTGGCAATCCGAGCTTCTCCCCCCTTCAGGACTCTTCAACTTCCGTTCTCTTTCTCATATTACTCGAGAGTACACACTCAAATTTCCCTCGTTTTCCATAATTTTATACATTCACAATTTGTAAATATCCAGTAACCTATATATATGATTTCCGCATATACGGAAACTTCACTAAGTCATCCAAGTATATAGTCAAACTCTCCGTAAATTTGCCATTTGCAATCAGAAGCCTTTTCACATTTTTATTTCTCTTCTCGTCCCCACTTTAACTGGTCACTCGTCTGGCATTGAGTCGAAAAATTGACACCAAAGAGGAAGTTCGTTCCTACTTTTATTAGGCGGCACTTTCTGTTTTCTATATTTTTGCTTCTCTAAAATTTTGGAGTGCGTTACCCTCCATTTTTGTCGTTTGAAAGAGTAAATGTGACGTTTTTCATATATGGGGAATGTAAGTCGACGTAATTTCAAGTCATAAATTGAGCTACTTAACGATTAGACGAAGCTACCTTTAAAAAAATCGTTCCTTCCACTCTGCTGGTTGTAACGATTACATAAAATACTTGGATTATTGAACACATTTGAGAGAAAACTTGAGTGAAAGAGAAACTTTGGGCTTGCGTCTCACTTTTACTCGTCTATGGTTTGGGGCAGGCATTAGTGACGCTCTTTGTTTATAAGCTAATATTTAGGAAAAGGACGAAATGGATAGATTATTGTATGGTCTTCTGGGTATCGGAAAAAAACTTGCTCAAAATTGCTAAGTACCTCATTGTATGCATGGACACCCGTCCGACACTTCAGGGATGAACTCGCCTATCCCTTCCACAGGATTTCTCTAAATTGTGGAAATTATTATCCACTCTAAGGGAATAACTTGTACGAACGGTTGAAAAATAAAGAGTTCAATTATAGGGACTTTGACTGTATATCACTTCGTCACGGTATCTAATTCTCATATCAGTTTGAGAAAAGTATCAGCAGTCTCGATTTTAATGAGCAACGTGTCGACGCTCTCTGTAAGTCGCTCTATCATTGCATGCTCAGAGCTAGCTATATAGTCAATTATTTATCTCAACATACGTTTGTCGATAATGTTTTTGGCATGGTGTATCTTTTAGCCATTATAATTCTCGATAATTTGTTATCCTCTCCCCTTTCTCGTAATTCAAGAGAAGCGACGTTGCGAGGTAATATTCTCCATAATGTGCTCATATACAGTCGATAGTGTTGCTATACGGTAAAACGAGCGATGGAGTTGTTCCGGGTCTGGTGAAAGTGGCAATTCATTTGTGTTGCCTTCACTCTTCACTCGAGCCGCTAACAGACACACCAGCTGCACTTTGCCGCCATTCCTCCTCTATAGCTGGTTTGGTTACTCGAAAGCGTCTGCTCTCTCGTTGATTAATGCAACGAGCGGAAATAGTGGGAGCCAAACACATCAAGAGTCTCTTTTTGATCGTAGTCTCATCTTTTCATCACATATAATATATCTTTTCGAACCACATAAAAATCGCATACAAACGAGACTCTTTATCAAACAGGAGTATAATCTTTGGTCCGAGGCCACGTGTGCCCGTATCGACTCTCTCGAGAGCTCCGCGATGTTGCCATTCACCGCAAACTCCCAATATCCCTTCTCGTTTTCATCCAAAGAGCAACGCGAATGAAAAAGACAAAAAATAAATAAAAGGAGCCTTACGTTTCGTCATGATTATGACAATCGTTGATTCTTGGATGCAGCTTTCAAATTGGTATTGTTACAGGTAGAAAATGCTAATACGAAATTATGTCAAAATGACTCAATGAGAGAGATATCGAGATTGAAGAAGATAGGTACCTCGGCTATCGAGCAAACTCCAATTTTGAGACTTGAAATTTTTATATGTTGTAGATGAACAACCAGCACAAACATTTTCAAAATTTGAGGAATATTGATTGTATAGTTTTTTTAAAATAATAAAATTAATAACTCGACCACTCCGGAGTTGATAAAGCACGCCCCCTTTTAGATATTGTCGCTTGTAAGTTCAGTTATCACGTTTTTCGTGCTCACGTATATTTGGGTCTTTGAAAAACTCAGATTCCTCATTTTGTACATAAATTGACATAACTGTAATTATTTCTTATTTAAGTACTTTCGTGACTTCATAGAAATAACTGTATCTCTTTAACTACCAAAGTTTTTGTATCGCATCATCAGGGAATTCCTTCTCACCCGTCGGCCATCTTTGCACCGAGCGCTGCAATAATATTGTGAAATTTTCATCAAATGCTAAGGAATACTCGTTGCCTCCTACAAAATATACACTAGAATTATTTTCGGGAATTTTTATCAAATCGAATATCCCTCAATTAGCAGCAACTCGTCCATTCCGGACACAGTCACTTTTCGAGATACTTAATGCAATATTGAACGTTCGTTGAAAAAACCCAAGCTCATTCGTATCATGGCGTCCATTGCTGATGTGGCGAACACGCCGTAACAGTTTTTACAATTCGTGGGCTCCGCTTGCTTCGCGATCAACGCGGGGTACGTGACGAGACAAGACAAACAAATGGCGGGTCGCGCGATTCTCGTCGTGCCGCCATCTAGCGTCTCTTTTACAAACTATCTCGTAACTCGGCAAATAGCCGAGAGATGGCGCAACAATACTGAAAACCAGGTGTAAGCTTCTATTTTCGAAACTTACCGCAACCACAAGTCTTTTTTCTGACAATTTTTTTTCAATATTAAACTAAAATTTGTACAGTAACATTTTATCACAAAAACATTTTTTTTTTGTTCTCATTACAGTGTACGGATTTCGTGAAAGCGGGCGCGGAACAAGGTCTCACACCATCGGATGTGGTACTCGCTGCCGACATCACCTTTTCATGTGTTGCTGATCCCCAAGCAGCAAAACATGTGAGTATCGAGACGGTCATTTGCAGTTCGCACAAAGTGCGAGAAAGATAACTAAAATTTTCGAAACAAGCCCATTCAAAGACCGTTGAGATTTTGAGAGAAAGAACAGGCAACATGCCTGAAGGGTAGACGAATATGTCCTAATATTATCCTCGAAATCTCAATCATCTGTGAATAGCGTTGTTTACAGTTTTTATAAACGATTGAGTATGTTTCAAATCACCTTAAGGCGATATGAAACAAACCCATAATGAAAATAGACTCAATCGATAACAAGATCGTAGTTTCCTATTTTCTCTCAGACTAATAATATTTCGTATAAAAATATATAAAAGCATAATTTGATTTCTAATCTGTTTCAAATTGCCCAAATGTTGTTTATTAAAGCATAAAAATATTTTGACAAATGACTTGCAGATGGTCTTTGGCAATTGCGGGGTACTCATGGAAATCTCAGCGGACAAAGGATACGTCGAAATGACGGGTATTGATGCGGAAACATCTCAAGACATTGCAGAGGCGATAAATGCCAAGGGTGGACGTTATCTCGAGGCACAAGTCCAGGGAAGCAAGACACACGCTCAAGAGGGTACTTTGGTAATTTTAGCTGCTGGTGATCGATCTTTATTCGACGAGTGCCAGTCGTGTTTTGAGGCAATGGGTAAAAACAGCTTTTATCTCGGCGAGGTCGGCAATGCTACCAAGATGAATCTTGTACTGCAATTAATGGCTGGTGTGACATTGGCCGGACTTGCGGAAAGTATGGCTCTCGCTGATCGAGCTGGTCTTCAACAAAAAGACGTTCTCGAAGTGTTAGAATTGACATCGTTGGCTTGTCCGGCGATTCTCGACAAGGGACGAGGTGAAAAAAAAATATATTTTACATTAAAAATTAACTTCGATAAATCGTTTGGCTGAGAATGAAAAAATTTAATTTATATTTTGTTATATGTTTCAGCTATTATCGAGGGTGGCTTTCCGACCCAATTGCCCCTTCAGCATATGCAAAAAGACCTAAGACTTTCACTCGGGATGAGCGATCAACTCGAGCAGCCTCTGCCACTCGCTGCAGCAGCGAACGAGGTTTACAAGCACGCAAAACGTTTGGGATATGGCGAACACGACGCCTCGGCCGTTTACATCAGGGCCAGGTTCTAACTGGGCCGACCATCGAATGGGCTTTTGCTATACAATATTTATTGCAATACCTAACGTTGTTCCCCTCTAAAAAAAAAAACAGATAAAAAAAACCCCTGTGGGCGCTATGAACGGATGAGATAGACAGGTATATAGGGAGAATTGATAGGAGAATTAGCGAAGATAAACCGAAAATAAAAAGATATAATTAGACACGATGATAATAAAACGGTGACGTGCGAAACGGAAGGACAAGGAAGAGAAAACTTTACAGCTTCCCGTTTGTACGAGAATATCAACGATTTCTTCCGTCGTTCGCAAAAATTTCGGGGCCCACAAGAAAAGCTCCTGAGACTATTAATTTTTTTTTGCCAATTTTTAATTCTGCGCGGGTCACGTTTGCTGAGAAATTGACTGTCCTGATGAGCAAAAATTTTCCATTTTTTTAAATTTTGTTTGTTTATTTTTTAAATATCAAAAAAATCGCCCCTTGCAATACTCGCTCGTCGATTTACGGATGAAGTTTAAAAGATGAAATAAAGACGAAAAATAAAAATCCACGTTGTTGAGTTTGTGCTTAGCGCAAATGAAACGCGCGTTCTCTGCTCTTTTTTAGAATGTGCCTTACGATACTGCTCGACGAGAGAGAGAGAGAGAGAGAGAAATTGTTAGAGACATGGATTCTATTAATAAAGAACTAAACGACTCTTTGATAGTCGTTCTGTCTCAGAATGAAATATAAGAAAAACGAAAATACAATCAATAAGCAATCGACGATTCCCAAAGTTCGTACATTTTTTCCTCCATGAGAGCATCCTGTCGAAAAAAAAAATTATATAGAGAAGTCTTTCTCTCTGGTTTACGGTCAACTTTTCACCCTGAATATACAAGCGGAAAATGAAAGTTTACGGGATGAATGGACCGTCAAATAAAAATTCTTTCGAAAATATTTATTCGAAACAGCTTCCTGGACATTCTATTATTCATTCTCTTCTTTCTCTTTATTTGTTGTTTTTTAATCTCATGATTGCCGATTCGATAGATAATTCGTAACGCATTATCTACGCTCAATCTTAAACACGCGGTCAATTCATCGATCAACGATGTATTTTTGGCTAATAAATTGAATTTTATCGGCGTACAAAATTCAACTGTCTCTGATCGATTAACGATGTGCTTTGTATCGCGGGTCCTTATCCGTGATAACTTGCTATGCATGTGAAACTGGACGCGGAAATTCAACGAGCAATCGAACGATACGCGACGAAGAATGAAAGAAAAAAAATATAAATGGACAATGGAAACGCACGTGATTTAAATATGAGTAAACGCGCCGTTCGTTAAAGCGCGATAATTTTTGTTTGTGGTTAAAAAAAGTTTATACTTCTAATCGATTAAATTCCAATTCGATCAGCCTTATAACAATTTCTCTTTGTCGGATAAGAGGTTGAAAACAAAAAAATGGAAATGAGTATCATTTGTTGCGACGTGTCCCTGCGTATACATATAAATAATTTTGTCTCTTTTTTATAAATACATATATATATATATATATATATATATATATATATATATATATAATAGATTTAAATTTGTTCTGTAAATCCCTGCCTCAATATTGAAGACAGAACGACAACGTAATGACCCACGAAACATTTTTGGAAACGTTTAAGATACACCCGTCATCATCAATAAGATATATTTGTAAATCAAGAGAATGACCAATTCAAGCTGCAAATTGTCATTGTCGATCGCTTGTAAATTAAACAGCATTCGCAGTGTGATAAATCGATTTGTCATTGTTAATTTTTTCATCGAACTAATCGACGTAAGACGTGAAACGGAAAGAGCTCTCACGAGATTTCACTTTTGAACGGTTTTTTTTCTTACTATCGGCTTATAGTAAGAGAGAGAGAGTGCGAGAGAGAGAGAAAATAGTTCGAAAATGTTGCATAATTCAAGGGAAAAGGAAAGAAAAAGAAAATTAAAAAAAATTAACAATAAATCGAATAATTCGAGATTATGATTTGCTGTTATCGGCTAAGCGTCCATATCACAAACCCCTATGTAAACTACCGACACAGTTGTGTAACATGACTTGATAATAAATGTGCCCGTGTGACGTGGTGGGAGGCAGAGATAATACAATGGGCAAAACAAAGAATAAATAAATAAAAAATATATATATGTATATATATATATATATATATATATATATATATATATATATATATATATAATTAAATACAACATAATGATAATGGACATGTGAATGATAACGTAATAGATGTAACAGGTGAGAATCTGGCGAGAAAGAGAGATAGGCAGATAAATATTATTATATATTATAAAAAAACTTTGATGCTGAGGGCTAATTGAGTGTGAGTGAAAGTGCACGTTATAAACAATGCTGCATATCTACGATACGCGTTATATGTTTTTTTGTCACAAAAATACACTGGTTTTTGAATAAATATCTATTTGAATTTAAAAAAAAGGTCGAATATATTGTACACGAGCTAAAAGGCGTTTTCCGGCGGAAATGTGGAGCCAAGTTTTTCTTTGTTTCTTACCAGAATCAAAATTGTTAGAAACGGTGCAGAAGAAAAAAAATGCTTCTGTATATTATAGCAACAATCATATAAATCGCCTTTTACCCTCTCCAAACTTGAAAAAAGACCATAATGTTTGGTACAAATGAAAGCCGCAACTTAATTTGAGCGCGACTAATGCATTACACACGTATTATTGGGATTATTATATCTGCTATTTTGTTTATGTGATGAAAATTCAATATGGCGGAAAAGAACGCGATGGAATTTCCGGAAGAACGAAAGAAGTCGAGGAAATGATTGTCGTGCAACCGCAAACATCACAGGATAAACGTTTTACAGGAATTCAAATACAACGAGAGTTTTCGACAGTTATAAATAAAGGTAACGAGTTAATATAGTACATGCATGTATAAACATACACGCATACGCCTCGTCCTCATCTCAGATGGGACGAGGATGAATGTATGACAAGAGATGAGAAAGAGAAAAATGTAACATTTATACCAGTTTATAGTTATGGGATTAAAAGAGCATAACGAAAAAAAAAACGTGTATATAAGCGAGTGAGAGCGAACTTGTGCTTGTATCTCACTTTCGAGCATTGCGAGGAAAAAGGATAGGAATATATATATATATATATATATATACAGTAGCTGAGCTTGTCAACGGTTCGCGTGCGCGAGCAGTGCAAGGGAGAGAGAGAGGGAGCTCCGGTCAATGAGGGAGGCGAAATGGAGGGGATACAGTTCGGACTGATGACACCTGTGGCTTGAGAGCCTCGATCAGTCCCGTCGCGGCTGTCCACTCGCGTATATATAAATAAATAAAAACACATCGTTCAAAGCATTCCGTACTACAACGTGATGGAACGACGAATATCGTATACAAGAGAGACGACGATACAATAATACCCATGATAGATTGAACATATTATAAACTTGGGGATGGTTACCCCCAAGTGTCACCACCTGTCGACCTGTCCAAAAACACCGGTTTGGTGCTCTCACTCTCTCGCATGGTGACACAAAGCGTCGTATATATGTATATATATAAACGTCTCAATATTAATTCATACCTACTCGATCCGGCAAAACGTTGAACGTCACACGCCAAGGTCTCAACAGATCGTCCATTTTTACGACCTTGTACGTTGTCGAGACACTATTGACGATATTATTTTCTGTTTTTTACGCCTTTTTATTACAGTGTATGGCTAATATGTATATGATATGTTTGTCTCTTTATCTTCATCTTCATTTATTTCAATCTCATATCTGCTGCTCTCCCACGCGCCAATATATTATATATTTTTTTGTATTTTTTTTTTAGGCAACTAATTTGAGCAGTTAAACGCGACCGTTGGCGAGATTATTATTGCTGACTTTTTCGTTATATCTTTTTGATAATTCGACATGTAATCAAAAAAAATACCGCATTATCTTTGATGCGCCTGACGCGTTTCTCTCTCTCTCTCTCTTTTTCTTGATCTGTTATTATTTAAGTCTGTTGCGCAAGCAGTTTTCTCGCGAGAGCAATACGGTAGAGTTTGACATATATAGTACATAAAACAGCGTAGGAAACCTTGCGGATGAAAACATTTTGCCTGGCCGTGAGGCAAGCGCGGGAGTTAAAGCAGCGCGCGCTCCCTTTGCGCAGTTATGCGCGACGACGGAGAAGCACGTTTTTCTCTCGCGTTTCTCTTTATATATAAAACGACATCGCAATTGCGACGTTCAACGGTTGCCCTTCTCGGTGACTGTCAATTCACTTATGGCATTTCTGTATCTCCATCGATTCTCATTCTCTCAAAAATTTCGTAATCCATATCGGTGTATTTCTTTAATGCTTTTTTTTTTATTGGAAAAAAAAAACTATAACTTTATAGTGCGCGTTATTTGTATTGAGACTTTTAGCTCGTATCTAATAAGGAAATACATTAAATTAATAGTCTATATAAAGCGGAAGATATTTTTTAAATTTATTTTTCTGTTTGCAGCTTTGACCGCATGTGCGCGCTACGGCGCTCCGAGCGCTCTGTTTGGGCACTGTGGCGTCCTCTATGCTACCTTCGACCCGGCAATCTCTCTTTGTCAACACATAGTAAACATACATACGCGGAACAAAGAAAGGAACGAGAACGAGAGAGAGGGACAGTTTCAAAAATAATAAACAAATTCACGAGATCGGCGAGAGGGAGGTAAGAAAAAAATAATTATCCGAAATGGTTCGATGTGTGGAGAGAAAAAATGAACAACAAGATAATCGAAGATAATATATATATATACATTTTCTCTGTCTCTTTCTCTCTCTCTCTCTCTCTCTTGCAACGTTATGAGCGCCAATAATATCTCTCTCGCACCTATATATATCTATCGCACATCAACTTAAGGCTCGATAAGGTGATTGAATGCTCGAGTGCGAGAGCAACATGCGAAGCGTACACAGAAGCGAGAGACAGAGAGAATGAGAGAGTGTGGTGTTGAACCTCGTATTTTAATGTGATGTGAAAGACATTCGTTAGCGTTCTCCCTCGCTCCGCTATGATCGCCAATCGCCAAAAGCGTTATTTCCCTCCCACTCGTGGGCACTTTCATCTGTTTCACATCACTTTAAGGGCAGCCTGAAGATCTTTTCTATCCCTCTGTATTCACGATCCGCCTGACATTATCTCTCTCGCACTCGAGTTGATGGCCATACATATTGTGCCTCGCCTTAAAGTGAATAAATAGCTGCTACGAATGATAAGAGTGGCGGCGGGAGGGGGGGGGGGGCAAAACGAAGAGTTCAAATCGTGAAGATGTCGCGGGCAGCGAGTTAGTGTTGAGAGAAACGAAGCGGTTTGTATAATGATAACAGTTTATAGCCACCGACCGATATAGGTTTCAATCATTTTACAACTTCAGCTGAGAAGACTTGACTTTTTTTTTCTCGCTTTCGTATTCTCATCCTCGAACAAATTTTTCAACGTCAGTTCAGCTCGTATATGAGAAACAAATATTACATTTGATTGTAAAATTATTGAACTTTGCACGATCTGTGTAGTTCTCCACGAAAATTCAAACCCTATGAGGTAAGACATGAATTAATACATAATTAAGAGTATATATACATTATCATTTAGTCCCTTTCGGTTTTTACGCGTAAGTCAGGCCAAACCCAGACTAGCTCGGATTTTTGACGTGAATATAACAAATTGAAACAACTTTACTCTTATTTTTATTTGCCACCCGAAATTTGGGGTAGAAAAACTGTAAATCTCTTGCTTATGCTTTGCACCCATGTACAAAGCGTCATCTATGAAGAAGTGCTAAAATTGGAACAAAGCGCTTATTCATAAATGCTTTGGAAATGGCGGAAAAGTACGAGGAAGCAAAATGTGCAAATTTGAATTTGCCGTTTCTTTAAGTGCAATACAAAAAAAAATGTAATACAAAAAACGGTACGAAAGGCTCATAAAATTTCGCAAAGGACAAGAAATTTACAAAAGCTCATTAGAACCGAGGGGATTTAGGGATGACATAGTTAAATAATGAAGAAATTAGTTGTGTTTGCGAAGAGGAACAAGCGCGAGTCAACAAGTGTGTTAGCCATTGCTAACAAGTCGCGCACGCATTCCGAGACGCGGATTCCGGAGCGTTTTCTTCGAGAAGTGGAACGCTTACGGTACCATTATTTTCCATCGTGGAGACGAGTTGCATGGAGGCGAGTGGGCAAACCATGCACACACATACACACAGAACAAGCGCCAAACGTCCGTCTCTGTTGCTATTTTCATCGCGAATCGGCTGCTGTAGTAGAGTGACAACAGTGGCGCGGCTCTCTCTCAGTTTGCCGGTACACGAGCGCTCCTCCGGCATTGAATTAAAACGGTAGGGGGAAGCACTAGGCACCAAGCGAGCGAGCAAGCGAGTGGTTTCGATGCAACGGTAGGGGGATCGTTGCCACCTAGCGGGCTCGCGGTATCCCAGCTTATCGTATGATCGTGATTCCCGCTTCGCGAACGTCCTTGGCTCGCGAAACACTCTTACTTTCCGACTTTTCTCTCCCCCTCTCTCTTTCGCTCAGTCTTTCCCACTCTCCTCGCGATACTATCTCTCGCGCGCGTTCGCGCATGCGCTCTTTTCTTCGTCACCCATAACCTCCCACGAGAGAGAAAGAGGGCTTGAGCTGCTATCTAACCATATGGATAATATAAAACTTAACCCACAGTAATCTGAGAACTATATTGCACTAGACAGAAAGAGCGAAAAACGTTCAAGGGTTATCTTGTGAGACAAAATTGACGTTTTATCTCCTCAGCCAATAAATAACTTTCATGAGAGCATAATGAACGGTTGAAATAATATGTGCTGTAAGTACATATGCAACTATTGTGTGTAAACAGATTGATTCGTTATCACGGAGAGCATAACTTTCGTTTAAAATTAAAAGGGCCCATCAAAGTGTGTATAAACGCAGTTTATTGTATATCTTTCTGGCGTTACACCATCGATATATGTTCGCACATACAGGCCCATCCTTTTATGACGATTTCATCGATCTCTTTGGAGCTTTCATACTCAAAACAAGCCCACCTGGCACTCTCTGCCGTAGGAATAGTGTGATTATCTATTCTCGTAAATTTGAAGAATCACCTTGACATTTGGTGTACAAATTTTAACCATCTTAAAGTCTAAAGCATCATTTGATGAAAAATTGTGGCCAATATTCACATTCGAAAAAAACTTTCCCATTTAAAAAATTCACGAATACTATTAAATTTGACATTTTTTGTCATTGCAAATTTTCGAGTAGGTTTTGAGGGGCCATTATTCCCTCCTATGGAATCTTTACAGGGCAATTTTTTATTTCTATTCTGATAATCTGTTGTTAAATCGCGAGTATCATCATGAGATCTGGTGGATAAATTTTAACTACTCTCTCCAAGTTAGAAATAATCATCTGATTCATTATTTTAGCTTATGTAAACATTCTAAAAAGACTTTCCCGCAAAAGTACTCATGCATACTGTGAAATTTGACATTTTTGATGATTGCAAACTTCCAAGCTAGTTGTTGGAGCGGCCATTTTTCCCTCGTTGATTCTCCCTATACAAGACAATTTTCTTCACATGACTTTCGTCTCTCGTATAGCAATGAAGATCGTATATACTTCTTGAATCTGTTTCCTTATCGTTTCAGTCATCATTCAAAGAACGAACGAATTTTATAACGTCAAACAGTAGGTAATAGTAAACAGAGATCAGCAGATGTCTTTTTTGCATTGATCGTGACGCGCGTTCTGCAACCTCGTGCTTCGGTGGGGAGAACATTGCGCTCTGGCGCGCGCGTGTGTGTGTGTGCGTACGTTTCAACAGAGATCGCACGTGTTCTCTCCTCGACGTCCGGTTCGCTGTCAAACAGTCGACCTCGATTTTTTTTAGTTCTCGCTCGTTTTCGGTGAGTCTCGCTCGCCTCCTCTAACAGTTATCTCTGCGCTATTAAAAATTCACAATTATATACACATCAACGAACACGTTATAAGTCATCGTGTCGTAGAAAGTGACGAGATATGTTGATGATGTAAAAATATCCCAAATAACGAGGAAAGTATTTGAAGATAATGAGCGTGAAAACTTAGGAAACAAAGAAGAGTACGAAGAAGAAGAGGAAGATTGAAAGATTCTTCTTTCCCATTTCTCTTCTCTCTCTCTCTCGATCGTCGTGGGGAGAGAAACGGTTCTTCACGCGGTCTCGCTCGTTGTGTGAATGTATATAGCGCGAGTCGCGAGTCGTGTCGTACGCGGTCGACAAGGAATGGTGCGCGGCGAGAGGGGCAGGGGGGAAAGAGATCGGCGATGGCGGCCATGTCAGAAACCAAGATCGCACGTGCTCTAACGCTACACGAGCCGCTGTCAGTCGCCGGAGAGAGGCGGTCGTGGCGCGATGAGAGTACCTTTTTAATCTTTTAAGACGGCGTATATGTATATTTACATGTATAGATATTCGAGGATACTACCATCAAAGTGCAAAAAACAAGCGTGGACAGTGTTCTCCATCAGCTCAACAAATACTTCGATACATTCATGTGTTTTTTCCTTTCAATTCGTGCGCGAAGAAACTTACCACAAAATTGCCTGATTACACCAACAATCAACAGTGTGTGCGGTTACGTATCTGTTTTTTTCCGCGTCAAAGAAAGACGAAAATAGAGAGAAGTATACTTGTGTTTGTTTCATAAGCGGTTGAGAAGTAAGGAAAAAAATATGTTTCCATTTTAACAGAGAAAAATATCTTTGTATATTAATTCACAGCTGGTTGGGACAAATTTTATAATTGCTCACACATACTGACAGCTATGAACATTTTTTTACATTTAGTTTACGTAAATTGTAATCAACGCTAGTGTGTTGTGTGCAGAATAAAGTCAATAATAAGGGATTTATATAAAAGGATAAAAAACTCGAAATTCGCGTGTACTTAAATATTGGAGGTGTCTCGTCGATCAGTCAACACAAACACGCGCATGCGCAATTACGCTCAGCTGTTTCTAAACTTTGGCGTTCAAACTTTGAGAAACGCGCGTGCACATACAGGGGATAAATAGAATTCTCGTGTATTCGTGCCGGGAGAAACAGAACTCTCAAGCAACAACACAAAGAGCATGGTCGGGGGAGGAGGAAATTGAGTGCTTCTGTGTGTGTCATTGGTTTGATAGACGTGTGTGTGCGTTGCGGTGCGAGACAGAGAGATAGAGAAAAAGAGAGGTAGAGACCAGTGTCAAGCGGTTCAATCGCAAACGGACCGGAACCGTGTAGAAACAGGATAGGGGGCGCTCTCTCGCCGCGTCAGACTCTTTAAAAGTGGGTTTTAATAACGGGTTATCGAACCTCGTGAGTTTAATTCTCCGACGTTCTATTGCGATGGTTTTTAGGTGTGTCTTTGGTATAACCTTGAATTTCGCGTACTAGCAATTATCGACACTCAGGACACTTCTTCACTAATAATAATAATTATAATTATTATTATTACCATTATGATTATCGTTATACGGTACATAATTTTTTTCCTCTCCTCACACGAGTCTCAAAATATCCGCCCCCAGACATTTGTCATTATTATTTTGTGTTCAGGACAGGAGACGTTTGAAAAATCTCAAAATAACATAACGTATCGTCTGAGATACAATAAAAACGAGGGCGATAGAACGATCGCACTGTCGCACGAAAATCGCTAAAGGTATTTCGTGTGAAAAAAAAGCGCGAGCGCTCGCAACGGTGGTCTCGTCACTGCAAGTGACAAGTGGCGCGCTCGCGCGTCCCGCTGCTCGAACTTCCGTGTAAAGACGCAGACTAGCAAATATAAAACAAAACAAATGGAATACAAAAATAAATAAATAAATTCTCTCGAAAAGTTTGAGATAAACACAACGAGTGCTTCCCGAATATTCTCATGTAATTGAGTCATATTAACCACCCCCGATAAAGACAGTGAGATAAACAAGAGTGTGATAATCACGTCGGTGTAAAATTGCCGAGGTTATGAAGTGCATACGAATAAAACTGGCGTGGCGCGACGATCGAAATTATGAAATAGTATGGAAAAAAAAATGATTAAGCGCTTCATCAAAGCTTTATCGCATTGCAGCATGTGTGAACTCTTATAACAGTGACGGTTATAAATGGTTTTTTTTTACTTTAAATTTATTTGAGAAAACCGTGAAAAGAGAGAAGCTCGTGTACGTTTGTGCGCGATATCGAAGTTGATTTTAATAACGGGTTATCGAAGAGACTCTCACGGGCGCGCGCGCGCGCGACCGGCGCGGAGAAAGGGAGAGAGAGAGAGAGACAGACAGAGCTCTCGTGTGCGGCAAGACTTTTTTTTTGTCGTAGTCGGCTAAACGCTCGAACGGTTCTTTCCAAGTGTGACATATTGTAATCTTGAAATTTTTTATATTTTTTTTTTCGATCGTTTCGTACATGTGGATTTTTGGCGCTATTGTTCGGCCAAACTGAAGTGTGTGATAAAAAAAGGTGTGAAAAGAGTAAAAATATTGGAAATATAATTAAAAAAAAAAAAAAAAGAAAAAGTGATGCATGCCAAGTGTGGCGCGATGAGCGTATTATCGAGGTAGTTGGCACCCCCACCCTTACGGGCCCTCTGACGCGTGTGGCGGCAATGTGTATCGGAAACGACGATTGTAAACGCACGAAGAGTACCAACAGCAGTAGTGGCAAAAGGAGACGGTGAATGGAGAGCCATAGGAGAGATCGCGCCCGCGTACACAGTGATGCAGTGCCGTAGTATGAGTGCCAAGTGCCCCGTGCAAAATCGTTGGATTACTTGAAGATGCCCTCGTCGACGGGATATTATGACGACAGGAATCCACTGCTCAAAGGCACATTATCGAGGTGAGTTTTTATTATTATTATTTTTATTTCTCTTGCATACTCATATGCATTAGTATTTGTGTGTATATTGGATGAATATTATCATTCGTGAGCACTCGCGCTATCCATATGCGTTTGTCCGTTTCAAACGAGCGCATCCATTGAAGAAATGAATTTCCGTTAGCGGCGCTGCGGTCGATCCCAATATGGCGGACGAAAGGTTGTGAAATGATCGATTATGAGTTAGGGAAAGCTAAATCTTTTAAAAGAAAATAAAGTTTTTTTCTTCTATGATTCAATTTTTCGTCCGCCATGTTTTTTTTTAGTTCGCATGTTCGCTACTAGGTCTCGCATCCACAAGTCATCAATATTGGCGCTAATGGCGCTGCTATTAATAATACGAAAGCCATTCGACGATAGTTCGTGACCATTTCAATAATTCATAGCTATATGTCATATTATTTTTTACTGCCGAATTTTCATGACACTTTTGTGGCGAGCACACTTAAATTTAAAGACTACCTTAAACCGGAGAACGTCGCAAATTCCACGTTTAATAGGGACATACTTTTGTTTTACCCCTCTCGGCATCACGCATTAGTCTGTTTAATAAAACTGAGAAAATTCCGTACAATCCTCTCTGTAAACGATATTTTTTCGTTCCATTAATTGCAAATAAATTAAATAATTATTCACAAAGTTGCAGGCTTTAGAAAAAGGTTCAGAAGGGAAGAAAAAAAAACACTTGAAAAAGGTCAGAGACAGTAAAAAATGCTCGCGGGTCACAAAGACCCACGTGTGGTCATTTTAGGGCTCAGACCAATTACTCAACGTTAAGTAGTAAAAAAAGAAATGTCTTAAAATCAATACCAATTTTAAAAGTGTCCACATTGGGGAAAAAAATAATCCCTGCATCAATTTCCATCTTTTGCGATCTTTTCGATTAATATCAGAATTTTTTTTTAATCTTTTTTTTTTTACGAAGCACCAAAAAGACATGAAATATTAACGATTACAAGCGCGTATTACTTTCCAAGGTGTTAAATTTGTCGTGACACTTTTATTTTTGTTCCGTTTTGATAGCAATCTAAAAGTAAATATTACAGATTGTGGTCAATAAAACAGTGACACGATTATTAAACTGGAACACAACACATGCACAGTATGCAACATTAGTTGTGTTTTAAAAATTTAATTTACATCCGAAGTATTTTTTTATTTTTTTTAATAGATGCGTGAATATTTATCTCAATGCGCGCGTACTTGAACGTCGTCATGTTTACATACTAATATGTTTACTTATATATTGTGCAAGCCATGTCCGGTTATCGGTATTGACTGCGAGGAATAAGCTGGCCGCGAATGGCGATATAATGGCAATAATTATTTTACCTCGATGTTGTGGAATTTCCGTGTTTTAACAATCATGTAGATTCTGTTTGTATACCAACTATACTCTTGGCTAGGTGTCGAGGTTGCTCGGTTTGTTCGTCATTCTCTCTCTCTCTCTTTTTTTTTCTCTGGCTCTTTCTACCTCTTGCCTTCTCCTGCCTGGGTCGGCCAGTCACTAGGCCAGTGTGTCGTTCAACGAGCTGCGATCGCGTGTGCGATGTTTTTAGGAACGAGACTACACAACTACCGTTGCCATAACATTCGGACGAGTGGACACACATATTTTATACCACTCTGTATAAAATTGTAACGACTTTTTTATTCTCGTTTATGTTTAGGTATTAAAAACTCATATGTATAAGTAAATTCATACTATACGGAATATTCCACACTAAAACGAATGGGGTGTAACGATCTTATAAAAATGTTATTCTTTTCTTATTATTTAATAAGATAATTTGAGAAAAACCTTTCAATTTTTTGACATGGAAATAATCGGTTTGATCGTTACCAATCAAGTTTTGAGGGAACATCGATAGATATTATCGATCTTTTTGAAATATTCACGTTAAATTGTTTGTTGCAAAATCATTTTTTTTCCCAGATCTCCAATATGAGTGGGGATACTTGTAGAGACGGTATGAAAATAATTTTAGACATATAAAACAACGAATATATATGTATATTTATTTATTCGTTGTTTTATATGTCAGATATTATTTTCATTTTCAACGAACGATAACGTGATTAATCATCGGTATTAAATCGCGAAAATCATTAAAAAAAATTAATTATCATGTCGATAGAAAATTAAAGGTGAATTCAAGGATGTACAAGCGTTACCTCAAATATTGGAATATAATCATAAATTCTGGATACATTTCAGTTAGAGAAATTTCACATTACACTTAAAAAAATTCAAGGTCAACCGCCAAACCAGTTTTTCTAAACGGATTCTCTTTAAAAAAAAAAAAAAAAATTAAAAAAAATTCATCGATTCCTGCCAACATTATCACGAGTATGGCCGATTTTGCACTCGACACACGGTAATTCCTCTTGCGATCTTTGTACACACTTAAGCACACACACACACGTGTACGTAATTGACGAGAAGCCAGCTTGGTCGCTCGAAGAGACGGCCAACTGACGGACCGAACGTTCATTATATATACACAATCAAGAGCGTCGCGGGTTTTCATATACATATATATATATATATATATATATATATATATATGTATATGAAAACTCGCGATGCTCTTGTTGAGTCACGCGAAAATTACAAGAGCCTATGAGTCTGTGTCAGTTGATAAGTGAATGTGTATTGCAATAGCTCGTCTTTTTTTGTCCCCCATTCTGCATCGTTTCATTTCGATCATGTCGATCGTGTCGAGCATACGATCAAACCATGTATCGCAATACAGCGATAAGCTCACCAGTCGATCTCACTTTCTTACAAAATTTGATCGAGTATAATAAGAGTTTTTCACAAAAATTTTGAATAATTCGAAATATTGGCCAGTTTTATTTGGAGTTTTTTTTTTACGTCATATGTAAAATATTGAAATTCGAGTGTAAAAAATCATCAATTAATAATTGTTAATTAATCACGCTTAAAAAATGGTAATTATCCAACAAAATCCTCAAGCGAGAGTGGCAATAAAAGGGAACAGCGTGGAGAACTAAAAGAGAGAGAGAGAGAGAGATTTCCGATTAGGAATTAATATTGCAATGAATATATTTGCCTCGAATAAAAAAAAAACATTTTTTTTTATATCGCTCGGTCAATAATATTTTGTGGCAGGGATATTATTCCCGGCAAAAGCATACCAATTATATATATGTAGCTATGAGGTTCCACCTTTCCCAAGACATGCTGGTGGCCTTTACCCATTTCATATTCTCTTCATTTATCATTCCACGTGCAACAGATCGATCCTCGAATCTTTTTTTACGTCTCACACACGTCATACATATTATACACATCATACACAATCTCGAAAAGTGAAACGGTATCTCTCTCTCTCTCTCTCTCTCTCTCTCTCTCTCTCTCTGTCTCGGTCTCTCGATCTGTCTGTCTCACTACCACGAGCAAGCATCGATCTGTCGACCTCGATATTCGAAATCAAACTTTCCAAGAACTCTCTGTCGCTCAATGACCGGATCCTCTCTCTTTCCATTTTTTTTTCGTCTATCTATTTTTTCTTTCGATATCGAAACGGTACAGCAACTTCACTTTTTTTTTTGTTGCCTGATTGTTCAGACAGAATTATTAAAATTCATGGAAGCTGCGATTTTCGCTTCCACTTGCCTCGTTCAATTGCATTTTATTTTTTCCTTATTCATTTCTTTTTTATTCATATAAAATGATTCAAACTCCGTCTAAAGAATGAAAAATGTACTTGCAACTCTTTTTTTTTTTTTTTTTTGCTGTAAATTAAATTTACAGTTTAGAACTTTTGTTGCTCTCGCTCTCATGAGACTTGAACTTGAGATAGTAAAACATTCTTTTGGCAGTCTTTGTGTGCGATAATATCGTTAAGCTTGATATACGTGAATGGAAATATTTTCTTGGGTCAGCGTAGTGACCGTAGGAAGATGAGAATGAAAGAGGCCGATTTAACAGTCCATAGCCCAGCGGTGGTAAGAGGTTGTTCTTTACTGGGTCGACGTTTGACCTCCGTGGACCGCAGGAGGAGCGACTCCACACTCGCTCGGCTCGCTTCACCTAATAGAAAATCACGGACGTCGAATGCGAGCGGGCCATTTGGTAAACGTGCACACACACACACACATAGAGCAAAAATTGTTCCTCCTTTCCTCTGCACACACTAATATATTAGTACAAAAATTTATACTCGCGTAGATATATGTATATTTTTTTCTCAAATATGTCTGGCTTTGTATGGAAGTATATATATATATATATATATATATATATATATATATATATATTTGTGTCTCTCGTTGTGCTGATGCACACGCCCCTGTTCGTTATTAGGTGTACCCACCGGTATATAAAAT
The DNA here is from genome assembly GCA_963669185.1 of Dyspetes luteomarginatus. Classification (NCBI taxonomy): domain Eukaryota; kingdom Metazoa; phylum Arthropoda; class Insecta; order Hymenoptera; family Ichneumonidae; genus Dyspetes; species Dyspetes luteomarginatus. Next base: position 20,928,009 of record OY769903.1, on the reverse strand, counting down.
GTAGGACAGGGTCGAGCGTATATACGAAAATCGCTTCGCTCGGGGCTTTTTAGCTTGTTACCCGATCCTTATATTATATTATGCACACATATACATATATATATATATACAGTTACACAGTCATATACTTACAACTAGCACACATTCAGTAAAACCCCCAAGGTGTTTTCAGCTGTATACTCGATTCGATATTTTCCCGTGTGAATTTACCTTATTTTCCTCTTGAAACGTTAATTGTTGACCGTGAAAGAGCTCAATCTTTTTTACGATTATTTCTTCATTAAATTAAACCCTACATTTTTCTTCTCCATTTTATTCGATTACACAATTAAACTAAAATTATAATTCGATCTTAATTAATTAAATTGTATAACTCGAAAAAAAAAGGATCGATATAGAAAAAAAAACTATTTTTCAAGTTAAAATAAGAGATATGGAGAAAAAAAAAACAAATGTTCGTAATAGACGTGTCTTAATAATATCCATCGAATAGAAATAAAACAAAGCTCGTCAGGGAACAAAAATCGAGAACAGTTTATCACACTTTGTCCATAGCTCTTGGCTATTTGATTCTCATTAAAAGTTTTATTGTTCTCTTAAAACGACGTAGAAGGTTTGTATATATATATATACGTAGGTGGGAGTTTGGAATGACGTTCGTCGCCTCATCCGAGCAAAAAGAACGTATTTATATTTATTTCTTTCTACTTTTAATTCGTGTGTCTCGATGAGAGACTCTCGTTAACCACGTTTTATGCGTTTCTCTCGGGGTGTGAGGAGGGGTTGAGACGTAAAATCCAAAAGCGTACAGGAGAAACCGCGTTATATAAAATATAATATGGCGAGCCGGGAGTTCACAACGGACTTCTGTTATCGGTTAATGGCATCGTGAGCGCGGAATTAAACCCTTCGGCTTTACCCACCCCGATATACCATCAGTTAATGCACCGTCTCGTCAAGTATTTTTGCCGCGGTATTCTTCGTGGCTAACGAGCCCACGCATTTATCCCGACAATTTTCGCGAATACAAGCATATATATATTCGAGTACATCTACATATAGTGTACGAAATGAATGGCTCGACTGTGAGAGCTGGCCAGGGGTTGTGCAAACCACCCTTCATTTTTTTTTATTCATCCCCCTTCTACTGCACACATTTTTTTCCTTTAATTCTCCGGGTCTGCCCTTTTTCTTTTCCTCCCCATGGCGAGCTTTCGAGCTTTTACTCTCATTATCGTCTCGACTCCCAGCACACAATCAGGAGTTCTATATATATATATATATATATACATTTTAAGCGGCGTATTACTCTGAGCAATACGCAAAGACTGGCTGGGCGAATCGTCGTACGTTTCTTTTCACGCGTACAGTGAGCGGTAGAGAGGAGAACGAGGAAAAAAAGGGAATTCTGAAGACCAGAGAGAAAGTGCAGTAGAGAAGAATCAAAAAGCGAAGAGACGTACGTGCCAGTTCATAATTAAGTCCGTGGAAATCACGAGAAAATGAGAAATGAGAAAATCCTGGATGATCGATAATGAAAGCCATAGATTTTTTTTTTATCGCGTGATTGTTCTTTTTTTTTTTTTTTATTTAAACAATGATTAATTGCTCGGATATTTCGTATCCTCGAAGCATTAAATCTGATTGAATATTTTATCGCACTCCTCTCGTTTTCATAATCTTCAAGATTATTCTCTGACTACAGATAAGAAAAACGAACCGTATTTTCTTTTTCAATCGAATTTTTCGTGATTTTTTCAGTCAATAATAATCCAAGTTAGAATGTTCATTGAAATTATTAGCCAGCGACCAGAATAAAATTATAATGAGCAATAATGTATCCTAGGCAAATGGCAAGTTTTCTACACACTGTTGAACATATTCTCAATTATTTGCTATAGTACAAGTGAATATATATATATATATATATATATTGAATATATGAAACGAAGCTGCGGCTGTTGCTACTGCTGTTTGCGCTATCTTCTCGCTTTAATACTTGCTTAGCCCAGCTAAGCTTGATTCTGCCGAGTACCCGAGCTCTCAGAGTCAACACTTTCACCGTACGAATTTCTAACTGCTACTGGCACGAGCTTTGGCATCGTTCACAACGTTTCTGTGTACCCCATATTATTATATATAAATATATAGATATCTACCTTATGTTACTTTATAATTGCTTATACAGATAGCTCGTTTCGACGTAACAGACTATATATAAGATATATTTGACTATATAATACGAAAAAAAAAAAACAATACAAAATGCATAAAAATTCAAATATATAAATATTTTGGAGATTTCCATTTTTCTCAAACCTTTTCCGTTATCATCGCGATATCGTACTCCTTCATCGTGCTGGCCCGGGGGAAAAAAAAATCTCGATGATAAAACGATAGTACATCTTAACAATTTACTCTATCAAAGATCCGTTCATGTGAACGATTTTGTTTCCTTTTTTTTTTTCAATCAACACTGAAAGTTTGGAGGACGGTATACGTACAAGTTCATATTAATATAAAAATTTGTCGAAACTTTATTTTCATTCAATTTTTTAAAATTTATTTTTACGTACTTAGACTTTTTGCTACCGTAGAATTTTAGTAAAATTGTTGATTGAAGCTTTTAACGTCTTCAAATTATTGTCGACCGTCCTAAATTTTTTAGTGTCAATTTGTAATTGCAATTTTTATGTACGACTTATGCCGACTGTCGTAGACTTTTAGCGTTAATTTTTATTGCAACTTTTTATATTTTTTCGATTTATTTTATACTATCTCAGACTTTTACGACCAATTAACGACCAATTTGCACACATTTAACTGTCCATGTAGGCAGATTTATGATTCACCAACTTGGCAAATCTATTATCGTTCAATCGCATATTATTATTTTTAACTAAACCACTACATTGATTGTGCAGTTTTACTTTGTAATTATTCGTACAGAAACTTTTTTACGATACAGAAAGCAGTATACGAGATTCCAAAATAGTATTTTAAACTCGAGCTTTCACCCTTACCATCGTGATAATATACGTATATATATATATATATATATATATAAAAATTAAAAATTTAACTTAATTAAAAAATTATTTGTCACGAAGACGCCTCGGTGTTTCTTGATTCTGCTGGCACTTAAACTATTCAACATGACGGAAATTTCCATATTGCTAATTTTCTTCTATATCGTCTCATTACATTGTGCTGGACAACAAGATCGTTCACCAACAATTATAAGATGAGACGATTTTGTACATCAGTATATATATATATATATATATATATATATATGTATATATATATATATATATATATATAAAGTTTGAATTTATACAAATCGATCAGCGCGTTTGTGATTATAATTTGTTGGATTCTTTTTTTTTTTCAAAGATAGTCTCGTGGGGTCGACGTTCGACTATCGCGGTTATCGTATAAAACTTACATGCAATTCAGAGTTTTTTTTTGCAAACAGACGAGTATTAGAAAGGAACAATATTTGCCAATGAACGAATCTATCAACGTTATCAGGTGTTAAGTACGCACGCACACACACACACACACACACACACACACACACACACACACACACACACACACACACAAATGACAAATTATCGATAGACTTATTTGCATATTGTAAAAAAAAAAAAAAAAAAAAAAAAAAATAGGATTAACAACATAAGAGCGTTGAGACGGAAAAGAGAATATATTATTACATCTTTCGTCTCGTAGCCTCATCGGCAGACGCGACCTAGGTATGCAATAGCACAAGTGCATGGGTGTGTGTGTGTGTGTGTGTGTGTGAGGGAAAGAGGGTACGTGTATGCGAGAACACAGGCAGGTGAAAGTTGCAGCAGCAATACAGAAACGGCAGAGGAGAGGAATTTGAATCCTCGTTGGAGGCGCATACGTGGCCTCGTTTATGCATACCTATGTATATACGAAGGAGGGTGGCGGAGGGGGGGGGGGGAGAGTAAGAAAAAGATAATGAAAAGGAGGAAAGAAAATCAAGAAAAACGAGGAAACGAGACAACAAAAAAAAAATAAGAATTGAGCAGCGTCTTTATCACGCTATGTTATAGAATTGTCCAAGTCGCGATGTGAATGCCCCTTAAAGTCCATTGGCCGCGAGAACGTTACTCTCCTCTCCCTTCAAACTGCTGTGCGTGAGACGGACTTCACAAACGTCCAGTATCGAAACACGAACACTGAATAACTATATATATATATATATATATATACCAAATCACGTGTCTCTATATATATATATCTCTATCTAGCAGCGGAGTATACATCGCGATATGGTGTCGATGCACTCTCTCTCTCTCTCTGGGTCGAGATGTATGATGCACTTTTATCCGAATGCAGGCGCAAATGCATCTACCGGTAAAGAGTTGCTCTTTGTTTTATTTATTTTTTAATTTTTTTTGTTCTTTCAATCGGGAAAACGTTATCGGTTGACCGATAAGTACAATGATAATTATCAAAAAGTCGTACTTATACAATGAAGAACACGTGTATATCGTGAATGCAGCTGTGATGTGCAAGTGCATTTTTGTACTATAATATTTTTATATTTTTTATTATTTTTTTTATCAATTTTTATAACATAGATCCAATATATATATAAGCTTGGTGACATATTACTTGTACAGATTTTAATTTAACGAGCTCGGATGTTCTGCTAGAAATTTTCTACTAGGGATATTATTATTTTTTTTATCGACACTTAAAGCGTTAATGCAGCTTTGTACAAGCGCATATGGCTATGATAATTCTTGCTGATAATATGACATATATAGTATATATATATTTTTTTTATTTATTCCTTCAACTGATAATCATTATCATTACCAAAAATGTAATGCTACAATCAGTCAAAGCTACTTATCGGCAAGGTCACGCATATGTTTCTTTCTCGTTCGAGGCTCGTCCGTGGCGACGATATACATATATATATATATATATATATATATATATATATATATATATATAAGATTGCTATTTGTTTAAAACTCGAATAATTTTGATTCAGCTGTTTTGGCGCTGCTGCTACGACACGTTTATCGCTGTCATTGGTGGAATTACGAATTCACGAGCAATCGCACGGCTGATATTGCACGAGAGAGAGGGAGAGCGAGAGCTTCGTTTACGCGTATATTATTAATTCCGATATGTTTTCATCATAACTTGAAGTGGATTATTAAATTTTTATCAGTACAAGTACACACACAAATACACATACAGATATATGTATTATTTTTTACTGTATAACCGAGAGTACCGAGACTTGTCGGTTGAGTGTTCGAATTAACTCAACAGTTTATCGAGGTAGCACTTTATAATTCACGGGGAAATAAAAACGGGTATTATCTGGCAACGTCGAAGATTTTCGTGAAAATGGAATAATGCATTCGACAAAGTGCAGCAGCTGTGACAACTACATATATACATATATAGGAAGAATGAAAAATAAATCGAGAGGGAACAGAATAACGGAATGGATGGAAAAGAGTTTATGAAAATCCTAAGAATGTCCGCAATCTCGATAGTACGAATTATTAGAAAATCCAGGAAAGCGAGATGAAATATATATATATATATATATATATATATATATATATATATATATATATATATATATATATATATATATATGTATATATATCTACTCCATAGACATTTTATGACGAAGGGAATTCCCAAGCCAATAATCGCACTCGCTCTTTGAGACTTTTACTGATCGATTCTCTTGAACGCGTGACGTCACAATTTCGTGGACGTAAATATTACCGTTAGGTTGCTTTAACGAGAGGTAGGTAGTCAGAAAGGCGCGCTCCTCGCCAGAATGTCCGTGGGAATTGCTTGGAAGACGAGAGAAACAGAGAGAGAAAGAGAATAAGGCAGAGATTGATGAGAAAATACACGCAATATACCTATATATATTTTGACAGGGCGTGGAGTGCAAGTACATCAACCGCGTGGTGTATAACCAATTAGAAAAACAAAAAAAAATCATCTCTGTTTACGTGTATGTTGCATTTTGTTAGGTTTTATTGTCACATGGACAATTTGTGGTTTAAAGTTCGAATTAATTAGTGGGTTAAATTATGCAACGGGTCGATCGTCTAGTAAATATCCATATTCAAAATAATATATCACTTATATATCCAATTAATATTAATTGATAATTAAATATCAGTGATAATTAAATATCAGTGACAAAAAAATACACCTGGCTAATTTACGTATAACTATTAAAATCTCACTGCAGTTTTTAGTGTTATCAATTTCTTATCTAGCACAAATTAAGAAATAATTGCAATTAACTCTATACGTATGAGTAATTTAAAAAAATATATATATCTTTTCATGTCCGGTTACGTGTATGTTGCATGTTATTGGGATTAATTGCCATATGGACAGTTTGTCGTTTAAAGTTCGAATTAATTAGTGGAGGGTTAAATTATACTCACGGGTCGATCGTCTAGTGAATGTCCATCATTCAAAATAATATATGACTTCTATATCCAATTAATATTAATTAATGATTAAATATCATTGAAATAAAAAAAAATACATCTGGCTAATTTATATATAATTATTAACCCTTAAACGGTACACTTCATCCCAGCATACGTAAATGGTACACTGGTGCGAATTGGGATTACATGTTAATGTTATCCAAAATGCATTCTTTTGCTGGTGAGAATTTACACCAGTGTACCGTTTGAGGGTTAAAATCTCACTGCAGTTTTTAATGTTATCAATTTCTTATCCTGCACAAATTAATCGACGATATCGAACGATATCATTTTAATTATCTCTATACGTTTGCAGTTTATTTTCAATCAAAATAGATGAGATTTTATCCAAAAGTATTTCGTATTTTCGAAATTTATGAAAATGGTCATTAACCCGGCCGTTTTAACTGTCCCTCTTTCGTAATAATGAAAAGATACATTTGAACTTATGAGATTGCATCGATGACACTGTCTCGCTCACGTCGTGCTTTCGTCCTTCTCCTCACAGATGTACACTTCTCGTGTATGCATCGCGTTTTTCTCTCTCTAACACCCGAACACACACGCACGCTCGCCACACACACACACACACACACACAAGCTCTCCCTTTCATAATGAAAAATATCGCTGATGCGTGTGCTCACGTTTGTTGGCCGACGGTTTCGTTGATCGTTGAAGCTTCGAGTTCGTCGAAAACTTCTCTAAATTTAACCACGGCATCTACAATAAATTCACGGGGCGAGTAAAGGTATTTCGGTTTGCCGCCGACGGAAATACCAAGCGAGGGTGAGTAAGTGAGAGAGAGAGAGAGAGAGAGAGAGAGAGAGAGAGAGCTCTTCGTGTGCTCTTCAGACTCTTTCGTGTCCACCTTCACCACGGGGAGTATTACCGTCGAGGCCACGATAACTATAGAGATATAGAAAGATCCTTATGATGACAACGACGATGCATTGTATATACGATATATATATATATATATATATATATGTGTGTGTGTGTGTGTGCCTATTTAACTCGTCAGCAAGCCCAGAGTCAAGCCGACTATTATAGAGCTTCGGCTCTGACTGCTGATGTTCGCTTGTGAGTTCGTGTGTCGTGTGTAAGAGAGAACGAGAATGAGAGAGAGAGCGCTGACAATGACCCGAACGCGTATCAAAATTCGTGACCATCATTCTTGGCTAAACGTGAATCATTCGAGACGAAATGCAAATGACGGGAAAATGGAAACAAAGAGATGCACTGAGATAAATTAATTTTATTTCATTCAAATGAATTTGAAACAAAAAATTATTTCAATTATGCAAAACAATACCTTTTTCGGATTTTTCGTTGTTTTAATATTCCATACTAAACTAAAATATGATTCTACTTGCAAATTTAATTAAATTGCAATTTATTTTATTTCAGTTTAGTTAGAGCAGAAAAATAGGAAAAAATATTCACAAAAATGTACTATATTATTGCTGGCGCAAATTATGATCTAGACTTGATTATTATCAAATAAATCGATTTTCTCGGTGCAATAATAATAATAAGAATAAAGTATTTATTGTGCTCTTGGGACGAGTCCCTTGGACCAATCAGATATATAGTAAAACCAAAAAGCACTATATATATATATATATATATATATAAGCAAATGACACGGAAGAAGCTCCATTAGAGATTTTCGACAGGTCACGCTCATAGTGACTCCAGCCCCTCCTCGTCACTGCTAAATAAGCGACGCAATAAAGGCGTCACGTGCATGCTCGTTCTGTTTACGTCGTAGTAGCTCTGCAAGAGCCTACGAAGCTCGCGTGGAGTGAAAGTTTTCGCGGGAGGTGTGCGCATGGCTACTCTGATGGTATATATATATATATATAAGAGTAATAGAGTACAATAATAAGATACTATATCGTAATACTGTGTAGAATAAACTCGGGCACAGCCATATTGCATATGTACATGAACGTGACGACGTTCAATATATATATACATGGTAACGACAACGAAAGACTTATTGCTAGAGAGTTAGGCCAAGCCATTTCGATTGGTTGGATTCACCTACCAACTCGATCACTATAAATACGCGAGTCAAGAGCTCTTACATTCTCCCGGAAGTACGCGCATAATTCGACAGTTCTTAGCAAATAAGTTAACCGAGATAATGGCAACTTGGTAAAATTATCAACTGCATTACGACAATTGACTACCTCTTCATATTTAAACCCTTTTTTGTTTTATCGAACATTCAAAGGGTTAGATAAAAGAAACGGTTTAAAGACCATAATAAATTTTGTGCAAAATATCATTAAATCAATTGATTTAATTCCATTGAAATTAATGCTACAATCTCCATACTTGAGACTTTTTGCTCCGGCTCATGTCTACTGTTTGCAACGTTAAAAAAAAAGTTTGACATTTTTAGAAATGTGAAAAAATTCTCACAAACCGATACCATTTTTTCGCAAAAATAATACGTGAATGTTTTTTTTTTAATTTAACCGTTAAGCAACATGAGGCAGTCCGTTTCGGTCGTTCCTGGATACTAAAGATCGCAGGGTCTTGTCTTTCCAGAGGTCAACTTTTATTTCGATGTCTCAATCGTGGTATTATCGAAAATACTTGGGAGTTTATTGTTTTACAAGTATCTTTTCAAGTACGAATTGTAACAAGGGTATTATTCCAAATTGCTTACGTTTCTAGTCTGTTACTTTAAGGGTAGTGCTATATATGTTCTTGTCATGTCTCTCTCGCTCCTCCATAATCGTCGATCGCGCTATCTCCCTCGCACCCGTGCAAACTACAGCCTGTAGCACATTACGTTAACTCTAATCTCTCTTGTCGCTCCACATTCTTTTACGAGCAACTCCGTCCCTCCAGTGTACCATAATACATATATATTGTATATTATATATACGTAGTTAACCACTCTGTCGACTTGGTATATGTTGTGTGTGTGTGTGTGTGTGTGCACGCGCGCGTATGTAAAAGTCCGCATGCATACGGGGGGGGGGGGGAGAACAGAGTGAGAGGGAGGGAGGGAAAAGTCTCATTGTCAGTCAGGGAAGGTGACTCGATTAGCAAAGACCTCGTGAGTTCGGATGCACAAACTTCCCCACCACCTAGTTGGTGCGACTACAACCCTCTCGTCCGGGTTTTCTACCGTTACCACCACCCGCGTTGTCGTTGTCGTCATCGCCGTCGACGCCATGTCGGTTTCTGGCACTTTGTCGCGACGACGAAAGAGATATAGTGAGACGGAGCAATAGAAAGGGAAAGGGAAAGAGGAATGAAACTTGCGAGAAGGAGAGAGAAGAGAAAGAGAGAGAGAGAGAGAGTGAGCTTGGCGACGCCGACGGGTCGACGCCACCATCGTTCCTTTCGTCGACGTTGAAACGAGTCGCTTGGCGACGCATTACGTTACACATACATGCATATATATGACATGCATGCATGATATATATATATATATGACATCACGCAACGAACACGCATTCAAAGTATCTACGACATTCGTGTCTTCTTTCAAGTTAAATGATTTTGTCCCTTCTTTCTCCTTCTTTACAAACTCAATGAAAAGTGCGTGTATACATTATTTACACAACTAGACATAGGTACGGGCTTATTAAATAGTATTTGGATAACGTATATTCATGATTTGGGGATTTATCACAGTCATTGATACTTCATCTGATTCAGAAACGATTTATCATTTTTATTCTTTCTTCCACGAATCCATTCTCGAGAATTAATTCATCCTTTTCCCCCTTAGCTCGCTGCCACAGCTTGAAAATTGATTCATTGAATTTAACAAAAATCTTTACCAGTCATTTTATTTCAAAGTCACGATTGCCCCGAAAATGGAAAGAACGAAATATAGTCAAATTTTCCACAAGCTTATAATTTAGAGCTGTGAGGAGTGACGATTTTTTTCGAGTTAATTTTTTTTTCTCTTTTCCCCATTTTTCGAAATTATTCAGTATGAATTAGAAAAATTGAATAATTTTTTTTTTATCGACAATATTTATATTCTGATTTCGATCGCGGATGGTGATAGTAAATTACCAATGGGAAATTCATTTTTTTAATGCAAAATACGTATTTAAGCTTATGTATAATATACAAGAGCTTGTTTTGTTTTTTGCATACACTTATGTATATATGTAGATGGATATTTGTCTATGCATATATTTACACGTAAATATAAAGCAATGCCTCCGTGTACGTATATATTGTGAAGCGAGCCCATTGGAATGCGAAAAGAGATGTGGTGTGGCAGTGAGTGTGCGAGAGCACACAACAATTTTTCTCTCTCTTTCGCGATGCCTTCAAGGCGACAAGTTGCCTGGCCAATGAACCACGGAGAGGCGCACTCCCGAGATCTATGTATATGTATAAAATACATGGCAGCACATACTACATATATCTTGTACCATATAACCATATATATGCTTTATAAACGACATTATATATATATATATATATATATATATATATATATATATATATATATATATATATATGTATAGTTATACACAAAACTCACTGAGCGCCATGAAGAACTCTCGTGCAAATGGGAGAGACCCAAGAATTCAGACTCCCGTTTCCACACGTGTTTGGTATTCTCGTTTATCGATAGAAATACATTCCACCACTGTCCTCGAAGAATATACGTGCACATCTCCAATGTCTTTCTAATATTTCGTCGTTTTTTCTCCAGCTCCTCTTTCCCGACCATTGGGGGAAAAAAAAACGTGGAAGACTTATATTCATTCTTCCTTTTTTGTCGTGCGTGTCCTTCCTGTTTTACCTTTGACATGTTGACTTTTGTACTCAACAGAAGAGCGAGCAATGTATACTAATACGTAGGAATGTTTGTGGGTTTCTCTATTGTCGCGTCGCGTATTGCACTTGACCGCGTCCTCTACAGTTATCTCTCTCTCTCTCTCTGCATGATAGTATCTCGATTTTCTGCAAGCATCATCATCACTCTTACGTTCAATTGTGTGCCCACATAAATACACACATGTATATGGGAGCATGCAATTCTTAGTTGGCTTCAATCTGTCTGTCTCTCTCTCTCCCTCTCGCTCGCTCTCTCTCTCTCTCTCTGTCGTTATTGACCGTTCTTACCAATTGGTGTTAATTGCCAAGATAAAAAATTTGGCTGTTAATTCTATTATCGTTATTGTATGATCTCTTGTGTGTACGTCCACGGATTGATCGAATCATGTATACTGAGTGGAAAATTGCACGCAAAATCGTGATTCTTAATTGCTTCTTCAATGCGTAAAATAAATATTTGAAAAATTCCTGTTTGAAATAATATCTTTGACGAACGATCTTTTCTTCGATTAATTGTTGAAATGATGCTCTCAATGTTAACGACTTGTGGTAAAGTAGAACGTAATTTAATATTACAATTAAAAAATTCGTATCATTAAAAAAAAAAAAATTATTAGTGTTATTTTAACGATACCCTTTTGGGTTTTTATGACTGTTTCCTCTTCTTCCGTAATCATTTTTCTACAGTTCACTTTTTTTACCGTTTTCTGTAACTCCCTATAGCAGTTATATATATATACAGGGTGTCCCATTTTAAATGATACTCTTGAATATTTCGAAAACGATTCGTCGTATCGAAAAACGGTTCAGATCAAAGTTGTAGGGTTTCAAGAGGGACATCAAATAGTGAAATCAGTTCAAAGCTAGATGGCGGCACTTTCATGCAAATGGGGCACACACGCAAATGGGACACCCTGTATATATGTGAGACACTCCCGAAACAGTTTCGGGATTCTCTCATTCGGTTTATTGGCAAATGTGCGTCGTGAAACAACCGCAACGATTGAGAATGTATTGTATGAATATGTAAAGAGCAGGGAGTACCAAAGCTTCTCTATTCGCTGTTTAGATGGCGCTGATAGAATTCACGTACACTAGAATACACGCTTAAAAACTCCCGTAAAACTCTGTGTGAATATTGAACAGAGCAGTATGCCAATGTTAGTTTTTAAAGAGCTCGATTATTATGACCTTCTGACACACACACACACACACACACGCGCGCGCGGACATACAGACACGTGGACGTTGTTCGTGGCTCATCTTCCCGTCTGTCATTGCAGCTTCCTACACTTCCCCTTCCATTTGACGTCTAGATACGCATAATAGCGATTAACTTTCAATTAAGTCGTAGCGGATTATATAATTGAGAAAATAAACGAGCGCTCGTGCTGCTCCTGTTGCTTCGAACACACGATCGAAAGGGTGCTCGGAGATATTTTGATGATTTTATTACTTATGATGGATTTATATAAATCGTTCGCGTCTATATTGAGAGTCGAGAACCGATGAAACGCCATCAACGTTGCGATAACGAGATGCAATAAAAAAATAAAAAATAAATAAAAAAAATTGATCGCGCCCTGCTCGACGAGACAAAAAATTAATTCTCCTTTGTCAACGATGACGATGCCAAAGTGAATACACAGGGGAGAAAATCCGCGCGCATATGTGGCATTCTGCCTTCTGGTGTGTATGTGGGTCGAGAAATGCCTGCACTGGCTAAATATATCCATACAACGGTGTGTAGTACGGATGGATGGCAAGCGAGAAGACAAAACGATCATTCCTCCCTTTTCTCTCGGCTCTCTCTCTCTCTCTCTCTCTCTCTCTCTCTCTCTCTCTCTCTCTCTCTCTCTCTCTCTCTCTCTCACACACACACACACACACACACAGTCTTTTCTTGTTTGCTCTCTTCATGTCGTTCGGCGTTCCCTACAGCTCGACAAAATGGACGAAGGGTTGGATTCTTTTTTCGAGATTTCCAGGATAAAAATATCATTAGTAAATTCCAATCTTGTCACTTTTACCTTCCCAGTGCTGCAAAAGTGTAAAATATGGTCTTTGCGAGGCATTAAAAAAATTATTAATTTTTATCTCGAAATATGAATAATTTATTATATGGAAAAAAAAATTGAAAAAAAAGTTTCCTGATTTTTTTTATTGTTTAATTTGAGTAAAAAAAAAATCCGATAACATCCATTAGCATTTTAACCGACAATTAACGGCAGGGAATTGAGTGGATACATTTTGATATGTTTATTAGTCTCTCCTTCAACCCTCGGGCTTGGAAAGCCAAGGCAAAATTTCTTTCAAATTATAGAAACGTATCGAGAAGTTTAGAAAAAAAGACACGTATCAGCCTCGATTCTCATGGCATATATTTCCTATTGCTCACACACATGATTGCAAATTTATTCAGAATCTTCTCGCAAAAAAAAAAAAAACATTAATCCACTCCCATGTGGCATAAAAAATTTCATCCAAAATCATCCAAAAGTCTTTCGTCATCTAAATGAAAAAAAAATATAATGATAATTTCTTCGGAGGATAATACTCATTACCGAGGACATTATTACTCACCAGCGAATGGGACGAGCAAAAGTGTTTTCGAATTTATACTCTCCACGCCGGGAATAATAGTTATTATATAGATGTCGCAACGTTACGTCGCGCCAAAGTAGAAAATCCAAGAGAATCCAGCTAGGAGTTACAATCAAATTGGTCTTTTGAAATTGATGAAATTTCTATTTTTTTTTTTTTCGATAACGCTGCTGCCCATTTAAGTAAAAAAAAAAAAGACTTGATACTTTCATTGATTGAAAAATCATTCATACAAAACAGTTTTAGGCAGGAGTTGCTCAATCAAATATTTGCTGGCCCATAAAAACAAATTGCAGACTCCTTTTCGTGATACGAAACGAACACATTACATACAATCGTGATCATTTTCTTTTTAATCAAGCATCAATATAATCCGATGATGACGATGATCATAATTATATATATATATCGTTGTGTGCCAAATGACATCAGACGATTTTTTCAACAATTATGCAAAAGTTGATAAAGCATTTTTTTCGGTTCATACAAGAGCATATTAAACAATCAAACAAACAAAAATATTTGTATTAACTTTATATTAACTCATCGTCAGCAGAATCTGAATTCAATAACTCTCTTTTTCTTTCCTTCCTTCCCCCTACCTCACACATAAAATCATTCTTTAGTGGCACTCGTCCTTGAAAACGAAATGCCGTTGCGTTCGGTCAATTGCTCAATTGCATTATGAGCCGCATGATGCGGAAATTCGCGACGCGAAACTATCGCGCCTCGAGAACGCCATACTCTCTCTCTCTCTCTCTCTCTCTCTCTCTCTTTCTTTCTTTTTCTCTCTCTCTCTCTCTCTCTCTCTCACTTGGAAGATCTGTCTTCCAGAAAGACTTGCCGGTTTCTAATTTACCCAGATTGGGTAGAATCGTTTAAATGAATGATCTCATAATCTCCACAGGCTTTAATAATAATAATAATTGTATCATCATTTATTATATTAAAACGAGATCTATCTGGGCCCAGAAATAAGTGTATAAATAAAAGCCACAAAAGTAGTAGAAGTGTACATACAAAATGACAAGAAACTATAATATATAATAGTATATATACGGGTTGAGCTCGACGTGCCACAAAAACGAGCCAGTAGAAAGCTGCTGGGCGTTGGTGTGTCACGCTCGAGGATTCAGGGATTGCGCTCGTCGTTCGGTCCGCCTGTTCGCGTTTAGTTCGTTCTCACTCGCTCTCTTTCTCTTTATTCTGTCTGCGAGCCTCTGACGTCACGAGACAGCTTTCGCGAAAGAGCGAAAGAGAGACGAGAAAGAGAAAGATGGAGAGAGAGAGAGGGAGAGAGAGAAAGAGAGAAAGAGAGAAAGAGAGAAAGAGAGAGGGAGAGAAAGAAAGAGAGAGGGAGAGAGAGAAAGAGTGAGAGAGAGAGAGGCAAGACGTTGGTCGACGCCAGTCGATACTACACTCACAGGTGGTATATGTACTACCAACACTCGCCTTTACTACTGCACCGTTCGTCGCTCGTGGATCTACTTGCCTCAGTTAACTGGCGTTGATACTAGTGGTGGTAAAGAAATAGAGTATTTCCCCGTCGCCGTCACCGCCGCCCTGTAAAATAATTGGGAGGGGTTGACACGAATATTCACACGCGCACAGACACTCACACGAGAGCTCACACAGCACTCATAGTCACCAACACAGCTACAATAGCTGTGTCTATGAGACAAACCATTATATATAACATATTTGGCTGGGGGAGGGGTGACTTGCACCGAGGGGCCTCCTCTGATACTAAAGATTGCTAAATGTCAGAGGGGCGTATACCCCACATGATTTGACCTGTAAACCGATGTGACAAAGGTCTTTTTGGCATAAGCACTCTATACACATATATATAGATATGAATGAATGAGTCTTTATGTGCGCAGTCTGTCTCGATTTTCTCTCACGCTGGGATCGGAAAAAGCAGGAACAACAGTAAGCAGGCATATTCTCGATGGGAGTCTGACGCTCTCTCTCTCTCTCTCTCTCTCTCTCTCTCTCTCTCTCTCTCTCACTCAGGTTTGCCTGACTGCGGCGGCAGGGGAGGAAGAGGGTGCTTTACCCGGCCGCACGTGTCGATACTTCGATACCATACGTGTGTGTGTATGTATATATATATATATTTATTCTGTACTACTGATGGTTTACAATAGAGAGCGTAAAAGTAAAGCTTATCCATTTCTCGAATATCAATGGCTCAAGCTCGTCGTATTGAAACGACGATAAATAATATTATGTGTTTTCTTTCTTTCCGTTTCTTTCCCTAGCTCTCTCTCTCTCTCTCTCTCTCTCTCTCTCTCTCTCTTGTTTTTTAATCTTTCATTGTCATCTATAAAGTGTATGTTTGCTTGGCAAATTAAATCATTGTCGCAGGATGTCGGTCAAACCTGAATAACGGATAATTACTTTGATATATATATATATGTGTGTGTGTGTGTGTGTATATATATAATATTCCGGAAGATTTCTCCTTCGCGTTACTTCCTTATTTTTCTTATCTGTATATCATGCACTGCGCGTAGATTTATCTTGTTCACGAAGACATTCGTGGCAGGTGTTTCCCCTACTTTCACGTATTTATGTATTACCCGTGAATTTAAAAGAACGTGAGATTGAGTGCGTGTTACTTTATTCTGGTGAGTTTTGGCTTGGCCACAAATTCGTACCTTACTTCTTCGTCCATTATTTTTATTGTCAATCTTTCCATCTCTCTTTTACTTGTTCACTTTTGCATTCGTTCATCCCTATGTCGTTCTTCGTGCCGTCGGTGATTCCACGCGGAGGTTTTTCTCTCTCTCTCTCTCTCTCTCTCTCTCTCTCTCTCGGTCTCTCTTTCGTCGGGGTGGCGACGGTTCTACCAAGAGAGCCGGGGAAATACTTAATCCTCCTTCCCTCTCTCTCTCTCTCTCTCTCTCTCCCTCTCTCTCTCTCTCTCATTCTCTCTCGCCCTTGGTTGTAGCTCACCCTCTCCCAAGGAAATCAATAGACCGACCCCTGTGTGCCGCAGCCCATCACACTTTCTCTCCTTCTCCCTCTGTCTCTTTCTCTCTTCTTCTCTCTTATTTTCTCCAATGAAGGAAAGAATACTCAGAGTGTTGCTCACCCGTTTCCGCAACAAAATATAAACGAATGCTCTAATCTTCCTGCTATTGGGCTTATGAGAAGGTGAGAGTCCTGGTTGAATGAGCCCTTAAGACCATTTAATTACCGTTTGAGTACATAAAATCATAAATATTAAATGGTGTCGACTGATGAAATTCACCATCGATCGAAATATATTTTAATTTATTTAAAAATATGATTCATTCATTCATTTATTCATTCATTCATATTGTGTATATACATATACATCTATATTTTTTTTTCAAATAATATTGCCCATGCTCAAATGAGTAGCGTTTAATATAATGAAATATTCATCGTAAAATAAATAAATAAATATATATATATATATATATATATATATATATATATATATACATATATATATATTTGACAGTTTGTTCGGTAATTTACGACATTCGTAACTCGCGATACTTTCCCTCATTGATAACTATTACATCGCCGACGCAATCGTTCTATTTGAAAAGCAAATGTCAGTTGTATGTTTTTTTAATTTTTTTTTTACCAATCTTTAATGAAAAATAACTCCGAGTATCGTAAGGCTTAAAAAGACGATTAAAAAAAATATTTTTTTTCAACAACGAGCACACGGTAGTTTATGTAACATCGTTAGTTCTCGAATCATAACAATGATGCGAGAGAAAAGCAAATACCTCGATAATAGCATAAACGTTTCAGCTAGCATAATTAATCGGTTCTTCCATGTCGAATTCCATCTCTCTGGTTTTTTTTTTTTTTTCACAATTTTTCCTCCTCTTTTGTTTCGTCATCAGTACGATCTATACGATCACGTGAATTTCTGCTTTTATTTGGTAATTTGCCAAACGTGCGAGCTTCATGCCCATGCAGAGCGAGAGATAACGTGGAAAATATAAAAATTTCTCTCGTATACGTCATCGATGAGTATCGATGTACGTAATGGGGGAAGTGTAAGCAGTAAGCATGCTCGTAGAGGCTGCGTGACTTTTACGGATATTCGTGCGTCATCGTGTACAACGCGGAATATTGTCAATGACGTCACGAGCCGAGGAGAACGGGACGAACTTATACCATTATAGAAATTCTCGTCCCTCGTTGACGGGAGGAAAATGTGACGAGGGTGCGCGCGCCCTCTAGACTTGTTGCACGAGATCGTTTCGCGAGTGTCCGTTTTCCTCTTCCTATTTGCTTTTTTTTCTTTCTCATCTACGTTATATTATCATCATCGAAATAATCCTGCTAAAAATTGTACACGACGAGCGATATAAATCGTGAACGACTTTGAATTTTTTGTTCGATAAAAACCTCGGGAAAATCCTCGGACTCTTTTATTAATTTGCCTTTGCATAGAAGGAACTCGTCAATTTTTCATAGACCTGCGCGATGTGGATCTTGGACTAATACTAAAAAAATTGGCGTAAACGGTACTTAAAAAAAAAAGGAAAAAGAAAAATGGTCGTGATAGAATTTTTATTGTTTAACTTGCGGAAGACATAAAAAAATACTAGTCGATTTGGGACTTATATTTTTGCAAATTATAAAACCGTAACATGGAGCCTTAAAATGATTAATATTTGAATGATTAAATTTCAATCGAAATAAAATTGTTTTAATTATAAAAGTATATAAAGTTTTGTTTGAAAATAATTATATTTATTATTGTTTCTTTTTCCATAAATTTTCCTAGATTTTTATGAAGTGGGACAAATAAATTGGATTTATCGTCCAATCTAGCCACATCTATATATATACACACACACACACACACATATATATGTATGTGTCTATTTTGCATATCTATTTTCTATATATTTTTATGCCATCGTGAGAGACAGTCTAGTAGAGCTAGTATTGCGGGTCCCACCGGAAGTGGGACACGAGGCATACGGATGGGGGTGTATAACAGACAGGAGGATAAGTCGACCTGGCACGATTCCCAAATCCGCATGCGATGCCACAGCATGCTCGAATCGGAGCTCCCTCTCTCATCCTGAACGCGGCAACGTCTCGTGTCAAGGTAAAACTGATGCGCCTTTTTGCCACGAAAATTATTTCATCCGCAAGGCTCATGCGAATATATAAAAATACGAGCATTCTTGGTCCTGTACCTCGAGAGTATATCGAGTGTCATGGTTTGTCCAGACCAGAATTTGTTCACACTTTATCGTGTTCTCATTCGTAGGTTTTTTTCTCCCTTCCATATTTTCAAATTTAAAGTTAATTTTTTTTTACCCTTGGTACCCTTTTTTTTACCAAGGGCAAAAATACAAAATTCGTCGTTAAAACATCTTTTTATAGTTCGTTAAAAGAACGAGGCCTGGAGTATAATAATAAAATTCCAACAGGTATAAATAATCAACTGGAGGTTTATCGTTATCGCAAAACATTTCACTTCCGGTCCGTTATTTTCCTCAATGAGGTCAGAGTAAAGCCGCAATTTGTGGCTCGCCAAAGAGAAAAAAGCAAACAAAAAGATCGAGCTAGTATAAAAGTATCTTTATTAATTTTTTTTTTCTGCTTCTTTATAGACGTAGATTTATTTTTGCGAAAAGAAATCGAATTTTTAATGTCACAGTCTTTAAAATTTCGTAAAATGTCGCATGATCGACATGGGCGATTGTCAGAACTTTAGTGAGTCCGTCTTAGGACGTTGATAATATTATGCCTCGTAGAAAAAAAAAAAAAAAAAAACAAGATAAGTAATGATGGCTTGGTTCTCTCGAACGGAGACTCGCACTGATTTTAGAGCGCTTCCGTAAAACACACACAGACCCTTATTTCTAGGCCACGATGAGCTCAAACTGTCCGGATCGCGGAGGCGGAAACTTTAAAGAATGTAGAACTCGTAGAATTCTCATCATCTCATTTTTTTCTTCGTTATTATTATTATTACTATTATCATTATTGAAATCAATTAACGAAATCTGGTGAGCGCTGTATAAACATAATTAGCCCGTTATTCCTCTCTCGCTCCTTTCATTGTATATATTACTCACCCAATTGTGCACGAAAGAAACCATAAATTTCGTGTGTAGTGAATAAAAAAGTGTATGGGAAAGCGCATCATCTCATACGCATCTATCAACGAGAGAGTGAGAGAGAGAGAGAGGGGGGGGGGAAGAGCTTCAACAGCGTAATACAACTTGTGCCCTTATCTCATATTATGTGTTTGTGTGTACCAAATATTAATTGACGCGTGCCTGCTCGAGCGAGGATGCATCAGAGCGGGTATTGGATGAGTGTTCGCGTATATATACGTTCTCGCTAATCAACTCGAACAATTCAGACGTGACGATTAATAATAGCCTGGTGGATCGGCCATAGTCCTTGCTGATAGGATTCTCCATCGTTCACTCGCGTCGGGTTATACAATTGAAGATTGTGGAACATTTGAGCACACGATAATGCCAGTAAGCGATGTAACATTCAAGATTCGACAAATACTCGAGAATTTTGAAATCATTTATGTTTATCGTAATGATATTTTTAAACTAAATATTCATAAATTTTGGCGAATTAAATGTTTTATTATCAAGTTTTAGTTGAATTGAATTTATGAAAAGTAAATGAAATAATTATTCAGAAAGTTATGGGCTTCAGATATTATGGAAAAAATGAAAAAAAAAAAAAGCTCAGAGGCATCAGTAAAACGGTACACTGCGGCGTTTTGGGGTCAACATTAACCCCAGAAAGACATTCTCGGAGTGTCCAGGAAGTTTGAAATTTTCAGGCTTTATTAGTTAATTCTGATTTAAAAAAAAAATCAAGAATTAAACTCACAAATCTTCATAATGTAAATTTCGATTCTGTCAATATCCAGTCCACTTATTGTATCAAGACAAATTGTCAAATTCGAGATTACAAGTGCTAATGCTTAGCATTTTATCAAACACAGGAAGTTTCGTCGAATTGATCGCCTACTTCGGTCTGGCCCACGAACTACCTTATAAATACATACACACGTATGTATATATATATATATATATCGTACTATTACGGTAGATATACCATGAATGCATTGTTGGTGTAACACGCATTGATGGAATTTTTTTTCTCAAATATATCACCGTGGATAAAATCATCCATAGTCGTAGCTGCTCGAAAATTCCGTCGGATGGCGCGACGATGTTGTAGAGTTGTCTTCGAATCAGCCAATAGGCGCGTCAGCCGTGTTGCGCCCCTGCCCCCTCCACGCGGCGCTCCACTGCCCGTTGTCGTCTTCTCGTGGTGGCGCTGTCGGCTGTACGGCGCTGGCTTACGGGACAGCGATCGCAATATGGCTTCCGCCACCGCGAACAAGTGAGAGTAGTCAAGGTGACAATCGCGATTATATTGAAATATTTTGTGGTCATGTGAGAGTCTAAAGTATTTGCAAAAAGTCAAAAACACTCGATTCTCCTTTTGTGAACGCATCGATAATCATTTTATCGTCATTCCTCATCTTTGTGAGTCTGTGGTGAATTTTAAAATCTCGAGATTGCTCGTTCGCGAGAGAGACAGAATGCTTTTCGGAGCGGGGCGAAGAAGAGAGAATAAGGGGGGACCGATCGAGTGAGGAGGGCACGGTAGTCGTCGTTTCGTCGATCGGTACACAAACCTCTCGCGCCAGAGTAGCCGCTCTTTCCGTGTATAAGTGTATGTGTTAAGTGTGTGTGTGTGTGTCTATATGTAACGCATTCATATGTATGCGCGCATCTCTCCTTCTCACTCATCGTGTGTTTCTCATTTCAACACGTATACGCTATTTCACACACAGTCTCACGCTTGTGTGTTTCAGTGCATATTTGTCGCGTGTTTGCATTACACTTCTTCGTTGGGTTCTTTCGAATGTGCTTTAAACTCAAATTTACGTCTCGCTGATCGACGATCGTGCTGTTCCATAAACACATGACGATTTTGAATAATAATATGAGAGATAAAGAAACACACACACACACACACACAGTGGCATTCTTATCAAATGTTTCATATTAATCGTGCAATAAACATAGAATCAACATTAATCAAATAATCGATTAATAAAAAGGATTATTTAACGATTCTACTTTAATGTCTCGATCAAACGAATGTTTTACTTTGTATACTGTGTAAGTTTCTCCTGTGATTACGCGTGTAACTACTGGTGAGTATTCTTACGTGTGTGCGAAAGTGAGAGACAACGACTTTTCTCTCGCTCCGTTTCCCCCACCTCTCGTTGTCCCTCCCTCTCTATTCCCCTTTTCACCGCTCAACTCAAACTAATTTTCCGTCTCTGTCAGTCGTTCGCGTAAAGCGTTTCGAGGCGCACGTTCTCTGAGAAACATTGCTACCTCGAGTTTTATTTATATACAATATACATTCAATACACGCATTCAAAACCATTTGGCAATGTCGTGACGTTATTATTACAAGTGTGTGACTTAGTATTTTATCACTACACGTACATATAATCGGTTCTCGGCATACGCGCTTCGTGAATATGTCTCTGTTGTGTGAACGCATGCGAAAAGCGTTTCAATCGTGCGCATGTGACTCTCTCGTACACACAGGCCGCGTTATACGTGTATAGACGAGGGAATACACGAGTTGAAGCTGAGGGTCTCTCGACACGGTGAGAGAAAGACAGATAAGGACATATATATACATATATATGTACACGTTAAGGTTTATTACAAATATATCTATATATATATATAGTATATATATTGTGCACAAGAGGGCGAGAGGCTACGGTAGTGGCGTCGGTGCTGCTCTCGTGCTGGTTTCGTCGTTGATTTTGTGACTGTGTAGTATGTGTGTGTGCGCGCACGAGAAGCTCGGCGAGGCGCAGCGATGAAACGTGAGGGGGAGAGAGAGAGAAGAGGAGTCGTAAGGAGTGAGTGAGTGAGTGAGCGAGGGAGCGACGTTGCCGGAGCTCTCTTCCATCTCCCCGCGGACAACTCGTGCCGCCGCCATCGTGTGTTGGTGTGTATATATATATATATGTATATATATATGCCTCTGTGTGTGTGTACACATCGGGAGTAAAGGAAAAAGTGAACTTCATATATTATAGGGTACACCACCCTCTCTAACCAAGAGAAATGGACAGTGCAAAAAAAAAATAGATGATGGATAAAAGTGATTTTTTTTTCGTAAACTCGGAGCAGAACTGATAAAGAAACTAAAAGACAGAAGGCGTAGGCGAGAGAGAAATTTTTGTTTCGAACAAAGTGCGAGAGAGAGAGGGGTATTGAAATTTAACACGAGACGACGCGAACGATTTTTGGACTCTGGTCTCGTTAAGAAAAGTAAGATTTGACCATTTAAAAAAAATTATTTCTCCTCTTTCGTGTAAAATTATTTCGGGGTCTGTGCGGTGGTGATTAACCGCGAGTATTCGACAAAACTGCTGATGCCATGAGAGACAACAAAGTGACGGACGACACGTGACACATCGAGTTACGAGCACGAGTTGACACGACTCGCAAACGCCATGAAGAAGCCCCGGTAAGTTTAATAGAAAATTTTGACAATTCACCATCATCGCGTGTATTGAACGAGGTTTTTTTTTTTTTTTTTTTTACCGCCATTTTCTTATACTACTCTTATTTCTGACCACCCTAAAAAAAAAAATACAATCGAGTATTCTTTTGTAGTTTTGTTTTTTTTTTCGCCATTTTTTTCGATCAAGCAGAGAAACTTTTATGGTGACTTTATTGCCAAGAATTACTTGCAATTATCACTTGTAGGAGAGGAAATTTAAGAACGATTTAATTACTGTCTCTGACCTTTTGATGCTGTTGTTTTAATTTTGTAATTATTACATTTTTTTATTTTTATTTTTAACGATTAGCCAATATGGCTATTCGTTAGTTCACGAAATTCACGCACGAGCGTAAAATTATATCGATGGTTTAAATCGAAAAGGGCGTATAATTTAAGTTTATAAACAGTTTGCGGGCCTTTTTAGAGTTAACCCATGCGCATATATAGATATAGTAAATCTATCGATATAGATGAATGTCTAGCGTGGATACTATGCATATACTCGGATATTACATATGGATGGAGTTTTCAAAGTTTGCCGATCAACGTAAAATTGCCAGCGTCCCTGCGAGACACACTCGCTTCTCACTCGGTTTTTTTCTTTTTTTTTTTTTTTTTTTTTTTTTTTAATACTTTCATCCCCGGTGATATGAGGGTGAGAGGGCTCGAGTGTCTCGCGTGACGTCTGGATTGTCTGGAAACTCGATAAACGTTGACATGTCGCACCGGTGGCGCATGGGAACTCGAAGGTCTGTCGTCAGATGGTATTGAGGGTGGGCGGGAAGAGGGGTTGGGAGGGGCGAGGGGGATGATGGTAGAATTAAATCCCTTTTGGCTCATAATTCATTCGTGCAACATGTTTAAGGAGATTTTTATTTGTTTTTTCTTCAACGTAATGAATTTGAGAATTTGAATGAATAATAATGAAATAATCATGAAAAATTGTGTTTTTTTTTTTTTTCAAATGGAAAATTATTATCGACAATTGTGTGTGTGTGCGTGCGTGCTGGCGCGCGCGCGTGTGCGTGTGTGTGTGTGCGTACAAAAAAAAGCATTGCTAATTTTTTGTTTACACAAATTTTTTAATCAACTCGATCGGCTGATATGACGTAATTTGTAATGACACTGACGCGACAGAACTTTAATGAGATTTATATGTTGGTAAGTCGATATTTTTCATCGAAATTCTGTTATGAAAATTTTATGACCCACAAATCATTGAATGATGATTCAATCAATGAAAAATGAATTATTTTTGGCACAATTTCGAAAATGTTGAAAAACATTTGTTCTATGAGCTAAATTTCCTTTCAATGCTTGTAACAGCCAAACGAGCAATATATCAATTGTTTGTTTATTTATTATTTATCAGCTTACATAAATATTATAATGAAGTTGTGACAATGAGAATGAGAGTTATTATGTTTTGGACCATTCGAATAGTTCGTAAAGACTCGCACACACACACACACACACACAACACACACAACACACACACACACGCGCGCGCGGAAGGGGGACTCCCCGGGCGTCCTGAGAGCCTAGGCAGGTGAAGGCAAAAGATTCGTCCGGAGGCCAAGAGATTCGTGGTGTATGAGTGTTGATGCTATAGTTGATGTTATATGTATGAGTGGCTAATGCTATAGCAGTGTTGGTCGTCGTGGCGGCGGTGCAACGACCAGATGGGTCTCTCCGGGTAACGACGAGCGGAT
Source organism: Dyspetes luteomarginatus (assembly GCA_963669185.1). NCBI lineage: Eukaryota > Metazoa > Arthropoda > Insecta > Hymenoptera > Ichneumonidae > Dyspetes > Dyspetes luteomarginatus. The sequence goes on along the minus strand of OY769903.1, from coordinate 20,902,726 downwards.
CGAGTCCACCGCCGCCTCCGACACGCCGATGGTGGGCCTTTCTCTCTCTCTCGCTCTCTCTCTCTCTTTCTTTTTCTCTCATTCGACTCCTCTCTGCTGTTTATCCTTCTTGGTCTTTTGTAGTCGAACGACTCGCTGAATTACTGGGATACAACAGAATAGCGAGAGAGGGGTAGAGGGAGGGAAAGAGAGAGATAAAAGTACCCACAGAGAAACGAAGACGAAGTGAGCGTGCGTAAGTGGCAAAAGAGAAAGAGGAAAAGGTAGCTCTTTAGATTTTTATCGAACCTTCGGTGATTCTCAGACCAAGTAGCCAGTGGCGTTGTTTACAGGCGATTTAAACGGCAATCAGGACAATTATTTTTGTTACATCGTTAAATTATGTTCGAGGAACATTTTATCATCGAAATTCGATCATTTCTTTTTTTTTTTTTCATAGCAAAGCTCAAATTCAATCAGCTCATATTCAAGGTCAACGTGTACAATTTTGAAAGCGTAACGAATCGCGTAATGATACATTTCAAACGGATTCTCAAGTATTTAATTGAAGATAAGAAAAAAATAAACAAATATAAATAATAATTGTTTCAATTGTGAAAATCGACCCTTTGTCAAGATTCCGAGTGCCAGCCCTTAATTGACGATATTTTATTATTTACAACAGGTTGCGTGTTTTTTTTTTTTTTTTTTTTTTTTAATGCGTCACGTTTTCACACATGTCACTTTTCCGACCTCTCGCCATCTCTCGTCGGGCAATCGATCGTAACGACGTGAACGTGATTTTCATTGTTTCAGTCACACACTCACTAAATATAATCTCGTCCCTTGAATTAAATTCGTCATCACACAAGCGCGTTCATGTGCAA